>JARHVA010001420.1:2770000-3095000 GCA_037957365.1 Torreya grandis
GTGAGCATATACTCAGTTCATTCCATCCCCTGTGCTGTAGATTATCTTAAGTCAAGAGTCTATTATTCAAAGCGAGCCAAAAGTGAAGTTTTGTCTTTAGAGGAGCACGTAGAAGCCAAAAGTCTTTCCACCTCTAATATTTAGTTTGAGCAGTTTGAAGTGGACTAATAGTGCGATACCCAAACTTTATCATGTATGAGCCACCATCTATGTTGTTCACCCAACAAAGTTTATCCACTAAATGTTTAGTAAAATGGTGCTAGAAATCAAATAAGCATGATATCTCTCCCATAAAGAAGCATCTCGTACATTTAAGTCCAGAAGTTCTATAGGTTTCCATCCAGTATTCCATCTGCCCACCATAGAAGAGTTGTAGGCATCAACAAGAGTGTAAATGTTGTGTCACTATAAAGAATATTGAAGTGTGTCAGTGCATCACAACTCAGGAAATATACCAATGGCCATGTGCTTCCTAATATTAATGTTCATCCCATCCCCAAGGTTTCAAGCTAAAGAAAACTCAATAATGTGAAAGCTTTATATGATGGCCTTCCAAAAAAGTGAGGCTCTAGTATGTCGTTTTGGATGCAAACATATCCATTCCAGCATTTTGAGTGGATAAATATATTTCTTGATATTTTCTACCATAGACCATGTTTAGAAATTAAATGCCAGTCCCCCTTCATGGCAAACACTTTTAAAAAATAGGTCAGGTCCTTAATACCACAACCACCATCAAACCTAGGTTGAGATATGAGACTCCATTTGATAAGAGGAATGCCCTTGTTAGTCTTATTACCTATCCATGAGAAGTATAAGCATAATTTTTTAATGTTATTGATGACCATTAAAGGAATATAGTCTAGCGACATCTAGTAAACCGAGATGGCTTCAAGTATACTTTTGATAAGATTCCAATGGTGGCACCAAAGAAAAATGCATCGTTTTAGCTTATCAATGAACCACATCCAATCTTGGAGGCGATAATCGTTAGGATTGAGATAGAAACCCAAACATTTTATATATTGATGCATGGATTGGATGTGGAAAAGAAACACTATATGAAGGAGATGCCTTGTAGCTAGAGTGATATTGAAGAAGAACATGGAAGATTAATGTAAATTGAATTCCATCCCTGTAGTAGCTAAGAAGAGTTTTAGTATACAGTCTAAGCTCTTAACATTCTGGAGAGTGTCTTTCCCAAAGATGAGTAGGTCATCCACAAATAGTTTGTGTGTAAGATAAGTATACAATGTTATCTTGACACCAATAAAATTACCCATAGCATGTTCATGAGAAATGTGTCAACTGAGAGCCTCAATAAAGACAAGGAAGAGAATGGGGGAGTGGACAGCCTGATGAAGTCTACGGGAGGGAGAAAAAAGATGTGGTTGAACCATTGATCAATATTGCATATGTGATAGATTGATAGTAGTCCTCAATCTAATTTATGAAGTGTGGATCAAAACTGACTTGAGTGAGAATAACCCTGATATATAACCAATTGGATCAATCAAAAGCTTTTGAAAGATCTAATTTAAGCAAGAAAGTTGAATGGGCCTTTGTCTTGACACTTGATGGGGTGAAGGCCCTCTTGTGCAATGGCAATAGCATTGTGAATGTTTCTATTATCTAAGAAAGCAAATTGTTCAGGGGATATATGTGCAGATAAGATAGGTTTTAGGTGAGTAGCAATGATTTCAGATATAATCATATAGATGCAGTTACACAAAGAGATGGGGAAATAGTATTCGAAGCTAGAAAATTGATCATCTTTTGGAATGTTTGCATTGAAATTGGATAAGAAAGGTGCATGAATTTTAATAGATATTCACAATTCCTCAACTGCCAAAAGAATGGCATTTGCAAATAGATCCTAGAAGACAATGTAGAATTCAATTGTCCAACCATCTGATCTAAGAGCCTTCCCCAACTGAAAAGAGTGAAGTTTTTTATGAAGTTCATCCATCATGATAGGTCAAAGGAGGGATAGGTTTTGTTGTACTCTAACCCAACCATCAAAGGAGGAAACCGCTATGATGTCCTAAATATTTTCCTGAAGGGGCTCCGTGTAAATGGATTTATGGTGTGAAATGACTACTTTTGAGATAGAAGCAAAATCTGTACATTCTACTCCATTTTGATCACGTATGTTCTAAATAGTATTTTTTGCCTACCTAGCCAAATCCCGTTGATGAAAATATTTTATATTTTCATCCCCTTCATTTAGCCAATTGGCCCTGCTCTTCATATGCCACTTTGCTTCATGCCAGGTAAGAAGTCTTGCCTTTTCAATTTCCAATCTGTCAAGTTCCTACAATATATCTGAGCTAAAGTCATTGATATGGAAGGATTACATGTGTGCTTTGATATTTTCTTCCAACTCTAAAAGATCTCTTTCACTCTCAAGAAATTTTTGTTTGGCCCAAACCTTTTAAACCACCTTAACCTTGATAAGGTTTTTCTGAAGACAAACCATTACAGGTTCACCCAGATCAACAAAGTATGTGATCCAATAATCCTTGATCAATTCCTTCAAATACTCATATAACAACCAATGTGGATTTAAATTAAAAGGAGAGGGTGGTTGACTCAATCCCAACGTCAATTTGATCTAGATGGGATTATGATCACAAGAGTGTAGTTTCAATGTTGTCGATTTGAAAGCACTAATGTTTAATATGAGTGCTTCTAAGAGCAAGAAATGATCTAGTCCCTTTGATATACCTTGGGATCCAGATCTATTGTCATGTTAGGTGGGCTCACTCTTGATGGGCATAACATCCATCAGGTAGTGTTGAGCCATATAATTTAGAAAAAAGTAAGCCATTGAGTCATGTTTAGTTTTTTCACCCCACACTACAAAGTGGTGTGTGGTCAGATTGAAATCCCCTCCAAGAATAAGATGAGGCATATCTATTAAGCCAATGTTTTCTAGATCTATCCAAAATGTCTTCCTATTGTGTGAAGGAGCATATACATTAAGAATGTCAACAGTCATATTTAGCTCCTTAGAAAAAAAAGTCACAAATATATAATTTGCATTGGATGTGGATGTTCTCAAATCTAAGGAGTCATTCCATCTGATGGACAACCCTTCTACCTTTCCAATAGAGCTAATAGTAATGAAAGGATAAGTAGGAAAGAAAATTTGAAGGTGTCTTTTAGAATCCATTATTGAGCACATAGTTTCTTGCAGGAATATGATACAAGGCTTGTGTCTAAGAACATGATGCTTTAGGGAGCACTATTTGGAAGCCATCATAATACCTCTAATGTTTTAAGATGTAATGATCATTTTGGCAACCTCTTTGTAGCTGCTTTGCTAAGGGCCTTAGTAATAGTAAGTTATTTCCATGAAATAACATCACATTGAATATCTAGTTGTGCTTTGTTGGCTCAAAGGCTCAAACATTTATCAGGGTGACAAATTGATGGCTTTGAGTTAGCAGTGTGGGAACTGAGTTCTTACATTGATCAACAACACATGACAAACTCCCTCTCTTATTATTAGGTAGAGCAACCTTTATTGAAACCAAAAAGAGAAAAGCAGGGGAAAATTTAATCACAACTTTTTATAGCAAAATTTTTTTCTATTGGGAGTTTCATACTTTTAACCTAAAAATATGTAGAGGAGGTAGAAAGGAAATGAGGAGAAAAGAGGGAATAATGGAAAGAAAAGATGAATATAAAAGGAAAGAAATAAGGGAGGGCAAGGTTGTTATAGTTAGTTCAATACAAAAGGTACCATGATAACCTCGAGAAAAATGAAAGACAACTCTGGATAGCTAAAAGTAGAAACTTACCAGAATAGTCCAAAAAGGGTAAAATGCCATGTGCATGGAAACCTCTCTCATTCAATGGGTGGTAAACACATAATTACACCCTTAGGAGTGCAAAACGTACACTGAGACAATTTTCTAATATTGATAGCAGACCAAAGACAACCATCCCATATTTACCCATAAAAGACAATTAAAATATTGCTTAAATCCCACTGAGATTTAACATTCATAGAAACAATACAACAAGATTCTAAAAGAAATACTTAATGTGCAATTCCCATTATCTAAAAATTTGGTAGTGATTATGAAAATAATTTGAAAGTATAGATACAGAGATAAATGAATCATACGCAAAGTTATAACTCATGAAGAATTTTTGAACACAAAGTCTGCAAAATCTCCTTGTTTTGATCTTTATTGAGTTGAAAATACAATCTCATCTTTTGAAAGTTTCTATAGAGTTTCACTGTCAAAAATCCCCCATTTTACAATGAGCCTTGCATTCATATTTATAGCATGGGGAGGTGGTTATGGTGCATAACCACTTTTTTTGGATTTTTGAAGGTGCAAAAGTGATTTTATAAAAATGCACCACTTAAGTGGTGCAAAAGTGCATTGGTAAAATTACACCATGTGAACAAATGAATTTACAAAATTACACCACTTGAATGGTGCAAAAATATTTTGGTGCTTTTGTACCACTTGAAATGTGTAAATCAAAATTGCACGATTTGCATTATAAACCAAGTACTTCTAGATTTGTTCACCATGTCAATTATTTACCTCACATCCATTATGAAAACCTTTGCTCCAGATATTGGTACCAACTTGAGGGTTTTCTCTCCTTGTCAAAGATGCCCATGATATAATTGTAGGATTTCCACGTAACACCTTATCCATATTTTCATAAAATGATTCAAAATCCATTGATTTGATGTTTATATTTGGAAGCATATAGGAATCCCATGAACCATTTGACAAATTGCCTTGAATGAAATTGATTCCATTTGGATACCAGTTGATTGTATTTCTTCGACTAGGTAAAATATGAACCATTGTGTTTATTTTTTTTACTCACATTCATTTCATCTGATGTAGCCTTTTTTTACCATATTGTAGCATAGATTTTTGAAAGCAACACATAGGTAGAAACATCATTTGGTGCCAATTCCAATAAATGTTGAACTATTTGAAAACTTATATCCACATTATAGGACCATCTCTTTAGAGTTTCATAAATCAAAAGCCCAACCACATGTTATGTCTCAACCCCTTGGTACCCTCAGGGATGCATTATCCTTCATCAATAATTAATCAATGTGATGGGAGCCTCTCCAAACTATCTCTCTAATTGCCACACCTCTATCAACTTTGTATTTTCATTTTCGCATGTTTATAAGTGTGCAATTAGGTATCCAATTAGGTATTTGTAGAATATCTAACACAACTTCCCATGACCAGGGTTTGATACGTGTGTAAGCACGATGATTAGAATCTAGGAGTGTAAATAAAGGGCTTAGGTCCTGCATTATGATTGAACAACTTTTGCACTATACAGATCTAAGTAAGCTTCTAATGACAATTTTCAAATATAACATTTGAGATCCTAGCAAAATCAACCTTCTTTCCCCAACATCTTCAGATTGGATGAAATAATCACATGTATTATTCAAATATAGAATTTTGGCCTTCAAATATTAGTGAACCTATAAAAACATAATAACTATTTGACAAGATAAATCAAAGGAAATTCAATCATTTTGCTTAGTCACCACCAACAGCGTCCATGACCATAAACCCATCTCTGATTCCCCTAAAAGAATCCTGCACTTTTATTATCATGGTCCTCTTCATTACCACCTTCATAGAAATAACCATGACATAGGTCATAATCCTCTTTCACTATAGACTTGTATCCTATAGACTTGTATCATGGACCAATTATTGGATTCATCTCACAACAATCACATTGTATGCCTTTGTGAAATACCCGATGCATATTCTCCATAACATCCATACTCCTCTTTAATCTATAATCATGAATGTCTCCAACTAGGGGAGTTGATGGACTAGCGTGATCATTGAAACTAGATTAAACTTTACAAGTGCCTTGTTCCACATTCCTAAAAGATGGTGCATTGTTGTTTAAACTAGTGTCATTGATTGCTCCCACATCTTGTTGACTTTTCATTAGAAGCCCAAGATGAGAAGTGACCAGCTTGATGAAACCCTGTATGAAATATGGCACCCCTGAAGTGGAAGTTAATGCTGAAAAATTCTCAACAAACTTGATTAATGCCTTCTATACAGGCTCTGGTAAGTATTTTATGGTTTCCTTTAAATAGATGCTCCTGAGATTAATATCATGGATATGATCATTTGGAATTGATGAACTTCTTGGGGTTGATGGAAGGCTCTAAGAATGCCTTTCCATACCCCTGTTATCCTGGTTTATCAATGATACCTTTAAACACAATGGATTTAGCTATTGACGTACAACACCAAAAATATCACTATCATCTGCCATAGTTACAATATCATTGTCTTCATCACAATATGATATGACAAACTATACATTCATATTAAACTAAAAAAGATTATAAATTTTAGATCTCAATCCATTTAGTGAGAGCTCTAGACTTCCATCTTCCCTTACGTACATGTTGAAACATTTCAAAATATTCTCATACTTTACCTTTACAACCAATTCTATAGCTACTCAAAAACAAAATCCAAAATAAAGAGGAGAAATTTTCTTCAAGCATTCCAGTGATCCATGAATTCCAATAGGAAGAAACTACACCAGCACTATGGCAATGGTGAAGCCAAATTAAAATTATGTAGACATTTGATGATGAGCTCAGACTACTCTCTCTACTATTATTGTTGTTGTTGTTGTTGTTGTCACCATCACTGCCTCTAATAAGGAAAATATCCACTTTACTTATCGGGTGATAAGATTCAAAGAACTAGGGTTTCAGATATGCATCGAATAAGTTCCTAATGTATGAACCAAATATTTTAATATTTGTCTTAGTTCTAGCAAACATAAGAAGAGGTTCCAATGATACAAGCCATAGTTCTCCCATTTATCAAGATCATAATAATTCAAGCATGTTGTGTGTTATCTCAATGATTTTTTACAAGTTGGAGGTGTTTTGGAACTCATTCAAAATTATATAATACTCTATTTTATGCATATATTGTAATCAATGCAATCCAAAAGACCACGTCTCTTTCAATAATTCTATCAAGTAGATTGTGTGCAAGCTTCATATTCCCATACGTGGCATACATGTCCATTAGTAACCTTATAGAAAACACCTGACAAAAGTTCACTTTCTATTATGCTTATAGATGTCCATATTTTGCTATAAATCTCTTATTTTAACATAGGTTGGGAGTACATTGGCAAAGTTAAAATGATCATGTTGGACACCCATTCATTGCATTTGATGAAACAGTGCCAAAACCTGGTGAGGTCACCCATTAGCTTGGGGAAATAATTACAATAGTTGCATTTGAGGGAGGAAAGAAAATTTCAAATTGGATAACTGGGAAAGTGCAAAGCTTATTTATACAACTAGGGGAAAATAAAAAGGTTTTTATGATTTGCATGGGAATCGAAAACATTTTCGCAACTTGCACCAAAAATATTTTTTACAACTTTGCACCGAAAAAGTTTTTACACTTTGCATCAAAAAAGTTTTTTGCACTTTGCACGAATTGTGAAAAAAGAAAATATGTTTATGCAACTCACAAAAATTAAAAAGTTTTTGGAAAATTATCCAAAAATCAAGCAATCTTTTGAATAGAGGGTTCAAACAGGCTTAAAAACATATTGGGATAAAAACGGAAAATGCTAAAAATTTTAATTTTTGAATTTATTTCAAATTTCTGGCATTTTGAGCAAAATACATAATTTAATCCATTTTTTTAAAAATTTAAATTTTCACCATTTTTTACTATTTTTAAAAATCATGACAATAGCTAGCTTTGATTGGGATTCCAAACTGTAAGGAACAAAAAAATTAGAATTATCTGGTTTCATAGGTCGGTGCTTTATCTATTGGGTAGCAGAGTCTTCAGCAACAACTTTGATAGATTTTTAAAATTTTCAAATTTATGATTTATGAGAAAGGGATGGGTCTTCATGCCATCAAAAAGCTATCACATGTCAGAAGATAGTGTATGCAAGGGTTAGGTACTCAACCTAATAGGTGCTTTCACATATCTAAAAGGATAGTGTATGCAAGGGCATTTTTAGTTATGTATTTTTACACAAACTAAAATGTGAAGAGAGAAGTGTTTTTCTTACACTTATGTATCTGGATCTGACCAACTGACAGCCAGTTTTCCCATCTCAATCATATTAAAAATGAACACGCACTACCAAGCCAGATTTCCCATTTGCTTGAAAACTTGCATGCCCTAATCAAACCAATTCATAGCCAATTCACCCATCTCAATAATATGAGAAATGAACATGTGATGTCAGTCCAAATCCTTTGATCTCTTGAAAACTTGCATATCAACCACCTATTTACTAAAGAGATTTATGAAAAACTTATCCATTTTGTCATCTTAGGGAGAAAGACTAAAACATGGAGAAGGAGGGACACCAAACAAACTGGTGCATTTATTGAAAAACCACACACACACACCAAAACAAAAAAGGGAAAGGGAAATAAGCCACATTTGGGAAAACATAACTATTTACAGGGAGCACAAAAAAATGAGAAGATTATACACAACCATTCATTGATTGGGGGAAGTAACTCTCATTTCAAAATAATGGATTTGACTTATAAACTCTGAACACATTTAGCAGTGACCAAGCAGGTGGGAAGATGGACTTACAGTTGTCATTCATACAAGGATGATTATGAATGAACAAATTAGCAATGTTTTCCTATTTTGAAATGAAATCATTATGAATTCTCTAATTTTTTGTGAGCACTTTTGAGTAATACCAAAAAAATTCAATGTCTTCTTGGCTGAATTTAAATACATTTGTGAAAGGTACACTATCTGAATTGAAGAGAACTATGTCATATATCTATTTTTGTGTTAGAACCATAATATGATCATCTTGCAAAATGAGTGAGGTGTTGATATTCTTTTTTGAACAGCTTCTCATGGTAAAAATGAATTCATCACTAGATGAATAAATATCATCTTCATTAATTTCCTCTTCCTTGATAGTTTTCAATTTGTTTATAATGATTATTGGGCACCATTCATTCTATTCTATATTAATTACTTATGTGACCTCAACCTTGGCATGATTATGATTTTCAATCTGTACATGCTTAATTGCTTTGGATTCAGATCCTATAGAGAATTCTTCTATGGTATACTCTGACAATGAAATACCTGAGAAATCTTCATTTTTGACTATTGAGTTTTTAATTTTGATAGAGAAAGGATCATCTACTTTGCTGAGAACTAGTTCCACAATATGTTCTCTTTTAAAAAAATAACATCAAACTCTGCATTATTACTCCTTTCTATTTGTGGTTTTATCAATTGTTTTTCAAATAACCCATTTTCTTCTAGGACCATTATATTTAAGTAATGTGGTGAAGCAAGCAATTTTTTCTCTTTTTTTCCAAGTGGGAAGTTAAACTCTTCATTTGTTCTCTGATTAGTCATTAGTTCTAATTGTTCACCTTATTCCATGATTGTGAAACTAAAATAATCATATATGACAGGTATCACTTTCTCTTTTTCTCTGTTAGAGTTTCGACATGTTTGATCATGAAATGGCCTTTGAATTCTCTTTTATAAATATTTTAGACTCTTGATTGTATCAGGTTTCACTGTTTATTCATCATCATTTGTAATAATTGGTAAACCTTTTGAAACTTCTTCTTCAACATTCCAAACATGATCAAATCATCTTCAATCTTGATAGCATCTTGTTGTGCAATTATCAAGTCATTTACCTTGTTCCTTATCAAGATAAAATTGATCTCTCGGTGAAGAGACCTAATGAAAATGAAGAGTTGATTATAGAGACTTGGTTGATTTGCATGAGGAATTAGTCTCAACAATTTTTTGAAACATGTTACATACTCTCTCATTTTCTCATTGTCTTGCTTATGAATTTGGAAGAAGTTTGATAAAAGTGCACACACATCCACAACTGATTTGAATCTATCAAGGAACCTATTCTTCAAAGAGTCCCAATTCACAATGAATCCATCTTCTAGATGCTAAAACCACTCAGCAGTAGGTCCAATGAAAGTTTCAACAAAAAGTCTCATAGCAACATCTTCATATATAACTCCCAAAATGCTATAGGTTGCTATGAAGGCCTGGATATGTTTATTTGCATCTTGAGCATTTTCTCTAGAGAACTTTGGGAATCTCTTCCTTGAGCCTAATGGAAATTCATTGTATAGGGACAAAGCCAATGGCCTAAAATGTTTTTCCAATTAGATATAGGGAATGTTGGGGTTGGGGTGGAGTAACATCATTTTTTGTAATTAGGAAGGCAAAGGCACTAGGTAATTCTTCTCAATGGAGTCACCAACCTCTATTCCAGGGGAGGTTCCTTGAAATGTCTAAAAAAATGTGTACGTAAATCACCTTGATCCCGGTGGAGTCACTAAAAACTATTGGCTCAAAAATTTATCAGGGTGACAAATTGACGACTTTGAGTCAGTAGTATGGGAATTGAGTTCTTATGTTAATCAACAACACAAGACAAAGTCCCTCTCTTATTAGTAGGCAAAGCTACCTTTATTGAAAACCAAAAAGAGAAAAGCAGGGGAAAAGCTATTCACAACTATTTATAGAACAAATGTTTTCTATTGGGGGTTTTCATACTTTTAACCTGAAAATACATAAAGGATGTAGAAAGGAAATGAGGATAAAGGAGGGAATAATGGAAAGAAAAGATGAATACAGAAATGAAAGAAATAAGGGAGGGTAAGGTTGTTATAGTCAATAAAATACATAAACTACCATGATAACCCTAAGAAAAATGAAAGATAACTCTGGGTAGCTAAATGTAGAAACTTACCAGAATAGTCCAATAAGGGCAAAACACCATGTGCATGAAAACCTTTCTCATTCAATGGGTGGTAAAGATATAATTACACCCTTAGGAGTGCAAAACATACACTGAGACAATTTTCTAATACTGATAGCTGACCAGAGACAACCATCCCATATTTACCCATAAAAGATAATTAAAATATTGCTTAAATCCCACCGAGATTTCTAATTCATACAAACAACATAAGAAGACTCTAAAAGAAATACTTAATATGTAATTCCCACTATCTAACAAATTGGCAGTGATTATGAAAATAATTTGAAACTAAAGATATAGAGATAGATGAATCATATGCAAAGTTATAACTCATGAAGAAGTCCTGAACACAAAGTTTGCAAAATCTCCTTGTTCTGATTTTTATTGAGTCAAAAATACAATCTCGTCTTTCATAAGTTTTTGTATATTTTCACTGTCAAAAATCCCCCCTTTACAATGAGCCTTACATTCATATTTATATCATGGGGTGGTGGTTATGATGCATAACCACCTTTTTTGCATTTTTGAAGGTGCAAAAGTGATTTTATAAACATGCACCACTTAAGTGGTGCAAAATTTCATTGGTGAAATTGCACCATGTGCAAAAATTAATTTACAAAATTGCACCACTTAAATGGTGCAAAAATACTTTGGTGCTTTTGTACCACTTGAAACGTATAAATAAAAATTCCACGATTTGCATTATAAACCATGTACTTCTAGATTTGTTCACCATGGCAATTGTTTAGCTCACATCCATTATGAAAACCTTTACTCCAAATATCGGTACCAACTTGAGGGTTTTCTCTCCTTCTCAAAGATGCCCATGATATAATTGTAGGATTTCCATGTAACAGCTTCTCCATATTTTCATAAAATGATTCAAAATCCAATAATTTGATGTTTATCTTTGAAAAGTATTCATGTATTCACTAGATGGAGGATATTAATAAAGGCCACCAAAAATGTTTTGGATCAATATCTATGCCAAGATAGACACATATACCAAATTTGGAAGCATATAGAAATCCTATGAACCATTTGACAAATTGCCTTGAACAAAATTGATTCCATTTGGAGACCAGTCGATTGTATCTCTTCAACTAGGTAACATATGAACCATTGTGTTCATTTTTGTTACTCGGATTCATTTTATCTGATGCAACCTTTTGTTACCATACTGTAGCATAGATTTTTGAAATAAACACATAGGTAGAAACATCATTTAGTGCCAATTCCAATAAATGTTCAATTGTTCACAAACTTATCTCCACATTATAGGACCATCTCTTACCAAAATAGAAGCCAATCGATTTCAAATGGATTTTCAAAATAAAATACAAATCAAATGACAATATTGATAAGCACAAGGCAAGACTTATGGCAAAAAGGTATGCTAAAAACGAAAGCATTGACTATGAGGAGATTTTTGCTCCCATGACCAAGATCAAGACTATCATATTGATATTTGCAATAACTGCATAGTTTGAATGGAAAGTTTACCAAATGGATGTGAAAAATGCCTTTGTAAGTGGATATCTACAAGAAAAAGTCTACAAGACTAAACCAAAAGTTTTTATCGCACCTAATAAAGAAGAAAAAGTGTGTAGACTCATCAAATAATTGTATGGTCTAAAATAGGCTTTCCAATCCTGGCACATAAAAATTAATGAGCATCTCATTCATCATGGATTCTATAGGAGTCATTATGATCCAAAACTCTACTTAAAATAGTAAAGGGGGAAGAATGTGATTGTTATTGTATATCTCAATGATCTAGTCATCACTGCAGTTTATTGAAGATGATTAATGCAATGAAGAAATATCTTAATTGATCATTCGACATGACAGATCTTAGGTTACTATAATATTTTCCTGCACTAGAAGTATGACAAAAGGAACACAACATATTTTTATCCCAAATAAAATATATCAAGACAACGCTCAAGAATTTTTTGATGACGAATTGTAAACCTATTAATACACATGCAAAGACAAGGATTTAGATATATTGTACAAATCCATCACCATAAGTAAATACAACTCTCTATCATTAGTTAATTTGGAGTCTCATTTACTTGACCTACACTAGGCCAGACATCAACTATGTTAACAACTATCTCTCATAGTTCATGTAGGAGATGAAATTATTTCATTGGAAAGCAACAAAGCAGATATTGAGAAGTAAGCTTTGATATCCCAATGTTTAATGGTAAAATAAAAGTGCATGCACTTAAAAATTGGATCACAAAATTAGAGTCATATTTTTTGTAAACACCTTCTCAAGTTTAGAGAAAATAATGTTTACCATGTTGAAATCTGAACCCCAAGTCCAACAATGGTGGGGGCCTCACATTGAAAAAATTAAGGAAGATATAGAGGATGATTGTATGGTCATCATAGATCTCTCTTGGAATGACTTTGTTGATTATATTATAAATGAGCATTGTCTAGAAGATTCCTACGAGTAAAATTACACACAGTGGCAATTGCTATGATAGAGGAAGGACCAATATGTGCATGATTGCACAAATATTTTCCATACTCTACTAATGAAACTCAACATCAAGTATTCTATAATGCATAGAGTGATCAAATACAAGAGTGGTATACATTGATATACCCAAGCAAATATGGGATTCTTAATTATTGACATAGTAGAAGTAAGCCATTATTATACAACAAAGATTGAGGAAAAGTTTAAATAAAAATGGAAATTAATTTCAAAAAAATAAACATAATAAAGTTACAGAGGAAACTTCAAGTATGGAAGCAAGCAATTGAATATCTAGAGGCCCGCAATAGAGGTAAAACTCAAGGTTCCCACCCTCAAAGTTTTCTATAAAAACTACCAAAAATAAACCCCCATAGAAGGAGGCTAGAAAATGATGTGAGAACCGTAGGAGCACGATTCACAACACTGATGAATTCCATTCAAAAAATATATTTTTTTATTGGGGAATATGAATATGGTCATATACAAGGAACCGACAAGGATGGGCAGTTATTTTGTCCTATAGAGAGAGGTAAGAAAATTATGGTTTTTGACCCCTATTCAACTATTAGAATAATGTATGTTACAATAACATAATATATGAATAAGAATATTTTTTCCATTCACCTATGCTAGTGGAAAGGAAATATATAGACTTCATTATAGATAGTGAGAGCGATAAAAAAATTGATTTCTATAAAAAAAATATGAGGTAAGAATCTAAAAATAACAACTTGCCCACACATGTACTCCATCAAATGGTTGAACCAAGGAAGACATATTTGTGATTCAACAATGTCTACTTCCATAAACATTCAAGCCATTCAAATATGAGGTATTGTGTGATGTGGTATCCCTAGAGGTTTGTGATGTTTTTCATGGGCATCCATACATGTGGAAATGAGAAAGAATCTATTAGTTCAAGACCCACAATGCCTTCATCACATTGGGAAAACACTCATACAAGATTTATAGGGTTCCTCCTGAGAAGACAACGAACTTGAATAGTGCACATTAATTTAGGTGTGTGATTGGTCATATTTGGAAGCTTTTGATAATGTTATTCAGGACAAAAAAACAATGAGAAGGTCACTACAACTATGCACACTACCATACATAACCAAACTACACAAAAATAGTAGGTGGAGAAGATCTTAAAAAATACATAGATGTAATCATTACACCTAATAGTGTGCCTTGCACTACCAAATTATACATCCCAACGAATTGATCCCTAGGACATCCTTGCCAAATGGACCAGTAAATAGGAACTCAGTGCTAGAAAATGAAGAGATCAAGTGATAGATCTGAGAGCTAATCCAAAAAGGCCATATTTGACACAGAGCATCACCTTGTAGAAGCTCAATCGTGTTAGCTCAAAATAAGTATGGGACATGACAACTCTATATTTACTACATGATCATATATTTCACATATTTTATAAGTTATTTTTTGAGATTAGTGTCTTGTAGGCTATGCATTTCATCTCAAAAGGGGGCATAATAATGAGCTTATCATGAGAATTCATGCCCTCAAGAGAAATATATTTATTATTTATGATAAAGTACAATATTTAGAGTATCAATATGGTTTTAAAAAATTAAATTATGGGGGCATATGGCATGCATATGCACTCATTCTTATAGTTACTCAAGTATAAATTCACGTATACATGATGCATATGCATGGGCATGTGCAAAATAGTTACAAAATACAAAATTTCAAATAATTACAAGTTAAAATGGCATTCTATATCAATATAATACATATATAGGGGACATGATATTCATTCATGTTCATGTTTCTACTTGTCAAGTTACAAACATCTCTTTTCTAAAATTTAAATTTTTAAAAGCTACAAAGTTTCAAAATTAAATCTAGATGTGTCTGCAGTGGTTGTATTCCTAAAGTGACAAGTGGGCCACGTGAGATTCTAGTGACACTTGACATCTATGGTTGCATTTTAGCAAGCCACATTTGATGGTTCCACTCCCTTTACTATAATTAATTTATAGAGTACTCTACATATTTAGATGAGAGTTGGATCATACAATCTTTCCAACTACAGGGATTTCACTAATTTTCACAATTAAGGCTTGATCAGTCTCAATTCACCATTGGTTAAACATTCTCACAAATGCCTCAACAAGGGGGCACACACATATCCATTTAAAAATTACAAGGCAATTAGATTAAATATTATTTCAGGTATATTGTTTCCTTCCTCTCTTTTCAAATTTAAAATTTCAAGTTTTAATATTTTCAATTTTCAAATAAGGACAAAAACTACTTTAAGGGGCATTGTTACAGGTTTTGCATTAAGGCATCTTACAAAATCAAGCTTCATATCAAAAGATAAAGTGTATGTACACACTTAGGTTTGCATCTCCTTTACTCTAGTATTTCACTCCATTTCATCACTAGAATAAAGGGAGGGGGTGCATGTAGACACTTGAATTTAATCAATAAGTGCTTGATAGTGTCTATTATTAACATCCTTCCCTGACTTGGTCTATTCATCATTATATTAACTTGTAATATCTATGAGAGCCTTCGTTGTCTTCAAAATACTAAGAACATCATTCAAACATCCTTTTTTATTCCTTTTCCAACTTACATACTCTTATCAAGTAGGTCCCGATAGTATTTCACCTTGTGGGATAAGACCACACTAGGTTGGACAAGACCGCATTGTGGCCATGTCCACTAATGCAACCTTATCCCCCTCATGTCGATGGTCATTTTTCAAAATTGAGACATTCCATAAAAACTCCCCCTAGCTTTTCGTTATGTTAATTAACATAAATGTTACATATACATCTCTATAAAAGCACATCAAGGTATTCACTTGAGACTACCTAGCAAGATGATTTCAAACGATTAGACATTGAGCAAAAAAAACTTTATAATATCCAATTCAAGTACTACTACTTTCTAACAGTCATAACCTATGTTTAAAGTTATTTCATTACAAGTCAAGGGCATCCATTAGTATTAAATTAAATATACTAGTTACATTTAGTTAACAATATAAATATTCACACACTCACTATATGAGGGATAAATACATCAGCCTAAGGCCCTTCTGGGCTTTGTATGTATCACTAAGATTACACAAGGTTTTATGAGGATATTTCAGTTATTCCCCTTTCTCGATTCCCCCTCTTTGTATCTAATTTATATTGAATTTATGTGCATGAACTAGGGTTTGTATTTTATAGGTCTTTCACACATCTATTTGGCTCCCACACAGAGTCAAGAAACCCTCACAGATAGGCACACAAACTCAAATTGAGAAATCAATCACATATCAACTAGGACACAACTATAGTGCAACCCTATCCTTCTAGTATGACCCTATCTAAGAGAAACATAGACTAGTTTTCTTATTATGACACAATCAAGTTGTCTTTCCAGCATATTTTCATCATAAATTAGCATGCATAATTAGTAGAATCAAAATCAAGCCAGTTTTGCATACCTTTGTCAAAGTTACTATTTTTAGTTCATTTCAATTCCTATATTTACTATATTTCTACATTTAGGTTATATATATGTTGTAATCTAAAACAATTTCAATAGTTTAATCTATTTTATTTTATTTATTTTAATTCAAAATAGAGTAAATAGAAACACTCAGCCATTCAACATGAGTGGTTGGGGTCAATCCAACCCAAAATACTAACCCATTTTTAAAGACATCTTGTGGCAAATCAAGCATGGTTAGGATTTGGATGAAAGAGACCGAAAAAAATCATCACATATTAATGCACCCAAGAGAACCAATTTTAATCCATTTTTTTGAGACTTAGAAGGATGTTTAGTTACTTGTTTCATCCAATCAAGTGTTTTGTTAACAAAATGTTTCGATGTATAGGAAGCTACAATATTATTGGTACCCTAAGAAAATTAGTTTGACATTCACTCATTATCTGAATTTATAATGTTGACATATAGATTTTACAATTCAACATAAACATTTATCACCTCATACAATTATTCATTATTGCTAATGTCTCAAACCCCTATAAATAGTGTGCCAAATTTGTAAACGATATGTTTGATGTTATTTCTCATTTGGCTTCTCACCCAATAAGCATTTGCAATGCTCTCATGAGGATAACAATGGACATATAGAATATTTTTGGAGTTTTATAATGAACGATAAAACATTTTATCTTTCTTATAGTTCTTTTATAATTCTAGTTGCTTGAAATGATTATGATCCTGGTAGTATGGCTCAACCCACTTAAAAAGAACAAGCATCAACCAATCCATCCTTTAGCCACAATTCTTCATACATTCAAATATAAATCAAATATTTAGAAAGCAGTGGTACGATTTAATGAATGCATTGGTATCCTCATTAGAGTGAGGGGAATTATGGGATATTTCGGCCCACATATCTTCCACAAAAAAGTGAACTATTCAAAGTCAATTATGTAAAATGATCACCAAACATCTACTTGAAACTATTCAAGAAATATTAAAACAAATTTTAAAAATAAATAATGAAATACAATGCATAAGGAAAGAATGCATTACAAGCTTTGTCATTATTAATCAAGTATGTCATGAAGCACTCCATAAATTAACGCTCATCTTGAAACACTTCGTAAAATTATGTAAGGGTACTCATAACATGTTCACAATCATGAGTAGCATGCATTATCTCTCCAAGCTTGTGGAACATTTTCCTACCCATGTCCCTATTGCTAGCATATTACATCAAAATTTTCAACCTTGATATACAAATATGTTATATGTACATAAGTTTTTTGTAGCTCAAAACATTCCTAGATAAGCCAAATGATTCAAAGTCAATGAACTAACAATAAATTTAAAAAACAAACAAATAAGGAGTATTAAACCATGAATTCATTTATTTTATTGCTTCAAGCTCATCTAAAACATCATTAGTCATGAATGAAACCACCTTCTGATTAGGTTGATGTTAAAGTCCTTGGTCATATATCTCTTGGAACCATTTTTTGATGTCAAAAGAACTGTTGTGTTATGTAATCACCCATGCCACCAGCACACCACTCTCTTACTCATCAAAGATAACTAGTGTATACATTTGATACTACATTTCATGAAAATGAAACGAATAAATTATTAATGCAAAATCTAAACTATATTTTCAAAATGAGGGTAAATATTCAACTGAACCATTACTAATAGAGGAAACGATAAACTGAACTTACACCATCATTACAAGTAAATGAAAGAATGGTAAACTTTAAACTTTAAACATGAGTCAATTGTAAACTATAAACACAAGCGTAAATTATAAACATATATGGAGCTAAACATATAAATTAACTTGAGGCAAGCCACTTCTTGACGTGTTATTCATGATCAACACAAGTTAATTTTTGAGGTCAAGTATAGGGCTCATTTTCTTATTGGCTTTATATCTGATAACCATTGGCACTGGAAATCACAAACCTTTTTGGATTTACATTTTGACAAAAAAAATAGAGAATGTAATGTGTTTTAATAAATGCTAAGCCACCATACTTCTAATAAATATATACAATAGCTAAAAAATCAAAACCAGAACAACACCACAACACTAGTAACATATGATCATGTTTAAGAAAAAAGATTGTGCATACATAAACAATGCTAAAAAATGTAGCCCAAGGAAAAACATAGAGAAATTGAACATGTGTTAGGATATAATATTTATTAAGAAAGGAAAATAATTTCAAGTCTTAAAATTGACATAGTTAGTTAAAATATGCAAATTAATTATGAATTACATTGAAATCTAATCAGAAATATAAACTAGGGCGAGGGTGCTAGTTCGGTTGGTTAAGTATTTCCGTTGTGGCTCTGCTGGTCACAGGTTCTAGTCCCCCTCGCCCCGTGGTACCGAAGGGCATGTCACGCTAGCGCCACCGGTCATGTTAAAAAGTTTTTGGCATACTGCAGGTTATAGGCAGACCGTGCTGTACCGATTCCTACAGCCCAAAAAAAAATCAGAAATATAAACTATTTAAATCTGATCTAGAAAGATAAATAATACAAAATATAATAAATACAGAGATATACAAAATTTACAAAAGTTGTAAATTGCTAAAAATGGAAATTAGGGATAAGGTTAGAGAATTATCCTTGCAAATTGATTAATTTGGACTATGTTAAATTTATATGCATTGTGACTATTTTAAATAATCGACCACCACATATGCATACAAATAAATAGATCCACTATATATTGGGGCAAGGCCACAAAGGTAGATAAGGTCATAGTGCATTGTTGTCTGCTACTGTGGCTTTGTCTAAATAGACTATATGTTGGATCTAAAAACCT
This sequence comes from Torreya grandis, assembly GCA_037957365.1. Classification (NCBI taxonomy): domain Eukaryota; kingdom Viridiplantae; phylum Streptophyta; class Pinopsida; order Cupressales; family Taxaceae; genus Torreya; species Torreya grandis. The sequence goes on from JARHVA010001420.1 coordinate 2,789,644, forward strand.
AGGTTGGTTTGCCTTTGTCTGTATGTGACTTATTTTTGTGTGGATCTCAACTTGTCACATGGAAGACCTAAAAACTAATGTCCTAGTCCTATGTAAACACATAAGAGAGATCAAATGCAAAAAAGGGAAAAAATAGGGGATGTGGGAATGGCTAAGTCCTCAGAAAACCCCTTGTTGACTGAGTGTTGCCTAGATAAATCGAAGGCCTCAGGTCGATGTAGTTCTCGCTTTAGGGACGATCATGTGAATGAAATTAATGATATTTGATTAGATTGCTTTATACATAATTCTTTTAACCTAAAATAAAATAATGTCAGACTTGGCTAAGGACTATGGTATTCCATCATAATTGTAATAATAGTGTTTACTCAGAAAAAGATGCTTTTGAAATCATACAAGAGATGTTTTTTGTCAGTGAAAGCTAATAAAAGAGTTGGGGGTTTCAAGCGTGACCCTTGATGTGATTTTATAGAAGCATGTTTTAATTTTTTTGGTAATGGACCTATTGGTTTATGCAGGAGAGTCATTATAAAGCATGTCATTTTGAAAAGATGATTGTTGGAGAATTGTGGACAAGGCCGCACTACTAGACAAGGTCATAGTGTGTCCTTGTCTGCCTAGTTCATCCTTGTCTAAAAGGAATAGAGGCTTCTAAAACTAAAGTGACAGTGAAGTGTATGTTTAATATGGATGAATGGGTATAAAATAAGGAAGTCTAGGAGAAATACATAGTAATTGAGAGACTTTAAAGGCTTCTTTAGAGATTGTGGGTTATCAGAATGGTGAATTTACCAAGCAAGGTAAATATGTTAAAAACAAGCATTTTCAAGCATATATTGATTAAATTTCAGTGTTTACAACCATAAATACAACATATTTATAGCCTTACAATTTTAAATAAAAATATATGAAACTAAGCCTTAAATACAAGAGGAAATTATAAATTGAACTTAAAATCACCCCATAATTTTTAGTGTTGAAAGTTAAATCCATGGAAATAACATTATTATGTGAATGTTTCACCATCATTTCTAACATCCATTTAGTTTCAATACTCGTTATGAATGAGGTATCACAATTATTTCTAGTTTGGTGTAACAAAAACAACTCTCTTTCTCCTCTTCATACTACATGTTCATGCTACTAGGATTGTCATCATGTTTTTGGATCTTCATCCTTCTCAATTTGCTACATATGTTTTCAACATAATTTCTTAGTAGCATGTTGTCTCTCTTGTTTGGCAACTCACAAAAAATATCACTCGAGTAATTCACATCACATATCATATCCAAGGGAACACCCATTGCCAAAAGCGCATCTATCCTTGAAATAAGTTGATAAAGGAGTTGAGGGGCATGCATGACCCTTATAGATATCCAAATTTGGTATAAGCCTTATTTTCAAAATGTTTTTTGTTTTATTTTACACATATAGACTCTCATTATGAATAGGCATTTATTGGCATTTTTTCGTCTTGATCTTTTACTATCCTGTTTGCTCAAATTGGTTGTTCGCTTGTACGTTTGTTCTATCTCTCTAATTTTTGGTTTGTCACAAGGATCCATGGCTTGTCTTTTCCACTTCTGTTATTTTATTTGTGCTTAGGATAGTGTCAGTGACTTAGACAGTCTGGCTATTAGCAAGTTTTGAGTTTTTCAATAGTATCATGGCATGGTTTGTAATCTTTTATTTGGTAAAAAACCCTTGGTGTTAGTCACTTCTTATATTTTGGGTCTTGTTGGGTTAGATTTTATGTGCTGACAGTTCCATAATTCAAACATGACATCATTATATATACAATAGGGCTAATCATTCATGGAGAAAAAAGGACACCTAGCTGAATTTTAATGTTTACATCGACTTGAGCACAGTTGTGAAGTTTTTGATAGTAATGAATCTGATTGCATTTGCCATTTACATGAATTTACCAAAGGACCTAAGTGAGATTGCATTTAGAATTGCATTTACATGATTGGTTTACACACACACACACACATAAGTGGGAGAACTATGTATGATTTGAGCCCTCTTCTCATGTTACAACAATGGTGCTTTATCAAATGTCTAAATTTTTTGCATTCAAGTGAAAAATCCCACATTTTCATCATGTAAAACAAAGTAGATCATAAGTATAACCCATGAACTCAATGAGAAAATCATGCCAAATAACTTATTTACATTGTTATATATAACAACAATTATTTATGAAGGTATTCATGTTGTCACTATACATTTGCTTATGGTATGTTTCTTATTGTGTCATTAGTTTAAACGATATGAAAACATAATTGTATACTCCTTTTTGTGCACATTTTGTTAAGACAATTGTATAATTAGTTAATGTGCTTTGTGTGAATTTTATTGAGATGTTGTTCAAGTAAATAGTTAGGATAAATGATAGTTACATTTGGGTTTACTACAGTTTCAAACAAAGAAGAATATGAATAGCTACAATTGGGTTCATTTGGGTTTACATCAATAGCATACATTTGAGCATGACTTGTTACAATTGGGTTCATTACGGTTTACTAGAGTTGTATATTGAAATATAATAAGCAACATATGAATAATTTCATTTATGTTCATTTGTGTTGCAAATTAAGAATAATATGAATATATGAACAATTAAATCTGGGTTCATATGGGTTTAATATGGCTTCATATATATAGTAAGGGTTTCATTATAGTTTACTATAGTTTAATATGGAAATATGATAAAAAAACATATGAATAATTGGATTTAGGTTCTTTTGTGTTGCAAATGAATAAGGACATGAACATTTGAACAATTGTAATTTGATTCATTTTCATTTGCTATTGTTTCATATATATAAAAGGGTTTCATTAGAGTTTACTGCAATTGGATATGGAAATATAATGAGAAGCATATGAATAATGGTGTTTGGGCTCATCTATGTTACAAATGAAGAAGAATATGAACAATTGTAAATAAAAGATGATTACACTATATATATATATAAGATGATGAAACTATATACATAGAATATCAATTTAGGTGGTATTCAGTTAAATATACAAGATATATATTTATAAATTAAACTAGTCAAGAGAAATGCAACTATGTATAAATTATATTGCATTTCTAAATATTTTGAACAATGAAATATGACAATTCAGAAGGTTTGGATTTTAACAAGGTCCTTTTAAAAATATATCTAACAAAGTTATAAATAATTAGAGACACTACATAATTTGTTTTCCATTGGGATGGCTAATGGAATATATTGCATTCAAATGTAGAGATACTACGCTTGAGAAGAAATGAGAGAACGATACAAAGACAATGTTTGACTATGTATCAACCCAAATGCAACTTGAAATAAACCCAATTGAAAATGTGGTAAATAAACAAGCCATAATATACTTATAAGAAAATAATCATGGCATTATTTCTTCTCCAAACTATATTCTCCTTTCAGTGATAGCAAGCCAAAACCCTAAAATTTGACACTTTGAATCAACATCAAATAATCTATATTCTTCATCCATTCTTAATGTCTTCAACATAATTATGATAAAAGAATGGTCTTCAAATTAAGTTTTTTGTTATTCACTTCTCCATGTCTACAATGGAAGTTGTGAGTTATGATAACAATCTAAATGACTTGTTGGAGGGAAAATTTACTAACATATTAAAATTTAACATTTATTAACTTCTTTTTACTATGACTTTAGTCAACATCTAATATGGTCACAATGGCATTCAATGCTAATGTTATTCCTGCATGACTCCATGTCATATTATGTCAATGGTGAGTACATATGATGTTTCCATATAATGTACTATACCCATACACATCAATTGTAAACAACATCTTATTTAACATAACATAAAAGGGTTAATGCCAAATTTTGGGGTTTAACCATGGAATATTTTGGTTTCCCCATATCTCACTCATTTTACATCATGGAATATCTTGGTTGCCCCATAACTTGCTCCCTTTACACCTTAGGGACAATTGTTAATATAACTAGAAGTTGTCACAAAGATGCAAGCTACGTCGGTAATGATGTAATTTTTTGTTGTAAAATAGGATTTTTTTAAGTGAAAGAATGTAAATTGACACTCATAACTCATTCAAAACCCATGATTGATGACCATGTCTCACCTTTTGTGCATGAAGTGTTACACAAGAATAATTTTATAGTTTTTAGTGGGGGTGACAATGTAAAATTACTTTATGTGTTTTTTCATACGACGTGGAAATGAGTTGTGCAAGGAGGCGACATTTTGTTTCACAGTGAGCTCGAGAAATGGTAAAGTTGTGAAATATTTCAAAGTGAGTTGTGTGGTGATGGTGATGGGAAATGATAGGGTATTTCAAGTGATGTCAGATATAAGAGGGCCCATATTATACAACAAACCTTGACTCAAGGTAGATAGTGGATTTACATGACATGCACCCATTCAAAAGGGGTCCATAACTTTATACGTTATAAAATATTTGATTGGTTATTTTTTATTGTATGATATCATCTAAAATACCCTTTCATTACCCCTCACCATCATTACTTAGCTCATATTAAAATTCATATGGGGTCAACAACCATGGGTTTTGAGTGAAGTATAATTGTCCATTTTTACTTCTGCTTTACGAAACATTTGCTTTACCAAAATAGGAAATTACATTCCTTTTGGCATAATTTGCACCTTTGTGGCAATTGCACACATGTGTGTTTGTGTATATGTATATATATACATATATATACACACATGAAGAACTTCATAATGAACTTATAACCAATAAGATCACTCCTACATACCATTACCACAACACCAATAACAAAAGCATTGTACACAGAGAGAAAATATGCATAATAAATTATTTAAATATACATTCACATCGTCCATATGAGTCTCCAAAAATAACCAAGTCAAAAGGTACATGGGAGTGCCTATTAAATAGGCAATGTAGGTTATTCTGTGCAACAACTTATTGTTGCATGAACAACCTATAAAAGAGGAGTTTATGTTATTATTATGCACTCAAAAAATATGTGCACAAAATATAATAACATCTCTAACAATAAACAAACAACTCCCAATTCAAGCTTATACACTTTACTCTAACACCCTACCTTAAGTGCAGAATAGGGAGTGAAAAAAGAGAAAGCAAAGAGAATAAATGGATCCTGGCAACTAGGTCTAATCAGGTACCCATGTAAAAAATCATCCTGAAATACAAAGTGTCTTTATGGTAACCAATCTGTCTTATCAGACTACATGGATGATGAATCGTTATAACTACCATGTCAAAGAGGAACTGGTACTATGTACGAGACTAACTCTTTAAAAAACATTAATCTCAAAACATTGGGAAAAGAGTCACCAAGGATGAAATGTATCATCAAAAGGTACCCAAAAACTAGTAAAAAAAGCTAAAGTTGAGAGGAAAAAAATATACTATGAGGTCTCCCAAGAAAGCAAACGACTCAATACATGAACATAATGTTGAAGAGGTGCACTCAATGGAATGAAGGCTATCAAATATAAATGCACTCGATGGACTCAAAAGTCTCGATGGAACTCAAATATGCACTAGTAGTATGGATCCATTATTTAATCACAAAAAATAACTGACACTAGAATTCACAAGAATATCTCTTACAAAAAGAGAGTATCAGAGGTGTCGATAGTGCAAAACGGTTCACCAACTCAATTTGATCTATTTCTAGAAGATGTGGTGCACCAAGGATCAACAAGGAACATGTCAATCAAATAAGTAGGATCTAATCCATACTCCCCCCTACTGTTAACTAGGTGGAGTGATTCAAAAAAGGTCTATATGAGTGGCTTGAATCCACTAATCGAACACTAACACACTGACACTATATTCACCAGAATAAATAGACTTCAAAAGGAGATCAAGTTCCACAACAAATCTTAAGGAGACTGTCAACCCAAGCTTATACACTTTACTCTAACAATACATATACATGTATGTGTGTGTGTGTGTGTGTAATACATGCACACACACACACACACACACACACACACACACACACACACACACACACACACATGCAATTACCTCAAAGGTGCAAGCTATGCTAGAAGGTGATATATAGTATTATTAATTATATGATATATAATATTGTATAATAATGTATAACTAACACATTTGATGCAACTCCATACATACATACATACATACATACATACATACATACATACATATATATGCAATTACCTCAAAGGTGCAAGCTACACTAGAAGGTGATATATACTATTATTAATTATATGATATATAGTATTATATAATAATGTATAACTTACACCTTTGATGCAACTGCATATATGTATATATATACATATATGCAGTTGCCTCAAAGGTGCAAGTTATGCTAGAAGGCAATATATACTATTATTAATTATATGATATATAGTATTGTGTAATAATAGCATGTGTGTGTGTGCGTGTGTGTTAATTTTAGTGGGATTTTTACTCATGTATGTTTTATTCATTTACCCAAATGACTTCCATGAGTAGTCATTACCCAAATGACATTTTTTACTCATGTAATTTTTGGTAATAATCGCAAGGCAAGGGGACCCACTTTAGCACATATCCACTATAAGCTAGTGGGGGGAGAAATGGTGAATGCAATTCATCACTTCAAGTTTCTCACCCTCTAGCCTCTTTCCCATTGTCAAAGCTTTTGGTGAGTGTAGTGCCTAATACATCATCCATGTCTCTCAATTATTACCAATGTGGGATTAACCCAATTAAAACCCAATCATGTATTATACAATACTATACTGTAATTATCATTTGTAATGGGTGCAGGTCATGTAAATCTAATAACTACCCCAAATCTGAGATTGGTGTACAATATGGATCCTACGGTGTATGATATCCCCTAAAATACCCTTTCATTTCCTTACCATTGCTGCGTAGCTCACCTTAAAAGTTAGACGGGGTCAACAATCATGCATTTTGAGTTAGATACAATTGTCGATTTTCACCTCTTCTGCTTTACAAAACCTTTGCTTTAATAAAATACAAAATTACATTTATTCTAGTGGAACTTTTACCTTTGGGGCAACTACACACACACATAAAGTATTGTATTATATATATATATATACACACACATACATACATATATATAATTGTATTAGTATATAATAATTGTATATAGTAGTATAATATTATAGATTTAAAGCTCTATGGCATGGTCTTCAAGTGTACATATTATAGACCCTATAAGTAATGGAATGTAATAACCATAACCATCTAGTCGGAGAAGTGCATTGCCCCTATGGTAGGAATAGTTCCATGCCTCTACTATGTCCTAGCAGGATCCCAAAAAAGATCATTGGTCTAGATATTATCCTATAGTTTCTATTAGGAAAATATAATGAATGAGATACATCTCCATTCTGATATGATCTACTCTATAATACATTGCAAGCGCTAAATTCAGTAGCCTAAAAATCCCAATGATGAAATGAGAGAATACCATATTGATATAAGCTATTAGTTACGTGACAATTTGCATTCCCAAAAAAAGAATTTGATGCCTATGTCTCCACCAATACCATGCAATTCAATAAGCACAACACAATATAACTTGAAATGCTTATTGTGAATAACTAAATCTATAATTTTGGAGGTAATCTTGTTTGAGATATTTTGATAAATTTTTAGGATAATCCTATTTACAAAATTTAGATAAGTTTTAGGGGTAGAATGCATTTCTCGACAATCTGTTTAATGCTTAGATGTCCATTATACCATTCAATCTACTAAACATCATACAATAAGTTGTAAAGCTTATTGTCAAAAACTAAAATTCCCTTAACTCAATAGCATATAAACCCTTAAAAATCTTTATGACAAAATGGGAGATCTAATAGTTAGTTATTGGTTTCATTACAGTTTGCATTCTCAAAACAAGAGTCCAATGCCTGTGTCTCAATTATCATTGTTTGATCCAGTTGACAACACATATAAGGTTTCCAAAGTTCATTATCAAGAATTAAATCTCTTCCCTCCTAAATAGTTCCATGCTAAGAATAAATCATTATTACATAGCCTAGAATCCTATTCCTCATTCATTGAAGATAACAAAACAAGTTTAAATTCCAACCTACAATGGTAATCAGTACCCTAAAAAAAAGGAAAAATAAAATTTGAGAAGAAGACTTCAAAGAAAATCTCTTCCAGATCTCACACTTGATTAAATCCCTATATATTCTATCACTACCATAGAATTACAAAATCCTGCCACCAAATCTAGGGTCTTATAACAAGAATATAACTAAACTCCATTCATAATAGTTCCAAACATCTAATCCCATGATAGACAAATCATTACAATATTTTTTCCTCATAATTTTTTTGCAACTTCATAATAATTAAAATAAGAAATTACATTTTGTAGATGCTTTTTAGCATTCCAAAGGAAAAAGGACCAAAGAAAAGAGAAAAAAAAAACTCCCAAACAAAAATAATAACATCAAATATCCCACCACAATATGGAAAGGTATGGCATAGCATAGAGATGTTACCAATATAAAATATATCATCAAGCCTAACTCCAAAGACTAGAGGTTAATGGGAAGTATGTCCCATATAATCCTCCAATCTACCTTTTTTACCTTTCTTTTTTTTACATCTTGCCACACCGCATGAGAGGGTTTGATTGTGGTTAATTGTAACTCAATTCTCTCATTAACTATGGATGATTTAGAATCTAAGAGATCCAAAATCATATGAGTCATCATCTCTTTATAAGATTTTGAATTCTTTGACTCGTGAACCCTCTTCACTCCCCCTAATATATTTTATTTGTATCAATCCTCATAATTATACCCTGCTCTTCTTCTTCAACCATTATAGTAGAAATAATTTCTACCATAGGTGTTTCGTGTTCTCGAAGTTAATTCTTTTTGGTTCTAAATTATGTTGTTTATCTTCTGCATTATTCACTTCCTCTTCCTCTTGCGCCTAAATGCCCCATCTTTTAAAAGTTGGTTTTGACCCTTTTTTGATGGATTGTTTCGAACCTGAGGGCAGGTGGCCTGAAGATGTCTAGTAAGCTTATAGATACAGCATCAAAAATTAGTATTCTCAAAATCTAATGTCTATATATGTTGAATATTTTCACATCTAATTATCATTTTATCCGGTAAGCCCTTGTTGAGGTCCATTTCCACACAAGTGCAAGCAAATGTGCATAAACCCACAACCATTCTCCCAATATTGGCTTTTATAAACTTACCCAAGCTATGTCTTATTACTTTAAAGGCACTAATGAGACAAATTAGAAGATTGGGAAGCCGAACCCATATTGGCATTTTGGTAATTGAATGAGAAATTGAATCAAATTTAGGGAACCAAGGAGAGAGATAAATACTCTTTGTTCCCCAAAACCAAGGACCATCTGCAAAGACTCATTGATAATCCACCTCATCAAAGAAATGAACAATAAAAAACCCATTGGATCAAATATAGATTTCACATTGCTTTGACCAGGTTGTGTGAACCCATTGAAACAATAACTCAATAGTAGGCCAAAAGCCATTAAATCTACAAATAAATGCTTCTTTCTCTTTTTTTTTTGATGAAATATATCAATATATTAACTTAATAGAAATATAAAAATAATTCATAAAAAAATATAGGTGGTATGAGAGCACTCTACATAGTCACATTAGGCAAAGCCTAGGACCAAAAACAGAAGCACCACAAACAACTAGGCAAAGCCTAGGAACAAGTCATATAGTTATAATAAAAGATAACTTTAAGCAATAAGAACAAGGATAGAAGGTTAAAAATCCATATCATCAGGACCCCAACCTAAGCTTGGCAAGTCATTTCCATCTGGAATAGGCTCCCAGCCAGTAGCTTGAGCAGTGTCCCTATCATCTTCTTTTTCTTATGTATGAGTGGGTGAAATGGCCAAAGGGAGCCTGGGGAACATGTCCAACATGTCTGATCGGCCTCATGGTGGTGCCCCCAAAGCATCCAAGCATAGAGGAGGAGGAGGAGCATCCCAACCATCCTATCCAACAAGGGAAGGAGGCAGAGGTTGCCACCCTCAGTGTTGCCTAAGAGGGGTCATGCGTTGGTATGGGGTGTCATTATGAGAGTAACACTGAGAACATCTATGATAATTCCCACCATAAGGTGGAAAATTAATTCTATCCTCTAGTCTAGGATCCCTAGGCAAAGATGGTGTAACTTGAGCCATTACACAAGGAGCATCTCCCTTGTGAGAGAGGAGATCTTGAAGGTGCCCAAGCTCTATAGCAACTTTGTTAGCTTGAACTTGAATCTACAAAAGAACATTAGAGATGATAGAGGACTTGCTCAAATTAGAAACATTACAATTTGAAGAAGTATTATTAAACACAATTATTTCTTTCTTTCTAAAGCCAAAAAAGAATCTCCACTTTGAAAGTATGCCAGACTTGGGCATATTTGCAGGGCATCGTGGGTTTATCTCCAAGGAGGATGTGCTATCAAACAAAAAAATTAGGGTGGAAAAGCCTGAAGAGATCATGGATCTACTTCCAGACCCTTTGAACTTTGGTATAGTACCAAAAAAAGAGAGGAGGCATCTCAAGGTGGCCACATAAAGGGAAAGTAGGAAGGGGAACTTATAGCTAGATGAGCCTTATGCCAAGAGGTAAGCCTTGGTGCATTAAACACCAAGCAAAATAGGCAAGCTTAGGCTCCACACAAGCCCACTCGATAGTGCAAGAGTGGAAGTTCCATGTACTAATAGAAGAATGCAATCCCTAATAGGAATTGAGCTTATACACCATGGGCAAATGGGGGGTGAGCCAACCATAGCCAAGATGAGGAGTGTGATTATGAAAGTGAGTCTCAACATACCACTCCAATTCTTCCACCAAGGATGAGTCTAGGGAACAAAGATTTTGTGGAGCATAGAGAACATCATGACATTAAGTATTTCCTAGTAGAATTCTTGAACATAATTGGCTAGCTAAAATTTGGATTTCACCTCTTCCCAGGCTAGTCAAGAGTGAGATCCCCTGTAGTAGATATCCTAGATAGAATGAATACCCTTATAGAAGAACTTGAGAGCATTGATCTAAGGGACTTCTACCAAGGTAAATTCATTGAAATTAATAATAGGTGACCACCAAAGTGAGTGGGTTTTTATAGATGACCCATCTCAGAACCTTGAACCATTATAGAGATGTCATGGTTTAATATTTTCCTATGCCTTCTAGATGCTTTTAGCCATAAAGGACCCTATGATTTAAACATGAGACTTAATGATTAGTAAATTAAGGAAGTAGAGCCCTTTCTAGACTTTCTTACCTTTAGGCAAGACGAAGGAGATGAAGTGTTTGAAAAAATGCCTTCCAAGCTTTTTTGCCCTTAATGACCCACACAATCCATTTGGCACATAATGTAGTTCCTTGCCGAGCTATGTCAAGGAGCCCCATCCCTTCAGCATCCTGCGTAAGGTAGCAATATTCCCAGGCCACCCTGTGGAATCCTTTACCTTGAGAAAAATTGGCTCAAAGGAAGTCTTTGAGCAATTTATCAAACTTTTGATAAGATTTCTTAAAAGGAACCCAACGTGAAGAGTAGTACACATGGGTGGTCACAAGTATTTTTAAGTAGATTTAAAATTTTCCTGCTAACGAAAGAGACTTGGTCACCCAATATTCTAACTTCTTATCAACTCTGTCTATAACATATTTCCATAGAAAGGGTGGTGGGGCATCAAAATCAAATGGGATGCCAAGAATTTTGAATATTTCATCATGTTAGATCCACTTCCAACCATATTTAGCAACCCACATTGGTAGAGGGAGGTAAGATTGCCTGAATCAATGAGTTTTCTACCATTGTATGCTGGAGCCAAAGGCTAGGTAGAAGGTGTTTAGACACTGCAAGGCATTGTCCACATTGGACTCATCCTTAATGAGGGTAGGGAAAGAATCCTCTACAAAGTGACCTTTAAGTAATTGCATATCTTCCTATAGGTTTATGATATCTAGAGAGAGAGATTCCCTTAACGAGACCCCTAGCTTGGGCATTGCTAAGGAGATATCTAAAACCCTCAGCTGCAAACACATATAAGGTGAGATATGGAGGGCACCCTTGACAAATAGATAAGAACAAGCCAAACTACTTAGAGGTGACTCCATTAATGGAGAGGATGATCGAAGCATCTGCAAAAAGCATCTAGATAGTTTGAATGAAGTTGGGCCAGAAGCCCAAGGCTTGAAACATGGCCAGTATGAACCACCATTCAATATGATCATAAACTTTTTCAAAGCTAAATTTAATGAACATAGCTTGTTGCTTATACCTTATGGCCCAGTCTATCCCTTCCCATATTACTATAATGTTGTCCAAAATATAACGGCTTCTGATGAAACCTGTTTATTCAGGGTGCACAATGAGAGGCAACATATTACGTAATCAGATTGCCAGAGCCTTAGCAATGATTTTACAAGAAACATTCAAAAGGGTGATCAGTTTCCAATTGTATATAAATTTAGGATTTCCTTACTTAGGTATGAATATAATGTTTCCTTTGTTTATGTTTTTGTCCAGAGAATGCTTGCAAAAGGCTTCCTGATAAACCTTATCCAAGTCATTACCCACAAGATCCGAGAGGGTTTTATAAAATTCAAAAATGAAGCCATCAATACTTAGAGCTTTGCCATTAGCCATGTGAGACACTACCTCATACAAATCATCGTTAGTGAGGAGCCTATTGCAAGCCACTTGCTAGGCAATAGTGAGTTTGAATGGCACCACTATGAGACATTACTGAAGGGCAATTTCATGCTTGATCAAGGATGCTTGAACTTTGAACACTTATTGACAATGGTGGACAAAGGCTTAAATAATGTGCAAGGTCTTTGTGAGTTTAATGCTAGCCTCAAAGATGGCTTGAATTTGTTACTTTGAGTTCTTGGTTTGAAACATTTGAAAAAAATCCTCTGAAGTTTTATCCCCTATTTTGAGCTTGTGAATTATGGCTTTGACTTCAGTTCCTCAGAAATTATAGTTGTCTGCAATCTGGATACGATGTTGCAAGGAGGAAACTCTGACCTATAAGATCTCATTAAAGGGATCCTTTTCTAGAGCTAAAGTCATGTAGCTCAGCTCTAAGGAAGTAGTAGAGTAAGAGTGTCTCTAAATTTTAGTAAGTTGGTGGCCATAAAATCACCAAAAGTGATACGTCCTTCTAATGGCATCATCCCACCAAAGATTCCACCCAGATTCTTGGGAAGGACATGGATCCAAATTAAAAGCTCTCTAAATGTGCACCATTGTGGGCTCATACTTGAGTAGAGAGGTGTTAAAGAAGAATTATGTTTTGTGGAGTTTGGGTTTCATGAACTGTGATGTCATTCTGAACTGAATAGGAGAGTAGTCGAAGAGCCCAAAATTTGATAGTGCTTGTACTGGAGGGGAAAAACCATTATCAAAGGAGAAGTATGGTTGTGTGGACATCAATGCCCTATTTAGGTACTTTAGAATCTGAGAAGGGCCCTCCCAAAGATTATTCTAGGTGTACCAAACTCCATTTGTAGGCTGTTAAATTAAATTAAGGTCATAAAAGCCACATTTAGTACACATATAATACTACCCCTCCCTTTCACCAATTGCCCATCGCATTGGCAAGTGGCCTACTTTGTCCTTGGGAGATACCACCATATTAAAGTCACCACATAAGACCTAATGGGCATCGAGAAGATCATCCGCTATTTATCACCATAAATGTATACGCTATAAGGCATCATTTGAGGCATAAATGTTAATAAAACCAAAAGAGTGGCTTTTAATGCTAAAAAGGGCCCATACTAACCGGTTGGTGGGGTCCATGTCAGATTACACTAAGTGCAACTGCCACCTTAGAGAAATGAATGTGATCACCCATCCACATCTTGTATCATGATTGCTATGTAAATTGCTATTATCATGTCAAATGGAATTGCTGATAGCCATCAATAAAAAATTTGCCATCTTGACTTCTTACAGATAAAGAATGTCCATGTTGGAAAACTTCCATTTGAAATCATCCATAATGAACATCTATTTTGGGTCTGTGAGACCCTAAACATTTCATGAAAAATAATTCATAGATGACGGGTGTCGAGGGACTTGTCCTCTGAGTCCAATCCTTCCAAGGAATCATACCAATTATGTAGAGAATGCCCATTGTTGACACTTAGAAAGTCATCAAATTACTTCCTCATAGTAGGGTCAACCTAATACTCTCCTTCCTCTACCGTGTCGCTCCTCCGATGAGTGTTGCAAGAGCGTTTCGGTGCATCTTGCCAAGCAGGAAGTGGAAGAGTGGCTGGTTGTAAGTCTAAAAATATAGAAGAATTACACAAGGAAGCCTTGATACCTTGGGGCAAGATGTTGGTAGCTAGAGGGGTGTTGCATACCCTAGGTTTTTTCACTAATTTTGGAGCTTCAACCTGAGGAGGCTCTTTCTTAGTATGAGCTTACTCTTGTAGGTCATTGCTCGATGATGGTTTTCCTCCTTTGGGAGTAGCAGTTGAACTTACAACTTTGGGATGACCGTTCTTCTTTCCTACAGTAGTCCATCCATCCTCAATTGGATTTTTGCTAACTTTTAGAGAGGGCTTGGGGGGAGAGGATGAGTGGTTGAACACATTGTTGCGAACTAGTTGAAGGGGATAATCTCATTTATGGTATGTGGCTTGGTAGTGAAAGCACGTGTTAGGCAAGTTGATATACATGACTCGTTGTGAGTGTCTCACGTCCCCAACTTGAATTTACATAAACTCCTTGAGGTCCCAGGAAAGGTCTACTTCTACACAAACCCACTTTTGTGGTGTAGCAAAGTAGAACTAGTTTTGTTCATGACAAACCACCCAAGGACACTATCTGGTGAATAAAGTGCTAGTAGGCGAGTGAGAACCTTGAAAATTCAACCCAAATTGAGACTTTTAGAGTAGAGTGCTCTGAGACCACAAAGTCTTGTGTCTAGGGGGAGGGAACCATGAGCGAATTCCTGACATACCAAGTGGTTGAATTATGGAGGATTCCTCCTGCATGGGATGGGTTGGCAAAGCAGAAAATAAAAAAAATGTTAGTCATATTCTGGATGCTCTCTAGCTTAATGCCATGAGCTACCCAATGGGTTTGAATCCAAGATCGTAGCATACTTTTAGAGGGAATTCTCTAAGTTTGACTTATATAGTATCACATCTTCCTCTTTTATCACCACCGTCGACACCTCCTCCACCTATTCTGTAATATAAGCACTAGATAAAAGTGTAGGGTTTTGCACACTTGGTTTAGTTATATTTTTTGCATTGCTTCCTTGAAAGACCCATCTTTAGAAGAAGATGGAATCCAAGCACTTGCAACTCCTTCTCATAATATCAAAGCCATATGTAGATTAGAATCCTTGACTATATCATACTCTAATAGTATTGAGTAATCTTCGAGTTGTTTACCCTCAAATTGAAGATGTTGAAGAGCTATTGGAATCCCTTATGTATGGTCAATTATCTATTTTATATCAACCACAAGATCAGTCACTTTAACCCACAAATAAATGGTTTGCCCACTAATGGTATGAATCATTACCCAATGCCCAAGTTTAAACATTGCATCTATCTAAGAAGAATTTCAAACAAACATTTTGTCATACACTTTGCAAGCAATGTCTGAATTTTCGATGTAAGGAAATGAAGACCAAAAAAAGACATTTCTTTGGGGCATTTTTTCAAAACTTTTAGTGCATCCATCAAAACATCATATATAATGTATATTTTGATGTTGGGTATGGTAGGATGTATGAAAATAAGAACATATGCCTTTTTACTGATTAAATCCAGCTCCCCTTGCAGTGTAAGGCACTCTTTGTTGGAAAAATTAGGGAACTCTTTCATCAAAGATTCTAGAACTTTTATCCCTCCCAATGGTGTTCTTCCTACCCAATATATATTCACATTGGTTGGTGTTTTTAGGGCTTTGTGAAGCCTAACAACTTCCATGCGTTTGAGAGGGAAAAGTCATGTAAACTTGCATTGATGATAACTCATATTGGACCATATCGTCATAAGGTTTGGGCAGACTTTCCTCCACTATTGGATGATTTCATCACAATTAGATCTCAGTCTAATAAGGCATCATGTTCGCACCCATACATCATTCTCAAGACACAAGTGCAAAGCAATGTAAGGCCCCTCCTTCCACATTTTTAATGTAGGCATTTTCCCTCCCCCGATTCCCTTCTCAGAATAACTCACTTGGACTCTTATTAGCCTTCTGTGTTTTTTTTTGACAAATCACTACAATCTATTCAACCTTAAAACATAAATTCCAAATTATTCAACTTTATATAAACATGTAGTTATAGTCAAATATTAATTCAAAGTCATACTAATATATTATAAAGCTAATCATTAAATGCACTGAGCTCAAGTGGTAAATCATTAGGGCTTTTGTAGTAGAATCTTGTGTTCAAATCCCCAGGAGATATTTACATGAAAAAATATACAAAGGTTAAATGTTTAAATTGGTTAAACTACCATGTCCAATTCTGATTGTGGTGTACCCCAACGAATGAGGCCAAATGCAAGTCTTGGATAAATTTGACATAAGAATTTACCCCTCGATTGTAGCATCTAAGCCAAAAGACATCCTGTAAAGAAAATTTACTATATATATATTTGACAAATTATCCTTACAAAATATATATGTATAAATATACAAACATGCATGCATATACATGCACAAAGCTAATTAAAAAATATTATAAATTTAAGATCTAAAATATCATCAGGTTGCCATGAATCTTAGATATATTACCTTCAAAATACTAATTTATGAAGAAAGAGAGAAATTCGGCGATAAGTTGCACCATCCTTCAAATTATTTTGAGAAAATACATTCATTTTAATAGTGATTTTCATAGTAAAATGCTACTAAAGATAAGCTTGTCCAATAGCCAATACAAAAATGGACAAATTCAACCTTAACTTGCACTTTAATATTTATTTATTACAAAAAATCACCCATTTAAATAAGAGTTTTATTTATAATAAACTCTCGAGAGAATAACTCGATCAAATCACTAATCATCAAATAATAGCGTTAAAAATTTTAAAAACACAAAAACAAACAAATAAAACAAAACAAAAACTTTAAAAATCTTAATTTATATTATATTTGACAAATTTTTGTCAAAAAAATTTGAATGTAGATTTTATTCTTAAAAGTATTGTGTAATCATACAATAATTTATCAAATTTATCAAGAGATTGAAAGTGATTTTTAGTGCTAATAATATATTATACTAACACTTGATCGAAAAATATACAAATCTAACCCTATGTGCTCTATATTTAATTTTTTTTTTTGCAAAAACACGTGCATTTAATTCATTGTTTATTTAAACGATCTGAAATTATTCTTCGGTGTACTTAGTTTATTTAATTGTTTTACAAAAGTTGAGTGCACTTACTTTAACTACTTAGGTAAAGGGGGAATATTTGATGTCGTTTGTTTATTTATTTCTTTTAATAATTTGGAAGATGGTGATGGCCTAGAATTAGCTTTTGAACTAAATAAATTAATGTGGGGCTTCTTGAAGGTTGTGAGGAATATTTGGGTTCTTGAAAGCAATAGTTAGGAGAGAATGAATCTTTCATTTTTTTTTATATGCTGTCATAAAGTATTGTGCAGAGAGGAGATGTTTTGTTTCACGGTGAGTTTAAGCAACAACAAAGTAATGGAGAAGCGCAAAGCCATATAAAATATGCAAGTGGTGAAATATTTTAAGATGATTTGAATGGAGATGCCGAGGGGAAATGAGAAGGTAGTTAAGGTGATATCATACACCAAAGGGCTTATATCATACACTAGACCTAGATTTAGGCAAAGAGTTGATTTACATGCTTTGCACCCATTACAAAGAGGTATGTAGCGTATTGGGAGTCAACATTTTTGATTGGTCAATTTCTGTTGTCGAAGGTAGACAAAAATGTCGTGAGAGTTTATTTGATTGTGGCAGGACTCCACATCTAATGTGCAGCTTGAATCATCACTATAATACCACTGATGTGGATAAAGACATTGAAGTTTTAGAATCTATAGTTATAAATATAATATATTATAATAGTATATAATTTATTATATAGATAAGTATATTATATATTTATAAGTATAAATATTATTGTTATATAATATTAATATATTATATGTATATTATGTTTTTGTTGTAATTATTATATATATACTTAAATTTATATTTATAATTATAAAAAAATTATATTATATAACATTATTAATAATATTACAATATTATATATTATAATGTTTAATATAATATAATATAATAATTATAATTATAAATATTGTAATATAGTAATGATGATGATGATGATAATGACGACGATGAGTCGTAAGGGATATAATTTTTTATTTTCGTAAAGTAGGGTTTTGGAAAATAAAAGAGTGTAAATTAGTATTTGTACATTATTTGAAACCCATGATCATTGACCCCAGTTCACCTTTTGTGCATAAAGAGTTAAGCAACAATATTATAATTTTTTTTAATTGATATTAAGGGTTATAGGGCCCCTCAACCGTATAAAGATAAAAACGAGAGTTTTCAAAAAATGAGGTGGAAGAAGGTGGACTCCACACTTCTCACCTACAAAAGGGGAAAACCCCACCAGCTAACCATAGCCCAAATGGGGGACAAACCTCAAGCAAAAAACTCATTAAAAAATGTATTATAAGAACATTATTATTACAATAAACATGTCAAATAACTAAGGGCCACTAGAACAGGCAAGCCATGAGCTAGGAGCCACGACCACGATGTTCAAATAACCAAGAGCCATTAGAGCAGGCAAGCCATGAATCACTACCCACTACCCATGAACCATGTTCATGCCAATATCCACAAACCACTACCCATGAACCACTGATCATGGCTACCTAGGAGCAGAAGAAGATGAACCA
The DNA here is from genome assembly GCA_037957365.1 of Torreya grandis. Classification (NCBI taxonomy): domain Eukaryota; kingdom Viridiplantae; phylum Streptophyta; class Pinopsida; order Cupressales; family Taxaceae; genus Torreya; species Torreya grandis. The sequence continues at coordinate 2,808,627 of JARHVA010001420.1, forward strand.
ACTTCCCCTTCTTCCTTCAAAACACTGAGCCTACTAAACCCATGGCCTTGCCCACACTCAAAACCATGCCCCTTAGAACCTTTGCCACCAAACACAAAAAGACCTACCCTCCTCTTTTTGGGGTTGCTTGAAGGGGAAAAGGAGCCCCTCAAACTCTCATAACTCAAGTTGATATACAAATTCTTCTTCATGTGGATGGAAATCACCAAATTCCTCATGACCGAACCAACCTTAAACCCATAATCATCCACCAACACCCCATAATGATGAGATAACACCTTTAGAATGTCACACCCACCACAGAAATCCAATGATAATCAGATGCTGCCACTACTTCCTTGGAAGAAAAGTGATCCAAAATGTAATTAAGTGACCCCAAGGGAGTGGAGAGCTCCCCTGAAGGCACTGGGGGCAACATAACCCCACTAGCCTAACCTACTAAAAAGTTACAAGCCAATTCTGAACAATAACTCTAACAGCTACAAAAGGAACTTCCAATTTCCTAAAAATAGAAAGAGGAACCAACCCCACTTCGTTAGACCTAAAGAAGGGAAGCAAAAGCTTGTAATCAACACCTAGATGTTCTAACCAAAGCACCAAACCACCACAAAGACATGACCCAACCAAACATTCCAAAACTCAGTGAGTCACCCTAATATGCTCCAAAATCCTATGAAGATTGTTGTCAAATATGGATGCCACATCTGAGTTGGTTTTGTTCTTCTAGACAAATTAAAAATAAATTAGCCCCATAATAACCTTGATAGCACCCATCACCTCCCCCTTTAGCATCCAAAAGACTAATATGAGACATCCATCAAGAAAATAACCTCTGAAATCCATCTCATATTGCTCGACTTGAAGAGAGAGGATCATAGCAGACATAGCCAAATCCTCTACACACAGAGCCATCCTCAAAGATAACTAGTTGCACAACTCAAAAATAAAAGACCACCAAAACTTACCAACAACAAAGAAACAAGAAAGGGCTAAAACTAAGAATGACACACACTCAACAACAAGGCAAGGCATAAATGCCAAACATTCAAAGGGGAGAGGATAAATGAAATGAAGTAACCACCAATCCAAATAATGATTGCAAACCATTAAAAATAAATATGGCGGAGAAAGCCCATAAACTCACCTTATAAGCCAAGGTCTAAATTAGGCCAAGTGTCCACCATGTTATCCATGACTAACTCCATCTCTTGATCAATCCCTCTATTAGCGAGCAGGTTTGCATGGGCATTACCTTCCCTATAATAATGAGTGTAAGACCAAGAGACGAAAGAGTCCATAGATTGCCAAGCCTTTACCTGGATACTCTTGAGATACCATATTGTACTATTATTATTCCACAGTGCAGACACAACAACCGTAAAATTATCCTTAATAATGAGATGATTGATGCCACATTGAATTGCCATCTCAATACTAAACACTGTTGTTAGGGCTTTGGTTTCATTATTAATACCATTGGCCAACTTCAACAATATTGCCCTAATGAGAGATTCTAAGCAATATCTAATGATACACCCTGCCCCAAAAGTCCCAAGATTTTCCTTTACTGCATCATCAAAGTTGAGTTTGAAAAAACTTGTAAGAGGAGATAACCACATTGCAAAATTTTGCCTTAGCAAGGAAGCATTGTTTACTCTTGACCCATTAATGCGAAATAATATTATAATATTAACATAGTGTTTACATATAATTAACTTTCGATTATTTAATAATCTAATGTATAAATAACATAATATAATATAACTACCATAGTATAAATATTAAGAAAAATAATTTCAACTACATTTATGGTTCCACATTAGGCGCTTATGCTTTGATTACATAAATTTTCATGGAAGGGATGTAAATCGATAGTCTCACCTCACTTAAAACCCATGACCGCTAACCATGTCTTACCTTTTGTCACAACTAAAAAATCTACAATTGCTTTATTGAAGACTTTTGATTGCACTTTTTATGACACTATATTGCATTAGTATGAAATATGGTGATGTGTATATTAAGCGTTGAGCTTAGAGGCTTTGTTTAAGCATAATTAAGTTTAAGAAAAATATTTTTTCTTTGTTTGGCTTGGGAGTTTTGCTACACATTGGTATTGGCTTGTGAAACCAATTGATCGATTTGTTGAGAGGGGAACTCAAATAGTGCATAACAATTGTTGTAAACATATTTTCATAATTGCAACAACCTAATGTGACTTGGGACTCGATTTCACCTAAGTGTGATGACTTAATGATATTTGGCCTAATTGTGACAACCTAAAACCAATTTCAACAACCTAATGTGAATTGACCTAATTGCAAGGACCATATGTGGTTGAGAATTCAATGTGCTCGAATTACGATAGCCTAATTTGATATGCCCTTTGTGTGAATTTACTTGTGACTTTTTGTTTTTGTAAACAAGGGTTTTGTAAAGTGAAGGAATGTAAATAAATATTTGTACCTCATTTGAAATAATATGAATTATTTTATACTCACACACACTCCTACTCTCTCTCTCATACACAATATAAATTATAAAATATAATATATTATTGTTTTATAATTATAATAAATACATATTAAAATAATAATATATACATTAATATTATTATAATAAAAACACACCACATAGGTAAAAAGAGTCAATAACTATTAGTCTTTACTAGATTTGAGAGTCATAAACATCTACATAATTAAAAGGCTCATCAGTGTTAGTTTGAGAAATGACATACTAAGATGAAAAAGGAGACAACCAAATCATAAAAACCATTGAAACATGTCAAAATATAAGGATTGTGGAAGTACAAGTGTTATGTCACACAACTCTTAACCCACTTCTTCTACTCATCTCCTAACACATGGCATTCTAGATCATTCTTGTTTCATGAAAGACTTTTATGGGTGCCAATTTGATCAACATTCCACACATAATTTATATGAAGACTGTAATATGTTTTTTTGTGCATTTTGGGTTTCTTGAAACAAGTAATAGTATATAATTGAGAATGGTGCAACTTATGCCTCAACATGGACTAAACGAATAGTCGCTAGATCCATTGAAGTCTACCCCTGGCGGGAATTTCAATTTTCATTTTTTTTTGGTATGCAAGTGTTGGATAATGTGTTCAACACTATTTTTTTATAATGAGAACCTTTTTAATTTTTTTGCATTTGGAGAAGAGGAAATGGAACTGGTGGATGGCACCAACAATACTAAGGGAAACCAATCAACCCCTAGATCATTCTTCCAAAAGTAGCGAGTTCAATTCTGAACAAAGTAATCAATACATTGTTTCTATTTACGCAAGTTTGTTGTGTGTGCAATGATTGACATGCTTCCTTAAATTTCACATTTGAAGGTAATTTAATTTAATTATTCGTAAGTGTAATTTTTTTGTCTTTAATATTTGCATGCTCTCTATGCATATAAATATTTATCATAGTTTTTTTTTTAGAAATCATTTTTCATATAATTGTATGTCGTTCATTTATTTACATTTGTAATTTTGTTCTGGTTGAATCCTTAGAAAATTAAACATAGGAATGCAAAAGCTTACTGATATTGATATCAACAATGCACATGTCATGATTGTAGAGGGCACAAACATATGTTGTAATTCATGCATGGCAGGAAGAATGACAAGTGTAAAATATATAATTAACAAATGTGTTTGATGACATTTTGTAACATTAGTCATATATTTGGGGATAAAATTATAGGTGTATACATTTTGGCATCCCAAGATTTAACAAAGCATTTTAATCTTGCCACCTTATGTTTGTAACTACAAGATTGATTGACACGTGTCCCACAAAAGTGAAAGCATGCAAGAGGTTACCTACCACACTTTTAAATCCAATTATATAATGTTTTGGGTGACTACAAACATGTCTTTCTTCCTTGTGTCTTACTAAGCCACTTGAGCCACACAACCACAATTTTTCATGGTGATATTTTTTCAAAAATGCACTCTATTGTTATTTCCTTTATTTTTGTTATGAGGATCCAAGATAGTTCGCCTTTGTGTATTTTTGGAGAGAGGTTCAATGAGATTGAAGAGGATGTCACGTGCACCATTTTCCTAAGCTCATTTGAGGAAGATGCTGAAAATATATATGATGATAATTATAGAGCTCTCGAACGATGAATTGTGAAGACTCTTAATGAAATGGTTTTTTGTTATTTTCCTGATTCTAGGGATTTTTCCTTTACCGGATTTGAAAATGAAATTAATCATAGATTTTGTTAAGGGTTTTCTTGGAATGCCTACAAAATGACAATATTATTTTACTTTTATATAAAATTATTAATCTATGACGATCTGTTTACTTTTAAACCACTTACTATCTATTGTAGCAGATAACATTTATGGGAGATTTTGATTTCAGTCGTTAGGGATCCTAGATGCCCATGATTTCCATTTTTATTTTGGTGTTTGTGGCTGGAAAGAATGATGTTTGATTTTAGTGATAAATACATATGAGAATAGATTGCCATGGAAATTTTAACATTAAATATTTCATGTATGATTATCTCCCCTAGTCCTTGTTTTATTGATTTGATTTTCTTTGGTTCCTACTTTCTTTGTCTTAATCTTGCACCAACATGGAAAAAAGTTGATTATAAATATGTTCTTCAAATTATGGGTGTGTCTTATAGTATGGGGAATTGAACTTGGATCACTCTATTCACAAATTCATCCCTTTACCTTTATTCATCCATTTGGATGGTGTCTCCCAACTTTTAAAATTACTTACTTTAAGCAATTTCTTGAAATTTAGTTTTCAAATCATCACTTTACCATTATGTCACAACTCATTGGATAACTTTTCTCAGCCTTTAAAATGATTTATTTTAATTAATTTCTTGAAAAATAGTTTTTCGCTCTCTACTATTTTTTAAAAAAATATTAAGGGTTATATTAATATTGATTTATAACTAAAAACCAGTTACATAAATCTGATTGATTCATAAAAGGACAAACTTATGAGCAACTATAACTGACACGATTTTGAAAAACTAACTTAAAATATAATTTGTAACTCAGCTATTATAAATCATTATGTCATTCAAAGATGATGTAAGAAAACCAAGCATTCTACCTATGCTTTCAACACTACCTATAGAATCGAACATATGAAAAAGATTAAGATTACAAGGAAACTCTATCAATTTTTGTATAATATTCAGGGCAGTTATAGATGTTCTATTTAGAAGAAATTTTTGAATATGCACATTGTTCATTAAGTATGCCCTCCAACAGGTTTCTTTTGCTTAGTATTAGATCCCTCACTAATCTTCATTAGATATGCAGGTTGTGGATTAGGATGGCAATTTAGAGCATTCCATTAAGTGTATTGAGCTTGAGTGGAGTTGGAGTTGTTTGCTTAATGTTGTTGTTGAGATGCAAACAAGGCAACACACTTAATATAGACTGCAAGAGGGAGTAGGGCAACAACATTAAGTGTAAAAACTATTTGATGATGGCCCTCAATCACTTCCCAATGCATATACAACTAACATAACAACTGTCAACCATTCAATAGTGCCACTAGTTGTCAAACACTCAAAATTGGCATCAAAAGATACCACAATGAATCTTAGTAATGGGCCTTGCAATGAAATACCTCTAGTGTAATTAACAACCATTCCTAGACATTATATTACAGAACACATCAAATATGCCTTTTAGATTTGTCTCTAGATATTCTGCATGTAGCTTTTAATTTCACCGTATTTTCATTGGTTCGTTCATTATGAGGGGACGAGCTACTATTATTTGACGATTGGGATGCGAGATTGAAGACGCTACATTTAATTTTTTTAAGATGCTAATTATTGACTAATAAATACTAGAAGCTATTTTTAAGTGTGTACACCTACTAAACACAATCTAACTCAAGTTATGATGCCATCTAATATAATGTAATGAAGGAGAGTTAAATACAAATAACTTAAATTAAAAAGGGGTTTTAATCTTCTTTAAATATTGTGATTTTTCCTTCTATCACTGAAATGGTAAGCAATGGGTCAGGAGGTGGTAACCAATGATCGAATTTGAAAGGTTGGCCTTAATTTCAAGTTGAAGGGTAATTGTTCATCCATCACATCGATGATGAAAAGTTATAAGAAATAGTTGTATTTCAATTGACAAGAGTAAATTAAGTACACGTGTCACTAAAATCATAACCTTGGAGCTACTTTTATGTGTGAATAATAGGGAGCATGGGATATATCATGGAATTAGATATCCACACACATGATGTGGGCTCCACTTATGGTCAAAAGAGATAGCAAAAAGTTAAAGAATTCAAGGCATGGTGAATGAGGAGTTGAAGATGTCATATCAGGTGTTCGAATGAGATCCTTTAGGCCTAGCTAGATGAAAAAATGAGGTAGAATTCATGTATAAATATAATACTAAGTGTTGGGATTTATTCTCGTTCACAATTTTGACATATTCTTGCACCTAGTGTGTAAAAATAACCAACTTTTAGAAGCTTAAGATATTCATTTATTTGTATCCACTAAAATATTTTCCCTATTTTAACTATTAAATTAGGCGTTCTTATCATCGTGGAATCATGTGACTTTAGCCTTGAGCACTGTCATTTTCATTTATAAAATAAAAAATTAACTTAAATTTATAGATCTACAAAAAAATGACTACCATAGTGACTTTGATTAGGGATTATTACAAAAAAATAAAGACAACATTTTCATATTGCATTATTTACTCAAAAATTAACTCATAATTATTTTTGTTTCTCAAATTCCTTGAAATAAATTCATTTATCATTTGTATTGATTCTTGAAAGCTCTCTATTGATTGAAATCTTACAATTATGATTATGTGCACACATAAATTTTAGATCTTGCTAGAAAGATAGTGGAGGAAATTACATGCCCATTTTAATGGTGCATTTTGAAAATCAATGTTCAAATTGCAAACAACATGTTGGCGCTGCTCGATGCAAAGGAGACTGACTTGTGAGGCACTTGCAAGTTACACTAGGTAAAACAACATCAACCTTACTCCTCACTCCTCAATGTGCTTTAGCCCAGACCCAAACTCTAAAGACCAAAAACTAAAAACAATATTTTTTCAACAATCTTCCCTTGAACTCACAAGCTCCAAATCTAATTTAGCACCCAAAACTTTCAAAAGCCTACTCACCCCAAAGTAAAAGATCTTCTACATAAAGAAGGCTAGAGGGTAGCATGATTCTGATCAAATTTTTAAAAATTGAAAGCATAAACTCTTCCACCCATTCAAGGCACGAGGACATCAATGTTTGATAAAAAAACTAAAATTTTTCAGAGAGTTATTTCACACATTCAAGGCAAAGAAACCACAAAATGATCAAACCCTGCAATTTTCAAAGAGGATTCTTCCATACATACAACGCATAAACCATAATGATCAAAATCTGAAAATTTTAAGCCCTAAAACTCCAAACAACAATTTCTTCAACACATCAATGGCTAGAATCCACAATATTCATCAAAATGCAAATTTTACATAGGAAAATTTCATCCACACATGAATCCTGACTTTGATCTAAATTTGATCGTTTCAAGCACAAATTTCTATCACCACACCTTAAATGTCAAAAGTCACAATTTTGTTCTAGCCCCAAATTTTCCAACCCCTAAAGAACCAAAATTTGCACCAAATATTAATTTTTCAAACCCCAAATGAGCAAAATTTCCACTTTTTTTCACTAAAAAATACAAAAATTTCACAACCCCACACCAATCTCATTGAAATGCCTTCCAATGTTGAAACAAATGATCCCCCCGCTAATCACCCCTAACATGCTAATATTCAGGTTCAAAGGGCCTTATAAACCCGATATTCCAACCTTTTCAACGTGCAATCCACAAATCTCAAAAACCCAAAATAATTGACACACACACACACACACACACATATGTGATCTCTTCTCACGTTTAAAAACCAAAAAAACATTCAGGTTCGAAAGGCCTCAAAACCTTGAACTCTTTTTCATCACGAAAATTTTATTCCATCCACAATTTTTTTCATTCAAACGGGATTCTGCTGATTTCAAAAATCTATGTAAAGATCAACTACAATCAAAAAGCAACAAATAAGCGTATCGTATAAACGATGGGAAATTAAACAAACATACACCGTACACAATGAAAACTTCACTCATCAATAATATTCGAATATTAAATTCTAATTTCTACATAATATTCGAGTTTTCTCAATATTCGACAAAGTTCTATGATCTACAAAATATTATCAGTATCAAATGACTACAAATTATATTTAACGCTAACAAACAATAAGTACAACTTCCCCCACTTCAAACAACAATCATAATTATATATTTATTAAAATTTTTAAATAATAATTGTTAGACTTAGTAATTTTATGACTTTGCACTTCTATAATCATTTTTTAAATAAATACTTCAATTTTGGCATGTAAGATGATTGCGACGTGTTCAATTTTGAACGCTGGTGGTCACATAGGGCCCCCAAAACATAAACATGTTTCATGACCAAACATACCTTCATCTTTATTCGCTTTTGTTCGTATTTCTCCTCTTATCTCAAGCTGCGGGAGCCATTTTTTTTTGGGAAAATCTGCAGGTCGATTCTATAGACCGTTTCTCTCTCTTTACAGGTAACTCTCATCGCCGTTCCAAGATTTTTATTTTGAGATCAATTTCACTTGTTTCTGTCATCTGTGTAAAGAGATCGATATTTAAGCGTTTGTCTCTGTTTTAAGTTAGACTTGTCCGATTTGGTATTTAGTAGGGGTCTAGCATATGTGAACATCTGCGATTTTTCTTCAAAGAGATTGCTAGTGCCGTCAAAAAGGTTTTCAGCTCTGTGGTAGTGCAAATTTCGCCTGTTTTGCTGTTAAAGGGTTTAGTTAAGGCTATATACAATACTGTCGTGAACAAATTATTTATACCGAGAAAATCTGTCTCCGTTTACTGGTAAAGGGCTTTTGTTTCTTAAATAAATTTCAAAGGAGCGCTTTGTTATTAAGACTTGAGCTGGAACCCTAATTTGCAAATCTCTAGACAGCGTTGTGTTGACGTTAAACAACGGGAAATCTAGGGTCTCAATTTTTTTATTTGATGAAGTAATATTTATGACTAAGGTGCTTCTGGATTTAATTGGGTAAAATTGTTATTTTCCAGACGTTTCGGCTCTCAGTACTAGATCCATATTTAGAGAAGAGAGCGTTGGCCTCAATCTTCTCTTCGCTCAAGTTGGAACTAGTAGTGAGATGCGAAATAAAAATTTTACGCAGTTAAATCTAGAAGAACCTTACTTATTTTTACACTGTGAAGAAACCGATTTTAAATTAAAATACTCTCTAGTTTTGGAATATCACTAGGGTCTTGGACTCAGGGCCATTTAATTTTTCACATATTAAAGACTTGAGCATGTTTGTAAATTATATTACATAGATTTTAGACCAAAGATTTTTTAGGATGTCCTGTTACATCAAACATACACATTTCCTGATAGATTTACGAACCTCAGATCCTTGAGGGCGTTTGGTTAAATAAAACACAATTATTTCTTGATAGATTTACCAAAGTAATAACCTGTGGTGGTTTCAAAAAAGGAATTTCATAATTAACTTTTTCTGGTTAATTTACCGAAGTAACCATCTAAGCTGGTTTCAGAAAGGAATTACATATTCAACTTTCATGCTTGTGATGTCAAAAAAGTCCCAGATCTAGGGCCACAGACCCTTTGTGGTGTCTGGTTATCTAAAACTCCTCTTGCTTGATAGATTTATGGTTTACCAAAATTTTTACCTGTGGGATTGCAAATTATAATTCCATACTTGAGTTGATGAAATTTTATTACTTGTATGACTTAGATAGAGACTTGATTTTGAAAATCTGAGATGTTTTGTTGGCTGTAAACCACTGTTCAAGCAAAGTTTTTGATTAAGTAAAATTTTTATATAACATAGTTGTTTGGAGATAGGTTTAACTGTTTATCAAAATGTTTATCTAGAATATCATGATAATATTAGTGGGGCCCCAGAACACTTTCTTCATCCTTCCATTAGACACCACACTTTTGAAAATCATTTCCCGTTTCTTAGCGTACAGGAAGAAAAGTGGCTCCATGGCTGCAAGATCCTTGACCGAGCCTATCTTCTCCACGTAAATCCGTCCACAGGACCAAGTTACCATCCAAAGGTAGAATTTTAACACACTCAAACACAGAGAGCTTGCCTTGTCATAACAATGCTGCAAAACCAAGAAAGCAAGGATCTCCTTTCCCCATTTACTTATCAAATTTTGGAACCTCAAAATGGGTAGGGAAAGGTATTTGCAGTATGCTCATGTCTAGAGGAGATGTGCAAAAATCCTTATATTTGTATCTCTTTGCTTGTGATCAAGGATCCATTTGTTGAAGAGTCTCTTTCATCACCTTCCACTCACGAGCGAAGGAAGGATTCATTAAGGGGTTAGAAGTATTGTTTGAATTGGATTTTGGTTTTAAGGGATCAATGTTGTTGTTTATTAGAGAATTTTCACTATTTTTGTGGGTGATGAGGGTTTGTGGGCTTCTAAACTTATTTGAGAGGCTAATGAATTGACTTTTTTGGGTAATTTGATCAAGACATTCCTTCAAGGTGGATTTTATTTTATCAGCCTTAAGCCTAGTGGTGCAAGGAGATATCTCTTCATCATCTAACTCTTGCTCATGGTCCACTAGCTCATGTTTCTCTTCATCTTGATTTGTGGGATTATGGTGGGGTGGAGTATTATGACTGGATTGTGTTCGGATTAAGTTATGTACAAGTTTAGGATTAAAATTAGGAGGTAATCAGGCTCCTACTCCAATGAGTTGGGCGAGGAATTGGTCCTTGTTTTCATAAATATATTGATCAATATGAGCCCTATTTTCACTGTTGAAAAGAGATCATTATTTGTTTCATCCTGTCATCCAACAGTGTGCATATTACTTTGATTTTCGTCATTATCCACATTTTGCTCACCCAATGTCCTTAGGACGTTATCTTATTGGTTTGATCCTTGTCCCATTCTTTTGGCTTGTGCGCGAGTTCTAATTGGCATTGTGAATGGCATTTGGGTGATATAGATATTAGTGGTTGTAATGTCCCCAAATGGGACGAATTAGGGCAAAAGGGGTTTTCCCCTTAAATCCTAAATCTGAAATGAAAATCAGCAAGCCCTAAATTGAGAATTTAATTTTCAAAACCCTTCAATTTTAGAAACCCTAGATGCCAAGAATGAGGGTTTTGTAGGGTATTTTCTGCCAATAAAATAATTTGAAAATAAATAGTAAATTTCAGATTAAAAACCTCTAGATAAATACCTTTCTCTCTCCTTATGCCACAAAATGATGAAAGTAAAATCAATTTTAATAGTCACTTTTCTGCTTCTATTCGAAGGATAAAAAGTCTTCACCAATCTTAGATCTATCACTTCCAGCCACTCAAAAATTATGAAAATAGTACTTTAGATGCACAAAAATATGGAGAAAAGGAATATCCACTTATTTTTCCGAAATTCTGAAAATTGTAATTTTTATTCCCAAAATACAGCTGAAACTTCATAAATCCATAACTCCGAAAATACTTGGAATTTCTAATCAAGTGATAGCTCAAAACGAAGCTAAAAATGTAGGATTTCCAATGAAATATAAATCAGAATTTTCCTTCCATGGGAAGGTCACCGAAAACTGTTTCGAAGATCTGAAAATCTTAGTTTCCTGTAAAATAATTAAATAATAATTCTGAAAATTATTATTTAATTTTCTCCTTCAAAACCCTTCACAAGTCTATCCAAACTTCAATCCAATAATCAGAAAAATATCAAATAAATTCAGATAAATTAATTTATGATTTTTTGACCAATAGGAGCCTTCAAACCTTAGAGTCCATTTCCTCAAGTGGTTCGCTCCACTTGCAAATTAGCACAATAAATTAGCAAAGCCAAGATGTAAGTAAAATACCACAAAACCTTCAAAATCATGCATACAAAACCTTCAAAGCAATTCGCCCCACTCTTCAGGGCATAAACAAGCTTTCCTTTCGCAAAGGTGGCGTCAAAAGACATCTTTTGTTGTATAATCAGCAGCAAATCGTTGGTTATAGTGTCCACTCTTATTGAACATGCAGGTTCAACAAAATCTTCAAGCATGAAGAATTATCAGAAATTAGCATATCTTCAAATGAGCCCTCATCCTCTTTAAATAGCCTCCTCCAAGTGTAGCGCTCAAATTTGGAGGAAAGAGTTAATTTAAAAATGTTGGAAGTATTTCCTTATAGTTTCACTTTAGGCCTTACGTGCCCATGACCCTTAAAAGGCCCCAACTTAAGTGAAATTTATAACATAAAATGTTTTTTCTATTAATTGCCTTTATTTTTAAGTATTTAAAAATACATTTTATTTTAGCAATAATATTTATTTACTTTCAAAAAAAGGGGAATTATAGTGGTAAATGAAAATGCTTTAAGTTTGCCTTCTAGGAGGTAGGGTTGATATGAGATGAAAGAGGATTAGTGTGATAAGGGATATTCTTGAGCAAGAAGTTGTCTTAGATTTAAGCTAATACTGGTCAAGATGGTTGGATTTTATGGTAGGATTGAGTAATATTATAATTTAGACCTTTAGACTAGATGTTGGACAAAGGGGAAAGACTTTTAGATAATATGCCTAGCTACTAGCAATATGTTAACTCTATCGATATCCAAATTAGAGAAAAGGACGAGATTTGATAGGTGCATGGGTTACAACTAGCAAGATGATGAATAGACGGATGTCAGTTATAAATAGGCAAGATGACAGGATGATGAGGTACTATCTAGAAAGCGACATGGTAACGGGTTGATAGTATATGGACATAATAATAGATTGAGGGATAATGAGTGGTGGAAAAGTGAACAAGGTGACAAGGGAATAGATGTCAAAAGGGACTTAAGAGTGGGTATGATCCAATATACAACTTATTCGTAAGACAAGTATAATGCACAAGATTTATTGATAGGTGGTAGGGATGGGTTAGATGATGAAGAAAATGATGAGGATATGGATATGGTGAGGTAAGCCTATGTGGAATCTAGGATAACATGATGTTTATTTTAGTTTTATAGGTAAAACGTTGGGATGGCTCACAAACAATACTCGTTTTTCACAACACAATCAATCAAGCAAGCCACAAAAACTTGACTAGTAAACTGACGTGGGAGTGTAACTTGACGACTGCACCGTCTAATGGCTTTGCGGGTGAGGCTGTAGACTGGTGACCTATTACAGAATCTCCCAAACCCTCTCAACTTTGTTTGCACACAACGGTTGCTATGGGGGTTGATCCTGGCTCCAACACCAAGTTGCCTGTTATAGTCGATGGTCCTATTCTAGGTTTGATTGGCTCTCTAGGAGCGTCTCCAATATATGTTAGGTACAGTGGGGTCCAAATTTGTGTAGGGTGTTGTCTAATGCTTGGGTCAAAGAGTTAACTCTTTCCCTTCATGGAAGCCCTGTATGGGGTCAACTGCTTGGCCTAATGAGAACTATCCCTGATTTTTATACTCTATCGGAACATAGAGTGTTGTTGAATGTGCGGGGATGAAATTTGTATCACCAACCCCAAATACTATGGCAAATGCATGGGGATGAATTTCACGTCACGTTGCAGTCTAAAAAAGAAAATGGAGAGGGTTTATTAGTGGTTTTTGATCCTCCAGGAATCATCGCAAGGATGTAAGGAAGAGAGCATACACCACTGTAGCCCTTGAATAACACTCAGGCAAGCACAAAAGTTTATTAACTAATTAATTTAAATGTGTGGTAAGAGAAGATAATCCAAAAACACAAAAGTGATAAGAATCAAGTATTTCAAAACCACGCCTTCGATTGAGGGCCTGCAAGCAAATGGGTTAGTAGTTTTGAATGTGGAGTTTGATCGATTGTCCTGCAACCAACACCGTTTAGTAATTGTAGCAATTTCGATTAATAACTTTGAGGGGTGACTTGCAACAATACCATTAGTAGTTTTATAATTTTCGTCTTGGACTGTTGTGTACCTATAAGTTAGAAAGAAAATTGCCCCTATTAATATGTTTTTTTCAAAATTGATAAAAACTTATAAATGTTATTAAAGTTAAGATTATACTATATAAGGAGGGACTTTGAAATATTTTATATACATTGTTATCAAGACGATTAAAAATAAAATAAAATGACGTAAAATAAAATGACGTACCTACTATATCTTATTTAAGATTATATACTATGATTGTTATAGAAAGACCAAAAATTAGACTATCTAAGAGACTACGAAAAGAAGAAACTAAAAATTACCATATAATGTGTAAAATGTATAAATTACATATTATACATAAAATTTAATGCCAACCATAACACTAAATTTTAGATAAAAAGGTTTTGCAAACTAATATTGACAAAAATATAATAAGACTAGACTTTGACTAGAAGACAAAATAGTGGAGGACGTGTATGCAAAATGTGGAGGACTACCTAAAGCCTGGCTTGCCGACAGTTTAATAAAATGCCACAAAGGTATTTGAAAATATGACAGGTTCAAGATTTGAAACCCAGCAACACTTCTTGTAAAATGGCCCACACACCAACAACACGCTAAGTGTTTTGACTAAATGGTTAAACGAGATCATTGTTAACGAATTACCCAAATTGCAGCTTATAAAAGACAGATATCCTCATGTCTATGCTATAATACTAGATTTAAAACTCCCTAATCAATATGACACTTGTCTTATCACATTTAATATATTGGACAATATTTCGTAGTGTTGACAAAAACATTAATGGAATTTAAAAAAAAGGTGCCAATTAAATATGTCTCACATATATTGCACGACTCAGCTTGTTCTAACCAAATAATGCCTGCTATCTGAACTCAACTTTACTGTATTCTGATTGGACCGGATCTCCTTTTGCAACATATTCCCCACCAGGCGCATGAACCATTGGACAAAATTCCTACTTGACAAAATGCCTCAAAGGACAAAAGTATGGTTAAACGAACAAACAGATATCAAACCTGATTAGTTTACCTTTACTACAGTTTTTTTTTTAATTTTGTTTTTTTAAATTAAAAAAATCAGGGTATGGACAGCTATCAAAGTATAGTTGAAAGCGGATTTTTAGCGGATTGATAGTAAGCAAGAAAACTGCTAGATTTGCAATAAAACTGTCTTTCTTGGCAGTGAAACTGCTATGAAAATTTTACCTTTTTCGTATCTTTGCTAGTATACTTACGGCTTGTGCCAAAATAAGAGCTTTGATACAGAGTATCAACATTTACCAAAGCATAATGGAAAGGCGGTTTAGATCATAGAGTCAGCGTCGAAATTGTACCTGAATTAACAACATACAGACAAAGCCAAAGACACTTAGAATAACTAGTTGGAATAGCTGATTTAGCAATTGTTTAACGGCATGATCTGAAGGTACCTACACCAAACAGTCAGTGACAGCATATGCGAATGTGATAGTCAGTTTAAATGAAAAAGTCTACTGATGAATTCTTGATGAGAATCTATCCGAAATAAAATGATTTTTATTATGCAACCGTCAGATATATTGAAAATCTAACGTTAATTGGCAGATTAAATAGTGAATTAAATCATTAGATCAAAATTATCGACTTGGAAACATAAGGCCATAAAGATATAAAAAGTTGATTCTAACAGACCCAATCAAGATTGCAAGTAGGTTATAAATCATCCAGGAACAAGTTTAGACACCAGAAAATTGATCAAAGACAATAGCTATCTTTGCTACACTCAAGATCACCATTATGATGTATATGCAAAAAGGAAATAAAAACTAGAATGTGATATTTGTGTATGGAACGATTGAAAATTTGGGCCACCAATTCTCCTTCCACCTATCCTGCAAGCTTCATAAAACTCACTAGGAGGTCAGAACAAAAGGAGGCTCCCACTGTGGTTGTCAATGTTGATGTAAAATTTGAGCACTAGATTCAAGCGTACACCAACCAGCTAAATCAACTCAAAATTCACGAAACATCAAAAAGAGAGAATGAGGAAGCAATCATAATTAATTAGAGCAATCTTACCATCATTTTGCCTCCTTGAGTCTTCCCTCCAAGATCATAGATGCTGCTTCAAGATGATTGGATTGAAATATGTTGGATGGCAAGACAAAATGGCTTCAAGGCTTTGGTGGATGCAAGAGACTATGGCTATGGGTGCAAACAAGGATTATAGATGCAATATGATAGCTAAGAGAGCATGGAGATTATGTGAGCTTGAGGATTTCTAATTCCGTTAGCCAAGAGCTTTGTGTGGCTATTTAAAAGGGTGGTGGAGGGAATAAAAGAGGATGTAATATTTCCAAGAATCCTCTAGATTTAGAGGGTTTTAGAGAGGTGTGAGAAGTTGGAGGAAGTTTCTAGAGTTAGAGAACTCTAGACTTTATTAGGTTTTAATGAGGATTAGATAGGGGATTATATGGGATTAGTAAGAGGGGAAGGTGAGGAATAGGGAGTAGGTTTGTAAGAAACCTATGAATAGGTTGGTAGGTGGATTTTGGATTATGGATAAGTAGGTGTTAAGTGATAAGTGGGATTAATTAAAAGGAGGATTAATTGGATGTAGGAATTATAATGTTAGTGGATGATAAGAAAAATGAAGGTGATGTTAGAAAATGACTAGGAAGGGGGTTAATTAGTGGAGTTGAACGGAATTAGACGGGATTAGGGATAAATTTAGGAAGCTGGAGAAGGCGAGCAAATTATCACACATTCACCAAGAACTTCAAATATCAAGTAATATTAATACGACAAATACAAAGGGCCTAATCCTAAATGCTAATTTTGATTAACAAATACTATTAACAATGTGAGCTTTATTATAGTATTGTTGAAAGCTTTCTTGAATGAGCGGGTGGATTCAAAATAGTTTCTTTGATGAGTTGCAGACCGATGAAATCATTTTTCTTTCAATGCCTTTGTAATCTTATTTCAGGTGTGGAGTTGACATCAAACTTACATTGTAATTGAATTAAAGCTTTTGTTACTTGTTAGAAGTTACATCATTAATTCCTATACTTGTACTTTTATTATACTTTCAATTTTTTGTTTGCTTTAATGAGATGGCAATGTACAGTTGTTTAATATTCAAAGGTGTAACAAAGGCTCAACATAGTTATGAAAGGAAAGCTAATATATTGAAAATTTATTTGGTGTTGATGATTGAAATTATTATAACTTATTGGCATTGTTGATATTAGTTAATAAGTTTTTGGGACTAGAAAATAATTTATGCATATTCATCTTTAATTAATGATAGTTAAATGTCTTTGATATACCCTATCCAAAATTTTGAAATATTCAAAAGAGATTTCCTGAAAATCACTCTCATTAGCATATTGTATGTATATGTGCTATTGTCTGGGAACAAAATTAAATTCTTGACAATTGCTAGTACATATTTTTTTGGGGAACTGACAGTTTTTCCTTTTGTTTTTATAATATTATGGCAGTAAAAAAAGTTTATAATTGGTGGGTGGATGCAGTTAAACTTCAAGGAGAAAAAATGTTGGGTGCTTTGCTGCAAAAATCTGCAACTAGCTTGATAAATCGTGTTTCTTCATTGGTAAATTTCAGCGTTCTATTTAATTGGAAATTAATACTCTGAAATTCGAATGTAGCTTCTAAGTTGATTGTTTTCCGAGTTTTTCCTGAGGACAATGATGCATGAGCATGCTGCATCCCATAACTGATCATCTTAGCTTGGTTGCGAGTATCTCTGCTTTCCTTGCTTTATGAAGGTAGATGTGGGATGAAATGATGGGCCCTGCTAGGCATACAAAGTGAATTTTCTTTCATAACGATTCAATATTATTTTTGCTGCATGAAGTTAATGCTACCTTTTGACAGATCTTTATTTTCTTGTATTTTTGTGCAGAGACGCGGTCAGGGGTCAGAGAGTGTATGCACACAATTAAGATGTTTATCTACTGCGGCTAAAGAGGTAAATCAAGCAACCATGAAAATTGTATAATAATCTCCACAACAGTTGAGACAGTAACTTAAGTACTTTTTTTGGAGGATTTTTTTTATTAATGAAAAAAAATAGTAAAAGAGTGATATTAAACACTAATGAACAACCACATCTATCAAATGTTTGAATCTGACCTCAAAAAAAGCTTGTAATGGAATCTTAGTGAGCCGTATTTTTAAATACCAAAATCTCTCCAAATGTATTCACAACTTCATCTATGAACTCCATTCTGCATAACCAAAACGATGGGCACATATGGCCTGAAGCTCATATGCTCTAAATGCATACTTTTAAGTTTTCATGAAGAACAAAAGCTTTGAAATCTTTTAGTGTAGAAAAGAAAGTGCCTTTTGAACAACTTGGCATGTCACGCTTCAGAGCTTTGTTGAAAACAGATCTGTATGAGTTCAGACTATTTTCATTAGCATTTAAACTTGTTTGTTGATACATCCTTCTTACCAAAGTTTACGATGCATAAAAGTTTCTCTATGAAAAACTGTTTACCATGTAACCAAAATTGAAATGTGGGGGTAACATCGATTCTCCAGGAAACCTTGGGACACAAAACATCACAAAAACATCCATACAAAAAAAAAAAAATATCAGACAGACAACGCTTGGTCAACTTCTTAATGCATGGATGGCCCTTGCTTATAGCTAACGAGCTTGTGTGTCAAGAGATGCAAATTGAGATGTGAAAACACCAAATCATCTACCTTCTTTGCTCCAAATTAGTTTTGTGTAGGCAAAGCAAATGTATGAACCATGTACGCCAGTTCCTGGCCTCTGATGAGAAATTAGACACTTGTGGAGGAATAGTTAGAATTTAGAAATGTTAAAACTTAAATTAACAAATTGAAAAAGGTAGAGTGAAGGGAAAAGGTGCGAGGAAAGGACGGTTGACATCACAATCAACTCTTTTCAGCAGTTGTTTCTGAGGCCATTTCTGTCAGACCTGAAACGTTTCTACTGGGGTTTCTGCTGACCTGAGCTGCTTCCCTATTTGCATCTTAGTTATTGATGTTTTCAAAACATTCAGAAGGTGTTTCCTTTTCTGAGATGTCTTGGAAATGCTGGAAATGCTTACACCAAGGCCCTTCTCGGTGTTTATGATATCTTAGTCTATATCGTATAGAACTAGAGTACATGGATGTAAACTCGAATGTGATGTTTGGAAATATAGATTGCAATATCAATATATTCAAGCCAAAAGATACCACTAAGGGCAGCATAGCTGAAATCCCCTGATGGTCACCCAAAACCATAACAGAGTTCATTAACTAAAGTAATTATTAAGAATTGAGTCTGAAGTACCCAAAAACCTACTAGCCCCTTACTTCCATAAGATAATTCTCAGCCAAAAAAGAGGTTTTGTAGCTTTTGACACAAAGTGTAAAGTGTAAACCTTTCAGCTAAATAATGAGGATTATTTGAATAAAAACTCCCAAGGAAATTGAGAAGTTGTTCCAAGATCAATTACTAAAATAATGAATCATAAGTAAAGCATATGCAATGAAATTAATGAAAACATAAAACATATCATAAAGAGTTGAGACACAAGATTTGTCGAGTGCGAAAACCTTTACACTCGAAGAAAAACCCATGTGTTATGGAAAGATGGCCCAAAACTATTATAAGATAGCACAATGTGCATAAAGATTAATTCCAAGAGAGAATATGAAAGAATAAAATCCGTAGAAAATAGAAGCCTCCTAAGAAAAACATTAAGAAAAGTGTGAGAAAATCTCAAAAAGAAGTGTATGAAAATTTATAAAGAAACGTGTTGAAGAAGAGACCCCCACACACTATAAATCGAGGGAAGAATAGAAAAATGGTTACAAAGTAACTTCAATTATTACTTTAGCCAACTTTTTAAGTGTGTGCTTATTTCCCATGTAGTGAGGGGAAAGTGAATGCAAATTGGTAAAGGAGTTACATAGAAGATGTGTTCATAATGAAGAATATCTCTGATTAAACAAAAGAGGTGAAAGCTACATGCCACCTCATATAATCCGGATTATGTGAATTAAAAATTCATATGAGAATAATAATACTAACTCATGATATTTAAAATATCCAATAAAATATTAATCTCCAATGATATGTCCCTCAAAATACTAAAAATCTTCTGTCCTCCACAAAGCACATGAAATTTGGTGGCAGTATTAAATGGAGCCTTGCTATATAGTCCACATGAAGTGAAAGAGGATAGTGACTGTTGTTAATGTGCAATTGATAAGAGACTAAGAAAACACTCACCCACACCATGCGAGAAAGATTGAACACATAGGAGGAATTGCATCTGATAAATTTCAATTTAACAACTCTAGATGAAGCAATTGTGAGCAGAATACTCTGAAAATTGTTACACAAAACGCTTCAGTGCTCTAAATGGCAAGATGCACCACCATAGCTCTTTCACATAGATGCTGTAACATCTGGAATGCACTGCGATATAAGATTTTAAAATAAACATAAACATCAATTCGAAATACAACATCACTTTGAATTCACTGCCACACTTATTGACAAAACACAACTCTGGGTATCTGATGTAAATACTTAAATAGGTTTGCGAGTCAGTGCCTCAGATTGCAGGAAAAGGCCGATATTGTTATGACACAGAAAATTTAATCATGTGATAAACAAGAAACAAATAATGTAAAATCTGTTAAGCAATTTGATGGGCCAGACCATCTCGCAAGAAAAAAGATCAGGGACAAACTGATTTAAAGAATCGTAAACGTTAATTTCCATTCCAAATTCATAGATAAGAAACTCCTAAGCAAACACTCAAATAATTTAGAAAAGGCTGCACTTCAGCCATGAAAAAAATGTTCTCAAGAGGATTTTACTAGTCCAAAAGGAGTGCCAAATTCCCAAGAGAAATGGAAAACCTTTTCTTATCAAATTGCATGTGCACTGAATATCTAGAATTAAAGGCCTTGAATTCCTTAATTTTCAGATGAAAGAAAAATTTCCTATCAAAAACATTATCACTTTCTGTAAATGAAATAGAACTTGAAAACCAGAGGTTGGATGGGAAAATGCTCCACTAAGCAGAGTTCTGATTAAAGAAATTACAATTTAGCCAAATCATCTATGAAGAAACACGTAAGAAACAAGAGAAGGAATGGGTAATGAAACTGCCACTAACATCTTAATTGAGAATCTTGTCGAAATCCACCATCTTCAATATTCCACCCAAATTTGGAAAATCTTTTTGGGTGTAAGTACTTTTTTTTGGGTTGGTTAGAAATTTAATCTCTTTGGCAATATGCTGATTATGAGAAGGCATTTGCCATGCCACTTTTTAGTTACTGGTAGCTTTGTTTAATTTTTGGCTTGTGAAAATTGCCATGGGTTGACCTTGTTAGTTTTTAAAATTTTAAAACGACCATATCGCCTAATATACTGTTCATGATCTTGAAATCAATTGTTTGCTGGATGTGAAGATAAATAAGACAAACAACTCATTTTTAAATTTAAGGAGCATCTTGCTTTGACAATAGCTTTTTACACCTTTACGATCCAAATTAATTATATGTATCAGGTTTATTTTTGTAACATTGTAAATATGTTAGTTACCTATTAAAAATTCCATCTTTTATATCTATTATTTTTGTGGGATCTGTATTTTTAATATTCAAGTTATCAACATAATGATTGTTGTCCATGCGTAGCCATTTCTCTATGAATTTGAATTCATGCACATTGGTAAACACTCACAAGGAAAGGGGACCTTGGTCCGAAAAAGTTAGTTAATGCAATTGCTCACTAATTTGTTTGTTTCGGATACTAGACTTGATTTTCTCAATTTCCCATCTTTTTACTTGAAAATTGGTTTAAATGTTCAAAAATCAGATTTAAAACTGATTACCAATCATTCAGACATAACAATGCAAACCAAATTGATAACGGAGTTCGTCGAACTTGGACTACGTCTCCAGGTTTGCTAAGTACGAACCGAGCAATTAAAATGATGCAAAAATACACTTGCTTACATTAAATTCTCTCAATAAGGGGCTCTCGATCTGCACACAAGTCTCTGATGTCCTCTAAGAAAGCTCCGTAATAGACTCTTGTCCTTACAATGTCTTCTTCCTGCAATAATTGGACCATAACTTGTTGGTTCTCTCTCTAAAAGAGGTTATTTCTCCTTTACAAAGGGTTATCTCTCCTTACAAATGGCAACCATTATTTATTTCTTCTTTACAAGGGCCGAAAATCTCTCTCCTTTACAAAAGGGCTATCCTCTCCTTTACAAAAGGGCAACAACTGCTGATACTCCTTTACAAAAGGGCAACAATTGTTGATACTCTCCTTTTTACAAAGGGAAAAATCCCAATAGGGGCTAAACAATTTCTATTTCAAATATACATTTGCTCCTTTTATATTGCTTACGAAGCTTGTGGCTTGTCAGTCAAAGCCTTACCTCTTTTGTTGGAGGCTAGGGGTTCGAATCCCCTTTGAAACACCTCATTTAAGGCTTAAAAGACCAAGTTTTAAACATTAAATAACAAATTGTTTGTTTCTCCCACCAAAAATGGTGTGGCTGAGCTGGTAAAAGTAAAAAAAATAGGCATGTGGGGTTGTGCATTCAAGCCCCACTCTCCACGTTTGGCTTAGCCCTTGCATTTTTAGCTTGTTTAGCCCAAAAAACAAGCTCAAATACCAATTCCTACACTTTGGTTTTCAAATCCGGGCATAGCATAGTTGGTTAAGCCTTAGAAATAGGCTTGTGAGGTCATGAGTTCGACCCCACTCTCCATGTTTAGTCTTTTGATAAGACTTAGGGTGTATTTTAGTCCAACATTTGTGGGGAAATTGAACAAATGTAGTTTAAGAAGCAATCTTAACGCCTTGTGAAGTGGTTTTCAGGACCATCTTAGGCTTGGCCGCTTGGAAACTTCGTTGGCATCTGAGTTGGTGGGCTTGGTTGGCATGAATTGTACGTTGCAACTTGCCTTGGACACTTAGCAGTTGATGTGGGTGCCACATGGTGGCTTGAGGAATCTGCATTTGGCTTAAGGCGCTTAGGCTTTGCAAAACAATGGGAATTTAGTCCCATGTTCACCATGTTGAAGCTTGCAAAGTGGTTTATATGGAATAACACTTCCATAGCAATATGAAACAAGCCGCAGGGTCCCCCTCCTTACAAAAGGTGGACCCCAACTAATTGATGGCTTTCAATCGACAAATAGCGTGGGTCCCACATGAAAACATGTACGCTTGTCAAAGACCGGAGGTGAAAACCAATCGAATCCATTTGCTCTCTCTTTCCACCATGTGTCGCCATGTGATTGGTCCACTTGACAAGCTGTAATTGGTCCACATGTCAAATCCATACAGGGCTTGTCAGCATGATGACATCATCTCTATACATGTGCAATTTTTTTTCTGTTTGCCCAAAACTTTAGCAGACCATAACTTATGCATACGATATTCGTTTGACCCCGTTCAAATTGCATTGGAAAGCACTCAATGAGCTCTACACTGTGCGGTCAGTTTCATAAATCTTGTAGACCATCTGAATGTGTCGAAAGTGGGGATCCTTTTGAATCACTCCTCCCCACTAAAAAGCTTTTGGACCATCAAAAGTCTGATTTCATACATGAAGGTACCCCTTTGCAAAGTTCTTTCCTCTGTGAAGAACAACTCCCTGCAACTCATCAAGTGATTCAGAAGCAAAATAATCAGCGGAAGGAACATTCTCACCTTGATCCATGATCATAGGAGGCTCATATTTGTGTTCTCTCTCTTGGAGGCTGACTGTTGAAATAGAAATCTACCAAATGACCTTTTTGCACTTTTGGTGTCTTGGTTTTTTCGCTGGCAGATTCTCT
Organism: Torreya grandis; assembly: GCA_037957365.1. Classification (NCBI taxonomy): domain Eukaryota; kingdom Viridiplantae; phylum Streptophyta; class Pinopsida; order Cupressales; family Taxaceae; genus Torreya; species Torreya grandis. Next base: position 2,832,531 of record JARHVA010001420.1, read on the forward strand.
TAGCCATTGCATTGCTTGTAGGCTAGAATGAAGCTCTCCTATTAAAAGATGTTTACATTCTCCTTGCTGTTAACATTCTCAACAAGGGAAAATTATATTTCATAATAAATAATTGGTGTTATAACAGGTCACCACTTGTACAATTTGCCCTTCTTGGGGTCTTACATTCGAATGCAACATATATGGATTGTAAACACAATTCTATTTACAAACATTGCTCGAATTTGGGTCTTTACAAAATGTACATATAAACAATGGCACATACATTGACTAACATATTTCAATGAAAGAGAATGGATGCCAACATACATCCATAAAACAACAATGCTCTTATTGAGTGTTGCTCACCATGGAAGCACTTCTCATGTTGATTTCATGCCACTTCGTCACCCTCTTGGAAGAATACTTCAGCTTATCAACATCTCTCAACTGCTGTCTAACTTGGAGAACCTTTGTTTTGGAGTTTTCCTCTCAATGGAATGCCTCTTCACCCATCTTGTCAAATTCTACAAGAAGTGGTAATCAAAACATGCTAACATGAATGTCAACATGAACATGAGAATACAAAATAGAATATAATACAACCACTCATGCTAGGCTGCTCATAATGTACTTCTCAACTTGGATGGTTGCTCCATATTCACCCTCAATGAGTGATGTACCTCCACACTTGTTCATACACATGGGGTTAGTTTCTTTCATGATTTTTTCAACAATGGAAACCCAAAGAGTGATTTGGAGGTGCTACATAAACATGCTAAACTAAGCTATGCAAATATACAATCCATAAAACCAAATAATCTCTTATCTTTTCAATCTGGTGGATGCTCCTCTTTGGCTTGTTCCCTCTTGATGGGATCTTCTATGGATAGGTGGGCTTCTTTATGGGTTGCCTCTTGGACTGTTGGTGTTGGACCAACTCTTTCATGTGCTACCTCTTGCTTTGTAAGGGTCTGAACAACCTCCTTGCTTGTAGGTGCTTGTACAACTTCCTTCTTGCCGGTATTTGGATGAAGTTGTGGATGAAGTTTCTTGCGTTTGTCAACCCAATGGCCACTCATATTACAATGAGTGTAATAATTCTTGCCCACTTTCTTGGACAGTAAGCCCTTCTTGCCATTCTCCTTATTTTGACTTGGAGAGTGGTCTTTACAATGAATCTCCTTCCTCTTGAAGGACATGGACTTCTTTAAGATGGATTTTCTCTTCCAACACATGGCCACACAATGGTTATTCAATCCACAAAAAGAACATGGATATGCATACCAAATTTTCTGTGTTACAGGGCCATTCTTCTCATAATTGAAGTAAACATTGAAATACATTCCATACCTTTTAGGGCTGTCCTTTGTGCAAATTTGATGAGAGGAAGATGTATTACCTCCTTTGGGATGTTCATCTCTCTTTGGAGATGCTTTGCATTCTTTCTAGATGCTCTTTCCATGATCTAAAGGCTGTCCCTTTCTTGATTCCAGCTTGCACTCACTCTCACCATTATGGAGTGATGGTGTGCCTTCTCTTTGTATGGGTTGTTTTTGAAGAGCTAGTGGCTTGGGCCCTTTTCCCTTAGAAGCTTCTCTTGCTTCAGCTGTTTTGGAGCATTCTCCAACTTCTCCTTTACCACTAACATATCCCAAACCTACATAACAAGGTCTTTCTTCAACTTGTATGGGATTAGTGATTCCTTGGTCATGGATGCCAAGGCCCTTTCCATCAAAACCCATCTTGGTTAGCAACTTGGAGCCAATACCCCAAGTATGCTTCTAAAATTCACCAAAAGAAACATCTACATCTTGATGTGAAGAAAGAGAACACGGTGAATTACTTACTGTGCATACCTTGGTCATGGTTTTTGCATCTGTGGTAGAGGATGGTTCCTTTTCATGGTATACTCTTTTTTCTCCTCCATTCCATTTTGGATTTTTGCCAAAATCTCTTCCTTGGCTCGCAACTCAAGTTTCAACTCCCATAAGACATTCTCCTTGGAACATCACAAGGGCTGCAATCCTTGTCGTAATGCAGATTTTTCCTCTTGAATCTTTCGGTTTATCCTTTCAAGTTCTTGAAGCCTTTCTCTCTTTAGAGCTTTGTCCATGGTTGTACTTTTGCAACCAAGAAACCTGCACTTCCAAACTGCAAATTGCACAAATGGAAGAATACTAATACAAAGTGGAAAAGGTATTAGCAAACCCTTTGAACAACCGTTTTGATACCAAACTTGATCCAAAAATGTTAGTTAATGCAATCGCTCACTAATTTGCCCGTTTCAGATACTAGATTCGATTTTCTCAATTTCTCGTCATTTTACGTGAAAATTGGCTTAAATGTTTAAAAATCAGATTTAAAATTGATTACCAACAATTAAATGATACAAAGACATAACAATGCCAACGAAATTGATAACAGAGTGCGTTCAACTTTGACTACATCTTCGGGTTCGCCAAGTACGAACTGATCGATTAAAATAATGCAAAAATACACTTGCTTACATTAAATTCTCTTAATAAGGGGCTCTCGATATGCACACAAGTCTTTGATGTCCTCTAGGAAGGCTTTGTAAAAGGTTCTTGGCCTTGCAATGTTTAGATCAAATTCTCTCAATAAGGGGCTCTAGATTCGCACGCAAGTCTCTGATGTCTTCTAGGAAGGCTCTATAATAGGCTCTTGGCTTTACAATGTCTTCTCCCTGCAATTATTGGACTATAACTTGCTGGTTCTCTCTCTAAAAGAGGCTATTTCTCCTTTACAAAGGGCTATCTCTCCTTACAAAGAGCAAAAATTCTTCATTTCTCCTTTACATAAGGGTTGAAACTCTCTCTCCTTTACTTAAGGGCTATTGTCTTCTTTACAAAAGGGCAACAATTGCTAATACTCTCCTTTTTACAAAGGGCAAAATCTCAATAAGTGCTAAACAATTTCCATTTCAAATATGCATTTGCGCCTTTTATATCGTTTACGGAGCTTGTGCCCTGTCGGTCAAAGCCAAAAAATAGGCATGTGGGGTCGTGGGTTCAAGTCCTACTCTCCACAGTTAGCTTATCCCCCGCATTTTTAGCTTGTTTAGCCTGAAAATCAAGCACAAATACCAATTCCTACGCTTTGGTTTCCAAATCTGGGCGTCGCATAATTGGTTAAGCCTTAGAAATAGGCTTGTGAGGTCATGAGTTCGACCCCACTCTCCATGTTTAGTCTTTTTATAATACTTGTGGTGCATTTTATTCCCACATTTGTTTGGAAAAGGAACAAATGTAGTTTACGAAGCAATCTTAACGCCTTGTGAAGTGGTCTTGAGGACCATCTTAGGCTTGGCCGCTTGGAAGCTTCGTTGGTTTGTTGGCATTTGCGTTGGCGGGTGTGGTTGGCATGAACTGTATGTTGCCATTGTGCCTTGTATACTTGGCAGTTGATATGGGTGCCATGTGGTGGCTTGAGGAATCTCCATTTGGCTTAAGGTGCTTAGGCTTTGGAAAACAATGGGAATTTAGTCCCACATTCACCATGTTGAGGCTTGCAAAGTGGTTTATATATAATAACACTTCCAAAATAATATGAAATAGGCGGCAGGGTCCCCTTGCTTACAAAAAGTGGACCCCAACTAATTGATGGCCCCCCAATCGACAAATAGCATGGGCTGTACATGCAAACAACTACACTTGTCAAAGACTAGAGGCAAAAACCAAACCAACCCATTTTCCCTCTCTTCACAACATGTCACGATGTGATTGGTCCACTTGGCATGTTGTAATTGGTCCACGTGTTCGTATAGGACTAGTCAACATGTTGACCTCATCTCTGTACTTGTGCATTTTTTTTGCCCATTTGCCCAAAACTTCAACGGTCCTAAACTTTTGCATACGATGTTCGTTTGACCTCATTCAATTTTTTTTGGAAAGCTCTCGACGAGCTCTATGCTATTCAAACAGTTTCGTAAAGCTTGCAAACCATTTGAATGTGTCGAAAGTGGGGATCTTCCTAGATCAAACCCACAAAGTGGGCAAACACCTCTAAGAATTTTTAAGTATGAGGGTGGAAATATGAAATTTAAAAAATCCACCGCTTTGGGATTTTCAGTGTTCACCCTCTAGCCTCCATCGCAATTGGCCAAGCTTTTGGTGATTGTATGGCTTATAGGCCTTCCTAGTTGCACAATTATTATCAAGTGAGATTAGTGCAACCCAACATTTTGTTAATAGTAAGGGGGGCTTTCATAGTATAATATTTTGTAGATATTTTATTTTAGTGGGATTTTTGACTACATGGAACTATTATTAATACTTAAGTTATCACCATGGTGACTATTTTCTATGACTAGCCCTATCTATGACTTTTAACTTACATATTTTGTTCAAAAGTCGCAAGGCAAGGGGACTCACAAAGCACACAATCACAACTAAGCATTTCTTTTTTTATGATAAGTGAAAGGGGGTTTTATTGGGGGCCCACTTGTGCAAAATTATGAAAAGCATGCAAGGTACATTCTATAATAGGTTGAAAATAGTAGGAAGAGGAATTAGAGGAAAAAGAGTGAGGAGAGAGGACGCTGATAATGTGAGCCAGTGATAGAGGGAATTTTGAATCTAGGAAGACTCATTATTTTGTAGCTGTCGTGTAAGGATATGAGAAAGCCTTCATGCATTGATAGTACTCACCAGGAGAGTCCCGGGAAGTGAGAACCCAAGGGATCTCCTAAGTAAAGGATGTGCACATGTTGAATTTAGCAATCAATTGATCCATGGTGAGCATTGGCCCTGACATAATGTCTTGGGTTGATGGCAGCCTAGGGGGTACCCTTTGTTTTTTATCATCTGGAATTGGCTATCAAGTTGGCCAAAAAGCTTTTTCTTCCTACCCCTCTTCTTGCCAAGGCTGATTTCTGAATTAGGCATTGTAGAATGCGAAATAGAAGAGGAAGATTTTATCTTGGATTTCTTGTTGTGCTTGCTTCTTGGTGGGGAGTGAGAGTCGAACAAGGCCACCGATGTGGTTTTCAAGCTGTCAATGCGATTCAAGATGAGAGATGTTGCAGGATCCTCTGACTTCCCAATCTTCTTCTTCCTTGAACTGATTTTGAAATTGAGGGTTGCTTCTAGGCCATCGTTCGACCATTTTCCTAATATCTAAGAGATCCTCATGTTTGCCTTGAGTGGCCTATACAACCCCCATATTTGTTTTAGCACCTCAGTTTTATGTGGGGGTTTGCGAGGGAAGGCGCTTTCCATGATATGAAAAAGCAGGTGCAACCCATGCAAGGGTAGAGATAAGGTCATTTGCAAGGCTCTCGGAAGTGAATGGATGGCTTGCAATAATGCTTGAGGCAGATAGAGCATGAAGTATTAGGTGGGAAAGAGCATTGTCCTCATTGAAGTAGCTTTGGATGTCGTTGATGGTAATGGGAGGCGTAGAGGAAGAGGACGAGGGCAAGGGGGGCTTGCTGATGAGCAGGCAAGAAACGGAGAAACAGGGAAAACTTGGGAAGAACGCCAAGAGACAAGCAACACGAAGAAGCAATAGAGGGAGTGATTGTGCTGCCAAATTATAAACGGTCCCAATTAGGAACAAACGTGCAAGGAAGAATGAATGGACTTGTTTCGGAGAATAAGAAGCTTGCTTGCTTGGAGAGGATGCTTTATTGTGTGCAATTTTGGAATGAGCCAATCAACAACTTTTGCCTCTAGTCTGAGTGTGAAATGGTGCCAAGGAAGGGAAATTCCTTGGAAGATTTTGCGAGCTAAATGTTGTCATAATTGGAGCCGCGGTGCACAAAGGGAGAAGATTGGAAGTAGACCAAGCAAGCCACATTGATACTAGAGCTTGAAATGTGGGTGGAAATACCCATGTGAGATAAAACTTGGCTAGAAGCTAGTGCCATGTCCTTTTGCTCCAAGGATAATGTAGGAGAAGGTGTTCCATGGTTTTTGATTCTGTTTACAAAGCACACAATGATTGGGGCTTCGTAAGCCATATTGATATACTAGAGCTTGAAGTGTGGGTGGAAATACCCATGTGAAAGAAAACCTGGCTAGAAGCTAGTGCCATGTCCTTCTGCTCCAAGGACAATGTCGGAGAAGGTGTTCCACAGTTTCTGATCATGCTTTACAAAGCACACAATGAATGGGCACTGGAAGCCTCTTCTCTGTAGTTTGTCATATGTAAGCTACCCAAGTGAATGCTCCAGTTGTGGGAAGGTTCCATTTAGACCTTTTTTTTTTTGACTCGGCTAGTGAGGAGCCATTGGCGATTCTCGTTCCACCAATCGAGAATAACCTTCCTTAACTGAATTGATCCGCTACTAGATGAGGCCCATATTAAGTATCTAGGAGATTGGTTGGGAATAAATTGAAACTGTGAGTTATACTTTTCATTAGTCTTGCTTGTAACAGAGGTCCACCAAGGGTGTACCAATCCTTCCATGCCCAATTTGAAAGGGGTCTATTAGTTGGTTTCAACAGATAGTCTGCAAGATGGTTTCCCCTTTGGTCCTTTGCCAAGAGTTTAATTTCTTGGATGTCTTATTGGAGGTTAATGGTAGGATTACCTTTCCAAGAGTCTTCAAAGAAAAGGTCGAGTCTCTATTGTTAATGTCCTAGGTAAGAGAGTCAACAAACATTGATTTGCAAGAGGAAATGAAATTCCACACGTGTGATCCTATTGGGAGAATTTTAGTGGAGGATAAGCAACTTGGCTCAAGAGAATCAGAATATCTGGCCCTTAGAATGTGGCTCCAAAGATGATCATTCTAGCTGTAGACTTGCCGCTAGAACAATTTGGCTCCAAGGGTGGTGTTGTGAAGATGGATGTCTAAGAGCTCAACCCCTTTAGGTTTTGGTTTGCACACCTTGTTCTATTTTATGAGTGGAATTTTGTGCTACTGGTTGGAACCTTGCCAAAGGAAATCCTCCAATTTTTTATTGACTAGATTGCAAATGTCGGTAGGCATTCGAAGGATGGACATTAAATAGTTGGAAGAGCTTGAAAAATAGATTTGAGCAAAACTAGTCTACTTGCGAGAGATAACCAACAGCCCTTCCAAGATGATGCGAGTACTTCCATTTTGTCGATGACTTCCTTCCATAGACCTTTGTTTCCTACCCCTTAGAAAAATGGAATTCTCAAGTATTTCTCTTAAAGTTTACCAATTGCAAAGCCTCATTTTTTTGCTTATTTAGTTTGGAGCCTTAGGGAGGTGTTGAAAAAAAAGACCTTTGATTTGGCCTCATTGACATATTGGCCTGAGGAATGCGAATAGGCGCTAAGAATAATCCTTGAAGGCTCAGATCTCCTTGAAATTGGCTTGCCCAAGGAAGAGAATGTCATCAACAAAAATTTGATGGGAGATCGATTCAACGCCTTTTGACACTTTTAATCAAATGAGATATTGGATAATTGAACCCCGTCTTTAATGCCTTTGCTCAATGCTTATGAAGTTAGATGAGAAGGAAGGGAGAGATGGGGTCGCCTTGCCCGATGCCTCTTGTGTAAGGGAAAAAAGCCCGATGGGGAGCCATTCTCTAGCACTGAGAGGTGTGTTGTAAAAATGTCGTTTTGAATGAGGGAACAATAGTCCTTTGAGAAACCGAAGTGACGAATGATTTTGAGGAGGAAGGTGGAGTTGGCATTGTCAAAGGCTTTCTTGATGTCCAACTTGGCTATCATTCCTTAGATTTTTGAGATCAATAGGGAGTGGAAGGCATCATTCGCTAGAAGAGCTCCAACCAAGATTTGTCTTCCCTTATCTAAGGGCACCTATTCGGGAGAAATACAATGGGGAAAGAGTGTTTTTAGTCTCTTTGAAAATGCTTTGTCTTCCCTACAATTTTGTAAATGGTATTACATAGAGCAATAGGGCGATAATCTGTGAAGGACAAAATATTATCAGGTAATGAAAGAGCAGTTGATCTCATTGAGATTTTTTTTGGGATGCTTAACTTCATTTACTACTGCAGTTGGCACCTTGCAAATAAGGTCCTAGAAGGTTTCGTAAAAAATGGTTGGGAAGCCATCTGACCCTTGAGCTTTGTCACTAGTCATGCATAAAGCTATTGCAGGAGCTTCGTCCTTGGAGAAGGGGGCTAAGAAACCCTGATTTTGTTTAGGAGACACCAACAAAGGGATAAGTCTAAAAGAGGATCCTGCAAGCGATCAGTGTTGTCAAAAGGGCTTGAGAGGAGGTTCCGAAATAAAGAGACTGCCTCCTAGTGGACTTCTTTGGGAGTTTCTAGCAGTTGGTTGTTAATTTTGGTTATTCTATTCACTTACCTCCTTCTGATTGTAGACTTGTCAAAAATGTTCTTGTCGCCATTTGAGAGCCAAAATTCTTTGGATTTTTTCCTTCGGTATATTTCCTCTTTGGTGTAGACATCATCTAGCTTTTGGACGTTGGCTTTTTCTTTCAAAATCAAGTTATTGGAACAATTCCCTTGCTTGATGGATCCACTGATGGTTGATAGATCATCCTTATGTTTTTGCTTATGCAAGAAATATTCTTAAAACGACAGTGGTTATGATCTTTCACGTAGTTTTTGAGATGTTTCAACTTTGGCATGAATATGAAAGATTACATGTTATGGATCAAAGGGTAATCTTACCACCACTGATTGACAAGATTGGGAAAATTAGCATCTTTAAGTCACATTATATCAAATTTAAAGGGACATTTGGGTGGAGAGTCCGAAGCGATTTTGAGACTTACTGGATAATGATATTAAGGATGCATTTGATGTAGAGTTTGAGATTCCTCCTGAGCTTCTTTGTAGAGTTTGAGCTAGGGTTTTCTTCCTTTGACACTGCAACATTTGATGTTGGAGCTTCGTAGGGAGTATTAGGTGTGAGCAATACCAAGCTAACCGGGGGGGGGGGGGGTAAGCTAGACCATCCAAATTTGAGTTAGAAGGCGAGGAGACGTAATCAACGAGCAAGCGAAGAGCATGAGACGGGGAGGGGATCTCAAGAGGAGAGTGGGGGCAAGGATGGGGAGAGAGCAAAGGGGAAACATGGGGGGAAGAGGGATTGACACTAGGTACCAAAGGAAAAGTAGAGAATATGTAGAGGGAGGGGGCAAACGACATTGACAGAGAAGACACAAATTGGCTCAAAAGTAGTTGCATGTGGGTTCCCGACATCAATAGAGACAAAACAACTGATCTTGGATGCGATACCTTCTAGAATAGTTAGCTTCCAATAGATTGTTGGTAAACCATAAAGCTTGATCCAAACAGGAGCAACAATATTTTCCTTTTTAGGAGCTTGACGAGTGAGCAATACCAAGCTAACCAGGGAGCTTAGCTAGACCATCCAACTTTGAGTTAGAAGGCGAGGAGACATACTCAGCAAGCAAGCGAAGAGCACGAGACGAGGAGTGGACCCCAAGAGGGGAGGGGGGCAAGGGTGGGGAGAGAGCAAAGGGGAAACATGGGATGAAGAGGGATTGGTGCCAGGTACCAAGGGAAGAGTAGAGGAGAATATGCAAAGGGAGGGGGCAAGCGACATTAACAAAGACACAAATTGGCTCAAAAGTAGCTACTTGTGGGTCCTCGACATCAATAGAGACAAAACAATTGATCTTCGATGTGATACCTTTTAGAATAGCCGACTTCCAATAGATTGTTTGTAGACCATAAAGCTTGATTCAAACAGGAGCAACAAGATTTTCCTTTTTGGTCAGATTGAAATGGGCTTCACACAGACTAATGCATAAACCTGAGTGTTTGAAGAATCAAGGACTTGCCTTAGTGACCTCAACATAGGAAGATTCGGCCTTAAAAGAGACTTGGAAGAACCCCTTTGGAAGAATATTGATGGCATAAAGTTCGTACTCTCCCCATGAAGAGTAGATCCAATCTTTCAAATTAGAAACATAGGGCAATAACATTACCTTGGTGCCTAGCATAAGCAGTGAATCATCAATGTGTAAGGATAAAAGGTACGAAGAAACATGCACTATTTAACCAGTGGGATGTGGAGAATGAGTGGGGGAGTTGACACAAAGGGCGGGGGAGCGGGGTGCAGAGGATCAAGGAACCCCAAAGCGCAAACCGAGAGGAATACAGTTGGGAAAGGAGAGATGAGCGCCGAGAATAGAAAAAGGACATGAGAGGGACTAGGAGGCGACGACGAGGGCTCAATGGAAAGTAGGGTCGATAAAAGGGGCGATGGACAGAGCAAAGAGAGGAGCACCCACAAGGCAAATGGTTATGACGGGCGAGCCAATCTTTAACAATGAGACTCCCACAAAAATGAAGAGGACGAGGGGGAAAATCAGAGGATAGCTTGCTATTCGACTGGAGGATATTTAAATGAGAAGGCTTATTCACGCAACTTGGGGCGCCTCTGCTACGAGAGTAGTTGAAATTGGGATCTCCCCAAAAACCAAGCCCCAAACTTATGCAGTCATGGTTGCTAGAGGTGGAGCATGCAATAGCCATTCTTTTAATTTTGAACAAGAAAACATTAAAAATTTGACATCTTTTTTAGATGTCTGGATTAATCGAGGTACACCTCTTGAAGTGGAACATGAGGGTGGGCCTATGTCCGTAATATTCAGGGTGTGGTATGCTTGGTTCACATGGAGAAGTGTGACTCCTACCTCAAGGTGTCCAGATGGTCACTTGTTGAAAGCCCCACGGCTTTGGCCTTTACACCATCTAGCCTCTTTTTCAATTGGGAAAGCTTTTGGTAGATGTAAGCCATATAGGTCGTCCTTGTCTTACAATTATTAGCAAATGTAGGCTTATTTCAACCCAACATTTTTCCCATGTCCGTGTTGGGGAGCTTTTGTAGTGTAGCAATGTTTGAGTATTTTATGTAAGCACCTTTAAGAATTTCTTAATATGGAGGAATGGTGAAATTTAGAAAACCTACCGCTTTGGGCATTTTAGTGTTCACCTTTTATCCTCCTTCCCAATTGGCCAAGCTTTTGGTGATTGTATGGCTTATAGGCTTTCCTAGTCGCACAATTATTAAGTGAAATTATCGCAACCCAACATTCTGTTGTTAGTAATTTTGAGATTTCACAGTATAGTAATTTTTGGCCTCTTAAGAATTTCTTAATATAGGGGAGGAATGGTGAAATTTAGAAAATACAATGCTTTGTGCTTTTTAGTGTTCATCGTCTAGCCTCCTTATCGATTGGTCAAGCTTTTGGTGATTGTATGGCTTATAGGCCTTCCTAATCGCACAATTATTATTAAGTGAGATTATTGCAACCCAACATTTTGTTAATAGTAATGGGGGGCTTTTATAGTATACTATTGTTTTGAATATTTTATTTTTTGTGGGATTTTTCACCACTGGAACTATTACTAATACTTAAGTCATCACTAGGGTGACTATTTTTTATGAGTATCCCTTTCTATGACTTTTAACTTATGTACATTGGTGAATAATCACAAGATAAGGGGACCCACAAGGCACACATGCACCTCTAAGCTTTTCAAGTATGGGGAGGAACAATGATTTTTAGAAAATCCCTTGGCTTTGGCCTTTACACCATCTAGCCGCCTTCTCGATTGAGAAAGCTTTTGGTGAATGTATGCCTTATAGGCCATCCTTGTCTCATAATTATTAGCAAATGTAGGATTATCACAATCCAACATTTTTCCCATAGTAAATAATGGGTAGCTTTCATAGTGTAGTATTGTTTAAATATTCGATGTAAGCATGTGTAAGAATTTCTTAGTATCGGGGGGGGGATGGTGAAATTTAGGAAATCAATTGCTTTAGGCTTTTCAATGTTCACCCTCTAGCGTCCTTCCTAGTTGCCCAAGCTTTTGGTGAATGTATGGCTTATAGGCCTTCCTAGTCACACAATTATTATCATGTGAGATTCTCACAACCCAACATTTTGTTAATAGTAATGGGGGGATTTCATAGTATGGTATTTTTTAGATATTTTATTATAGTGGGATTTTCCACTATGTGGAACTATTATTAATAAATAAGTCATCAGCATGGTGACTATTTTCTACAAGCAACCCTTTCTATGACACAGACACAAATCAGAGAAGATGTAAGGATGCGACTTTTGCATTCCCAATTATGGTGTTGTCTTAAGCATTTTCAATAAATTCTTCTCATCTTAACTATCTCTTGAGGAATTTGACCAAAGTTTAAAATAGGAAAATATATTAAAATAATGAAAGATACGAGGATGTGACTGTATTAGTTCTCATACCTCACTTTCAGCTAACTATTTTTCATGGGTTGATGCTTTGAAATTACAAAGGTTTGAGCTCGTGATTTTGGGGAATGAATAATTGCATGGGTAGACTTCATTGCATATTACATCATTTGCAATTGATAGTTTTTCAAGCAACAGAGAATTCCATATTGTATCTCTTGTAACAACAATCTAAGATGAAAATTGATTAGCAAAATATTTAATACTAGAGATACAACCTCTTAATTATTGTATAATAAGATTGAACCATAGTTGTAGGGAGATGAGTCTCCCACTACCAAGTACGTGTTTGCATCTCAGGAACGGGAGACAAGTACGAAAATGCCCCCAGTTCCTAGAGACAGTTGTCTGAGACATTCAACACCTCCTTACTGCTTCCCAAAAACCTAGATGCTTCCCCCCAAAATAACACCCTTTAGAAATTACAAACAAAAACCCTAGACGTTGGATTTAGATTGCAGTCCAGACTGAGAAAGCTTCAAGTTGTTATTCAAGTAGGCGATGACTGTTTGCGTTGGCCCTTTGTCGTCTACATTTTTTTTTGGGAACTTATTAACGTTCAAAGATTGCTTGAATAAAAAAGGTGGGGGGGGGGGGGGCGGCGCTGGTGGCATTGTTGTTCAAAGACGACATCCTTGTCAAACAATATTGAAATGCCGTGTTTGAATGGTTGCCATTCAAACATGGCATGTCACCGTCATTTGATAGGGATGTCTTTGAATGACAATGCCCTTTTTTTTAATTTACTCTTAGTACTCAAAATAGTTAAAGTTTTAAAATTTTATGTTGTCGATGTGGATATGAGTATGAATATGGGGGTTGGGGGTGGCCTCCTCTTCTATATATACGGGATATGGCCACCTAAGACAAGTTGGGATGATTGCCATCCTTCCATCCCAAGTTGGGATTGCTCAGTCGAGCAAGTCAAGCGGGGTGATTAGATTAAAATAGATTTGGATACGTGGATACGGGGATTTTATTTTGGGGCTTGGATACGTTTTTGGATACGGCCGTACAAAAATAGATGTAAAAAATTAAAAATATAAAAAATATAGGCATATAAGCAAATTAACCACATAATATGCAGAGGAAACAAAATAAGTTAAATAACCACAGAACATACTCATAATTCAATGCCAAATATCATAATATTCAATGGTCGAACTTAATATTAACATATTCATTATTCTTTATATTCATATTCATCTTCTACTCCAATGTCTTCATCAAGAAAACATTGTTGAGCGTTCTTTAGTTCTAGCAAAATTGTAGTGCCCCACCTTATTTTAAAATTATAAAAATATAATAAAATTAACAATTTAAATATTAGTAAAAAAATTATAAAAAAATAAAATTTTAAATAATCTGTGGTCATAGATTATATTACACTTTATAGTCATCTGACACATTGTCGTGGCAATGGAGTGTTAATGCCATTACAGTTCATTAACGAACTGTCGTGGCATTAACACTTCTTGCCATGGTAGAGTGCCAATAGGCAACGATCCTCCCCAAGGGCCAAAGAAAATAGAGAACGCACATCGCAATCAATCATGCACCACATGAAAAATGGCGAAGGCAAAATCTAAACAACAGGAAAAAATTGCACAATAGATTTGAATGCGCCTCTTCTGTTTGCAAATCCCTCATACCTCTTTACAATTGATGAATTTTTTAGTAAATAAATGTTTTTTTAGGTTTCCTTACACAAAATTGAAAAAAAATGTTTTTTCCGTAGGATATGGGATGGATATGGGCAGGGTATGCCCTTGCCCCTGTAGATACGCCTGGATATGTCCAGGGACATCCAAGCATATTCACAGGGGCAGGGGCGTAACCTGCTCATATCCCAACGAATCCTCGACACATCCACATCGGATACGTGACGTCCCTGTATTAGGGCAGGGTTTCCTTATGCAAAATTGAGAAAAAATGTTTTTTCTGTAGGATATGGGATGGATACGGGCAGGCATGCCGTTGCCCATGTGGATATCCCTGCATATGTCCAGGGAAATATCCTGGCGTATTCGCAGGGGCAGGGGTGTATCCTGCTTATATCCCAATGAATCTTCGACACATCTATATCGGATACATGACGTACTCGTATCAAGGTAGGGGGCATATCCAGGAACAAAATTTTAAATCAGTAGTATTAGTTTTACTTTTAATTTTTTTAGTGATTAATTTTATAAATTTTATTTTATTTAAATAATCATTAAGTAATTTTTTTAATTAAAAAGCTTTATTTAATTAGCAAAGTTGCAATACAATATCATACAACTAATATGCCGATAGACTTTTACCTTTATACAATGCTCAATGAATGAGCCTCTAAAACCTATTACCATATACCATTGTTTAGACATGTGGGCAGGCGGTTAGTCTTGCACTTATTCAACAACTTCTATAACTTCCTCTAACGGAGCCGGTTGACCTCTGTGCCCCGGGACACAGTGCCAATGCTGGAGATGAAATTTAATATCTTCCACCAACTTTTCCAAATGGCTCTATAACGATTCTATTTCCTCCGAATTGATTCGGATCATTGACAAAACTTGTGTGTGGAGCTTCATTTCCTTTATGATGATCTCCATGAAATTTTTAAGATGCAACAGGTTGTCGTTCACCACCTCCGTCATGTTGTAATGTGCTCTAAAAAAATCCCGGAATCGCTTTGTGGCCATCTCCACTTCCTTTTGGTGTTCAAGGTTTTCACTATTTTGTTTCAACAACAAATTATTGATACCTATTAGAGTATCGTTTATCCTTTGCATTCCGTTTCCTTTATTTTGCATGTGATCTTCCCTGACTTTGTTTGCTTCCTTGAGGTTGAGATCTGCCCTCCCCTTCACCAAATTTTACCGCTTCATCCTCTTTATGCATTTGTTTTTTGCATGGGCCTACCTCTTCTTGAGTAGCCTTTCTCTTTATAGGTTCTTGTCTTGAATTTTTCTCTGGAGTCACGATCCCTTTGTTTTTTCCATCGAGATCCTTTCCTCATTCTCTCACCAGATCCATTTTCTGCCTCCTTGGTATATTGTATAAAACCTCCTCTTGTGCTCATCATCTGAATTGTGCTGGAGGGAGTTGGAAGAATATCCTACTTTTCCTTTCTTAGATTGTCGTGATGACTCTTGTTATGTTCTATCTTGTTCCAAGTTATTAGCTTCCCCATTCCGCTCCTCGCTTCTATGATCTTCCTTGACTTTGTTTGAACTGCTTTCCTGAGGTTGAGATTTGCCCTCCCCTTCACCAAATTTTACCGCTTCTTCATCCTCTTTATGCATATTTTTTTTGCATGGGCCTACCTTTTCCCGAGTAGCCTTTCTCTTTATAGGTTCTTGTCTTGAATTTTTCTCTGGAGTCACGATCCCTTTGTTTTATTCCATCGAGATCCTTTCCTCATTCTCTCGCCAGATCCATTTTCTGCCTCCTTGGTATATTGTATAAAACCTCCACCTCTTGTGCTCATCATCCGAATTGTACTGGAGGGAGTTGGAAGAATATCCTACTTTTCCTTTCTTAGATTGTCGTGATGACTCTTGCTCTGTTCTATCTCGTTCCAAGTTATTAGCTTCCCCATTCTGCTCCTCGCTTCTCTGATCTTCCTTGACTTTGTTTGAACTGCTTTCCTGAGGTTGAGATCCGCCCTCTTCTTCACCAAATTTTACTGCTTCTTCATCCTCTTTATGCATTTGTTTTTTGCATGGGGCCTACCTCTTCCCAAGTAGCCTTTCTCTTTATATTCTTGTCTTGAATTTTTCTCTGGAGTCACGATCCCATTCTTTTTTCCATCGAGATCCTTTCCTCATTCTCTCACCAGATCCATTTTCTGCCTCCTTGATATATTGTATAAAACCTCCTCCTCTTGTGCTCATCATCCGAATTGTGCTGGAGGGAGTTGGAAGAATATCCTTCTTTTCCTTTCTTAGATTGTCGTGATGACTCTTGCTCTGTTCTATCTCGTTCCAAGTTATTAGCTTCCCCATTCCGCTCCTCGCTCCTCCTCTTGCCATCATTCCCAGCCATGTAAATGTGTGGATTGACTACGCTGTTCCTATCTCTTCCTTAAGTTTGCTCTTCATTAACTAGTTTTGTCAGAGATTTTATGTGCTCCAACACTAGGATCAAGATGGAGAGCGCACAACAAATGACTTGAAAGAGTGTCATTTTTGATCTTCCAAGCTTCTAGAATATCGATTGCTCCATCTCAGAGGTTGGGCAACTGTGTAAAGATCCAAGTTTACAAATATAAAGGAGCAATGCAGCCCCAATGATGTCGCCAGACCTTGCTGCATTGACTCCATCTTGCTAGCGGTCGACATGTAACAGACGTGGAAGGAAATTACCTAAAACAATTTTGAAACTTACCTGCAGTTGCCTTTGTAACGCCATGGCCCTGTTAGTTTCCTCATAATACCCATGCCGCCAATGGAGGAGGTCGAATAAAGTAATATTGTGGATTTCCTCTGTATCCTCTGTATGGGTGACGATAGGATTTCTACTTTCTCAATATCCAACTGCGTTCCTCTTAACTGATTTATAGACACTTGCCATTTCTACGCGGTTTGTCTTATCCTGCATGAGCCATGGCATAGGAAACATTCCAAAATTTTGGTTGCAGACGTGCTTCTCCATGACGTCTTTCAATATTAATTGCTTTTTCCAAAACAACATTCCTTATTAAGGATAGAAACCAACTCTACCATTTCGGGGTCTATGGGGAGTTCTCTTGACCTTTTCGACTTGGTTTTTTTTCTAACCTCTGCTCCCCAACTAGCCATCTAGTTTGCCGCCTTATTACCTTCTCTCAAAACATGACTTACTTGGAGCTTTTCGGATAATGGGCGAAGACTCTTGGCCTCTTCTATAATGTTTTTGATTCTCCAATTTGTTACCTCGTCCCTCTCCCATGCTCGTTTAATTAAAAACGAATCTCCCTCGACTAATAGATTTTTAATATTTGCTTTAATTGCCAATTTAAGGCCAACAACGAGGGATTTTGCCTCTGCGATATTGTTTGTGTATATGCTTGTATAGAGAGCCTCATAAGTGGCCAACGACCTTGAGTGGTCTCTAATGATCGCTCCGGCTCTTGAATGCCTTGGGTTGCCTCTAGAGGCACCATCAAAGTTTTGTTTATACCAGCCTCTCTCAGGTGGGAGCCATTTTACTTTTTTCCTTAAGCCACTCTTCATTTGCTTTTTGTTGGGAATTAAAGCATCATATATTAAATTGGTACCTTCCCAATTTTTCAATATCATTCATTCCTCTGGGCTTGCTTTATTTTTCCTTTGACAGGATATGCTTGCCATCTGGTTGATATTGTTTTGCAACTCTAACCATATTATCTCTGTAGACTTGCTCTTAGCCTTATGTTCAAAAATTCTGGCATTTCTTTCAACCCAAATTTTCCATACTAACATGCTCGAGACCATTTCCCAGACATCTTGTAATAAGTTTAGCCTATAACTGATAGGCCAAGTTTTGAGGTGCCCTTTTAGATCTTGATTTAAGCTCCATCTTATACTGAAACTATTCAGGAAATAATTCCAGAGGCTCATTGTGTAGTGACAATGTAACAATAGATGTTCCTCACTTCCTTTTGATAACATAATACAATCCTTAATGGGCCTTGAAACCCTATTTTCCACAAATTTTCCCCTGTGCTGCCAGCCATAGGAAGGTCTTGGCTTTTGGCCAAGCTTTGGATCTCCAAATACCATTCTAAACTCGTTTGTTTGATGGATTGCGCTGAGGATCTAACTGCTTATTGTATCCTTCCTTTATTGAATATTCTCCCGACCCTTGATTGTTCCACTTAATCTCGTCCCTGTTTGTGCTCCATGGGATTCTAAATCCTTCTAACATGACGTTGATTTACTTATGCTTTTCACTCTGGATGCCTTACCTGTGCTTAAAGGTTTTCCAAAGAAATGGCTTATATCCAAACTCAGACTTCTCTAACCAGTGGTCTTTGACCTTGCATCCCCACTTCTTGATGCTATCCTCTTTTATGCCCTTGAAATCTGACTCCATAGTAAAGGTTTTGGGGATATCCAACAATCTTCCCAAAAGTTTGTATCTTCCCCATTCCTTACGTTGTAGGATAGATCCTTTAGAATAATACTTTTGGCTTCCGTCATACTATTCCATATTGTCGAGCCTGGAGAGAGGTTCTCTGTAGTGAAGATCCTCAACTGATCTCTGCTATCCAAGTATTTTTTTTGTTACCAACTTGCTCCAGCACATCCCTGGGCTATTGCCCAATCTCCAGGTGATCTTGGCTACTAAAGCTCTATTTAATTTATCCAAATTTCTTATCCCAACTCGCCAATAGGAGAATTTTATTTTTATCCCTCGTGCCTTGCCAGAGGAACTTTCTTAAAATCTTTTTCATTTGGTTAAGAACTTCTACGGGGGCCTTCAGCATAGAGAACCAGTAAATGACAGTAGCTTGTAGGACTGATTTGATGAGAGTTAATCTTCTTGCAAGAGATAGGAATCTCCCTTTCCAGCAACTAAGTTTCCTTCTCATTTTTTCAATGACCGCTTCCAATAGTTTCTTACCCCCTTTACTGTAGAAAAGAGGGAATCCTAGGTAACGGTTTGGAAGAGAGGCAATTTCGAACCCCAAGACCCTGTTAAGAAATGACTGCGGATTGGGGGACATTAACGCAAAACACTTTCAATTTCTCTTTGTTAATTATTTGCCCTGATGCGTTTTCATATCTGGATAGAAAATCCCATATTAATCTGACCTCCTGCAAGGTAGGATTAACGAAAAGTAAAGTGTCATTTGCAAATTGGAGGTGGGTAAGTCTATCTATATCTGTTGTTGCTTGAAGGCCTTGCAGTTTGTTAATACTCTTTAGGGACTGTAATCTCTGCCTAGGGTTTCTACCATCAATATGAAAAGATATGGAGATAGTTGGTCCCCTTCCCTGAGACCCTGGGAGGATGAGAAGAAGCCTTCCAGAGAACCATTCACCATGATCGAGAAAATGGACGTTGAGTAACAACTCCTAATTCATTTTCTCCAAATTGGGCTAAAGCCAAATTTCTCCCATACCATTTGAAGAAAGGACCAATTGACCCTGTCAAATGCTTTGGAAATGTCAAGTTTAATCAGCATCCCTTGCCTTTTGCTAGCCTGCAAAAAATGAATGACCTCATGTGCTATAACATACCATCTAAAATTTGTCTACCCTGCATGAAACATACTTGTTCCTCTAAAATTAGTTTCAGAAAAATGCCTTGAAGCCGCGATGCTATTATTTTCAAAAATATCTTGTAAATGGAGTTGCATAAAGCGATAGCCCTGAAATCTTCAGGGGACCTACTGTCAGACTTTTTGGGGATGAGGGTAATAACCGAGAAAATGGACGTTGAGTAACAACTCCTAATTCATTTTCTCCAAGTTGGGCTAAAGCCAAATTTCTCCCATACCATTCACCATGACCGAGAAAATGGACGTTGAGTAACAACTCCTAATTCATTTTCTCCAAAATGGGCTAAAGCCAAATTTCTCCCATACCATCTAAAGAAAGGACCAATTGACCCTATCAAATGCTTTGGAAATGTCAAGTTTAATCAGCGTCCCTCGCCTTTTGCTAGCCTGCAAAGAATGAATGACCTCATGTGCTATAACATACCATCTGAAATTTGTCTACCCTGCATGAAACATACTTGTTCCTCTAAAATTAGTTTCAGAAAAATGCCTTGAAGCCGCGATGCTATTATTTTCAAAAATATCTTGTAAATGGAGTTGCATAAAGCGATAGCCCTGAACTCTTCAGGAGACCTGCTGTCAGACTTTTTGGGGATGAGGGTAATAAAGGTGGTGTTTAGGGCTTTTAGCATGCTTTGGGAATCCTTAGATTCCTACACCACCTCTCTTATGTCCTCTCCCAAGAGCTCTCAAAAATGTTGGTAGAAAAAGTGGGGAAACCATCGGGTCTTGGGGCACTGTCCCCTTCCATTACAAAAAGCACATTTTTGACTTCTTCTAGCTCTATGTTCTTCATCAACCTATCATTGTCAATATTTGTGACCAGGTGAGGGATCTGGGTCCATAATTCTTCTTGCTCCTCTCTTGCACTCATTTTCCTGACTAAGCATTCTCTTCCAAAAGTTAACCAAGTGCTCTTTGATTGCTTTTGGCTCCTCGATCTTGTCCCTCTCCCTAGTTTCCAACTTTCTGATATAGTTTCTTTGCCTTCTGCGTTTGCACGAAAGATGGAAAAACCTTGTATACTTGTCTCCTTTAACCAATTTATTATGGATTTTTGTTGCCAATAGATTTCTTCCTTGTAGATGTTAGACAAATAATAACAAGCAAAGAGAAATAATCACAGAGAAAGGAAAATAGATTTAAGACACAGGTATTACGTGGAAACCCTGGCAAAGTACCGGGGAAAACCACGGGCAAAGGTCTTTAGTATTTTATTATCCAGGAATTAATCTGTAATACAATAATGGCAGTCTCCATGCCAAAACTTATGAATCCGCACAATCAGTACAACTCTATTATTTTACAATTCGTGGGTTCTTTATAAAGAAAAAAAACATGTTACAAAATCGCATGTAATACAAACCCGCATGTACTATCCCTCGAAAAATGTGTAGTACGGAACCGTACAGTATTTGTTTTCCACCCTTGGGTTAAATGTCCAACCTGCTAGCTTGATCGCCAACTGCTTATTCAAATGTTGACTTCACATATCAGTAGTGGATTTCTTCTAATGCTCTGACAACTTCCTCTTCCAATTGAAGAGCATTTTCATTGTTTCCTTCGATTCTCTTTTCTTGAATTTATTCATTCCTATGCTCAAGATCTCTTTTTGGCTGAAAGATGTTCTTAAATGTGTGTTTGTTCCAATGCTTAAGTGCCATCTTGAGCAATTTAATTTCTTATAGAAAATATACATCTTCGTCCCATAAATAGAGTTGGGCTTGTTCCATCGTTCTTTACGAAATCATTCAATCTTGGGTGCTTCAACCACATTTCCTCGAATCTAAAGGGCACGTGAGTTGGATGCTCATCATTGGTTAGGTGCAAAGCTACAGGCCAATGATCCGACCCTGCCTCGCTCAGGGCTTTTGCTTCGAGAATAACATTGCTTTCCATAACCTTTCTATTAATTAAAAATCTGTCCAACCGTTCCAAGATCAACTCCCTTCCTTGCCTTTTATTAGTCCATGTGAACCACCCACATTTGGTTTTCATGTCACATAGCTCTACATTTTCCAGGAAATTGTGGAAGGCTTCATTATCCTTTTCTTTTCCTTTTACTCCTTTATGTTCAGAAGGACCCAATCTAGCATTAAAATCTCCTCCAATTATCCATAGGCTTTCCTTGTCATTATGTATTTTCGACTCTTGCTGACTCCATGCCTACACTTTTTCCTCTTTACATTGAGAACCATAGAAATTAATCAAGTACAAGGAGAGATTTGTCTTTCTGCATTCCAATTTAGCAATAAGGAATTCTTCTTGTTGTATTATCTGTAAATGAACTCCATTTCGATTCTAGAGGAAAGCCATTCCCCCTGCCATGCCTGAAGCGCCCCTGCCGCTTGCATTTTTATCCAGAGCTTTGGTAAAACTTTTACTAAAATAATTTAGATCCTCGATCTTGGTTTGTTGAAGGATTATCACTTCCGAATTATATTTTTTAGTGTCCTTTTAGAGGGGGATTTTAGGCCCCTGATATTCCAGGATAAGCCCTGCATCAAGAGGGAGGTAGGAGCACCAAGATTGAGTCCAATTGGACTTGAGTACCTGCCCCTATAGCTTTCAGGTCTTCATCTTGTCTTTTTTTTTCCTACTAGGCCGCCCTCTCCTCCTTTTTCCAAAGTTGCCAGTGCTGTTAAGATTGGGAGTTTGTCAGACTCCAATATTGTCTTCGACGTTTTCTGATTCTATTTCCTTTGATTCATCCATGCTTGTCCAATTTTTTTTTCCCCTGTTCCTATCTGTTATACTGGTATCTTTGACTTGCTTCTCTTGGATCCCTTTCTCTGGTATCTTGGGCTTATTGCCTATTTCTAGTTCTTTTAATAGATTCTCTAAATCTTCTTTAAATCCATAATCCGCTGCTATGCTCTCTAGTTCCATGTCTTTTTCCCTCTGTAGTTGGGTTTCAGGCACCCTATCCGACTTTTCTTTCTGGGGATCCTTATTTTTCGATTCAGTACTTGGGGATGTAATTTTTAACCATACTTCTTTGGCTTCATAAACCCTTCTGCATTCTTTTCTAGGACCTTTGGTGCTTTCCCCTCTTGGTTGGTCTTATGGAGGGAGGGGCATTCTCGAAATAAATGGCCGTACTCATGACAGTTTTTGCATCTGAAAGGGATGCTTTCATAGTCAAGGTCTTGGGTCCATTCAAGCTCTCCGGCTTTTAGGGTGATACTTTTTGGTAATGGGTGAGAAAAGTCTAATACCACACAAATTCTTGTGTTACTTTATAAACCTCTACCATGATGGGGTTTTGAAATATCCACAGAATGACCTAATGTATTAGCAATAGTTTTAAAGACATCCTTGGACCAAAATTCTTGTGGCAGAATATACATGCGAATCCAGACCGGGACCATGCTAGGGAATTCTTCTGTTGGCTTGAAGGCCATATGCCAGTGCTTCATAAAGAGGCTCGTGTTTTTGAAGAAGGGCTTCCCCTGAAAACCTTGTCTCTATTAGATTCGTTGGCAAAGCCTCCAATAAAATATCCTTTTGCACAGAACCATAGCTCAAATTATCCATTTGTTTTCTAGGTTCTCTTTGTCCACGCATGCAACTCCTCCATTGTTAACTGGGCTCCCCTAAACTTACAGATCAGGTTACAACTGTAGAGCCCGACTATATTTCTTCTAATCTCTGTAGGGTTGAGCATAGCAATTGGGGTCGCCTCCGACGCTTACATGCATGCATTTCTAGCTCCACCTTAGGATTTTGCAGCTTCCTCTTCCTGGCCGCATTCGTCAATGCATCGATTTCTCTGTCTAAAACCATCGAAGAAGCTCCAACCACCATATTCTTGAAAGAGGGTTTTGGGGACGGGAGGGGGAGGATTCCCCCCTTGGGGGGAATATCTAAACATACTAGAGAGCAACAAATTTCAATCAATGCACAAGCAAGCAAAGAAAAAACTCAAACTACTAGATGATCAAAACTTGGGCATTTTGTTCCTCAAACTCCTTCCTCTTCCAACTCACCTCATTCTTAACTTAGCTTACTCCAATAATTATTAACTTATTACTTTAATTTATAATTTAAAATTAAATAAATTAAATTATATATTTTTTAAAAATAATTGTTAATAAAATTAAAATAACAATGTTTATATATATATATAACTTAGAATGTCATTACATAGAAAGTAATTTTTAATTTAAAAAAAATAAAAACAAAAATAAATTATAGTTTTGTTTTTAAATAATTGTTAATAAAATTAAAAAACAATCTTTAATTATTATTTTATTGTATATATGTGCATTTTTAAATTTTTTTAATTCACTAGTAGTTTAATAATATTTTTAAATTTATTTATTTTATAATGCAATATAATTTTTAATTTTGAGCCATCTCTGAGTACCTGTCTCCTATTTTTCAAAAAAATGACACACCGGTACCTGTACCTCTACCTGTTTCCTGGTAACTGTGGATTGATCTGATTTATGCAACAATTGCACCTAGAAAGCACATAAATCTATTTATGAATGGCAAAGGTTGGTGTTGGATGGTCACCATAATGATTCTAAATTTCATTCATACAAATGTATATGATTATATGATATCACTGTTATCGGATTCTTATCTCAGGAGTGCGACTCCCTTATTAGATTTGGTTCTAGGCAGATTCCGGGGAAATGTTTTTGCTTCCGAAGCATTTCTGACATAAGGAATCATTTGGGGGAATACAAAAATCTGGTGAAATGTTTTTGGCAATGGAGAAACTTATCCAAATAATGGAATGCTGGTTCTGCTAAAATGGCATCTGCAAGGAAATGATGATGATAAGAGTCGGAAAGTAATGAAAGACAAAAAATAATAATATTGTATGGAGCAGGGAATGAGTATTCCTAGCAATCAACATTCTCCAGGAAGACAGCATCTTCTCTGGTTTACCCCAACATTCTCTAATCAGGTTGCTTCAATTGTTGTTAATTAGATAACTTGCATGCAACGAAAATTCAAGCGTTGACAGTATGATCAAGCAGAATTTGCACACAAGCAAAGGAATAGTCATCATGGCTCTAACCATTTTTCTTGACACTCTTGATCTTGGCAGAAAAGACAGATTCAAATTTTAGTCATTCTGGAGATAATACATCTCTATCATCTTGTATGATTTAGCCCCATTTGACACAATTATTTTTCATACCCTATGTGTCAACGGTAAAGTCTTTATAATCTGTCAAAGGGAGCCAAATGTGAACCCCATACATAGTTTTGTGAGGAAAAGGGGGGATCATAGAAAGCACAATCTTTTATTGACATGTGCATGATTGGTCATCTCTTTTTGTGTGCAAGTACTTATTGTAGGGCATATGAATAATGAGCGGTGCTTTTTGTAGTTGTTTCATCTAAAAGAGGTGCAACATTTTCTAAGTGTTTGGGGCATTGTATTAAAGGGATGCCTTTTGTAGTTAGTTCTATCTCCCTAATTATTGGGACCCCGACACGCTCACACCCAAAATGCACCTGTACCTGCACACATGCATCTGGTAACAATGTATTAAGCGATTTGCTGCAAGAGGAAGGAGGGCATAGTTTTTTTAAGTTTTTCAGAAATGGGATGAACATGTTTAGATTGGTGAAAATACATGATGATGCAAGATACCTTTTTCATTTAATATTACGGCAATATTTTTCATTGTCAAGCCATCTCTAAGTGTTGAACTCTTCAATATGAGAATTTTTTTTGTAAATTGTGACTCATTGCTAGATCTATTGCCATTGCACTCTGAAGGAAAAAGTTATGGTAGGCAATGTCTGCCTCCTTTCTTGTTCTCTCTAAGGGAGTTGGGGATTATAAATATTTGTGGTACAACTTGAATGTTTGTGAAGGTGTGGGTACTCTGTAATGGAGGTCACATGTTCGAATCTTGAGGGGGTAGGGTTGTATACCTAATTGAACAATACATAAGGTAAATGGAAAAACAATCTCCAAGGGGGGGGTCTCATTCACCAAATTGGTGTCTCGCTTGGTGGTGACCTAAAAAACTATCTTTACTGTTATCTTTGTACCATTAAATAGATATATAAATGACTAGTTGATCATGAATGTCAAACAATAATTGGGAGCAATAAAATTGCAACGTAAGGATATTGTTGTCAAACTTCCGCTGCTGTTAAACTTATCTGATGGAAGCCTATGATGCATTTGGCTGTTGTGAGGTTCTTGCTTTTGTGTTTTTTCCATAAATATAAAGGTATTTATTAAAAGATGCCGAGGCCTCAAAACTAATATGAGCCTAGTTGTTAAGGTCAATCAGACAAAATTCTTAGATGCAAAGCATCATGATCCTACGAAGTTCTTCATTTCTATACCTCAGCAGTGAAGTTAGAAAACGATAAAGAAAAAGAAACACAGACATCAATGTCTACATTATTTGACCTTTTTGACAGAAAAACATTTCTGTTCTTCTCTTTTCCTTTGATGGGGTTGGAGGCATCCTCCTTTTTCAGAGAGCCTAAAAAGCTACATGTTCATGAACCTTATATTAAATGCTATATTTTGTCTTCTAAGGCTTTGTTTTAGAGTCCAATCTCAATAGTTAAGAGGTTGTCTCTAATAGAAAGATTTCATAGCTCTTTTGACACAGAACTGCAGAGGTAAGTTTGGAATCTTAACCTGTAGTGGAGTTGAAGATATTTCTAAGACAAATGTTTTAGCTTTAGAAATCCGAGTTTCAAGATTATGGGTTATAGCTTTTACTCATTTGCGAGCCTCTTTCTAGGTCCCAACTTCCATCATTTTGAAATTTGACCTAAACTCATCTATACAAAGAAACCTCTAGAACAGTTTTAAAAGCTGAACTTGTGCTCCAGTAACATTTATGAGCCACGTAAGTCTAATCCCTTAGGGTGCAAAAGCTGTTAGAACTTGCTGGTTATTAAGAGGAAAGAAGCCAAAGTACTTACTAAAATCTTTCCAATCAGCAACGTTTCAGGACAAACTACATTGTACTCATAAAAGGGTGAAAGCGAAGGGTCATCATGCCTGGAAGAGTCAACTACACCTAGAGCAGAGAAACATGAAAAATCGAACTGGGAGGAGCTGAAGAATGTCCTAATTTTTAATGTTTAATCTTTAAGAAGGCCCTCCACCAGTGATTCCATCTTCAATATAGCTCACAGCAGGTCCAGATTTCCAAGGTGAAGGCTGCTCTCTTGAAACACCTTTTCATTTGGGACAAATTTGGATTTTCTATTCTCACAGTTGACCCCGAATGAAAAAATCTGCACCCAAAACCTGTGATCTGCACCAGCAAATTTGCTGATTGTTTCCTATGATTTGGATCTTCTTAAATATGCATGGCAATGGTTAATAATTGGGGTGTCTCTGACCATTAAATTAATTTATTTCAATTTTTGCTAAATCAAGTGATAAAAATTCAAAGTCTTTTCTCATCTTCTTATTTTTTATTGATTCTTTGCTTGACCATGCCTTCATTTAATTTCCAACCAGAAATCTGGCCAGGAATCCACTCTCAATCCTTTATGTTCAATGTCGTTAGTTTTTGATGTTTCTCATTTTATACTAAGATGTTGAACCAGATAAAATGCCTTACAGTCTTAGAGATATGAGAAGTACACTCTAGTATTTACGCATGATAATCATGGAGTATTCATTGATATTGTTTGCCACAAAATTGTATGTTCTGTTGAAATTTAATGGATATCATTCGTTGTTAAAGAACGGTGTGCTCTTGAAGATCACACTTTCTTACCTCTGCAGCAACTAGCACGTGAATCCATTGCTTTTTAGCTTTGTTTCTTATGTGCCTTATATATGGCTTTTTCAGAAGTAAATCTGGTATCTCAAATGAATACGTGAATTTACTTCAAGAATATTTTACTTTAGATTGTAATGAAACATTCTTTTTACAGATGACAGTACGGGATGCTCTTAACTCAGCTATCGAAGAAGAAATGTCTGCAGATCCAAAAGTTTTTCTAATGGGAGAAGAGGTTTGTGCTGTTTCATACCATGTCCAAGTTTAAAGTTCCATTCAAGAATTTTTTTAATATAATGTATCAATTTGGGCGTATTATTTTCAACAAGTGTCTATTGATCTTGGTTGGTGTTCTTCTATCAGGTTGGTGAATACCAAGGAGCTTATAAGGTAACATGCTTTGGGACTTTTCATCAAAATTATTTACATAATTAGATTAGAACCCTTTGCGATTGGAGAACTAATAAAAAAATTTAAATTTTGAGAAATTTGTAAATTACACACTTACATCCTGGTTTCTTTACAGATTTCAAAAGGCCTTCTGCAGAAATTTGGACCTGACAGGGTAATTGACACCCCAATCACTGAGGTATGCAATTTTGTGAAAGCTATACGTGCTTATTGAAATGCTGGCAAAAGATTGGTTTGTTTATTTTTATCTTTTATGCTTCACACATATGGCCAATTTATGTTTTGCATGTATGCTGCTATGGCAGGCTGGTTTTACTGGCATGGGTGTGGGTGCAGCATATTATGGACTGAAACCCATTGTGGAGTTCATGACATTTAATTTTGCTATGCAGGTTGGTGTTTTTATTCCTCTTATTTTCTTTTTCCTTTGGTTCTGAACACTAGTTTTTTGGGCTTTTACTTTTTTATGCTGCTTTTGTTCATTTAGGCTTCATTTATAATGTTTGATGTTTGCTAGGTAAATAAATGATGTTATAGCCTGGAAAGCATACAGCAATGTGGGTTTACATAACTGCAGTTTCCTTTCCTATTTCCAGCCATCTCTTTTGCGTCAACAAACTGTGGCAGTAAGTCCATTCCTAGAAAAACAATTGCCTGCCTTTATCCATTTACATAATAATACTGAATATCCCTATCTTGGATTACACTATTAATATTAAAAATGAATGGATTCCAACTTTGAACAGCTTTGATGAGATTTTACTGTTCCACCTGGCACCTTCAGCGGGCTTTGGTTTTACATTTATTTTCTTCTCTTTGGAGAACTGGTACAACTTGCTGCCTCCTTTTCTACACTCCTCATTCCCAAATGTTTACCCTGTGCTTGGGAAATGACTAAATAAACCGTCACAGTTCTATCTTCTTGTTCATATTGGTATAGAGTCACCTTGGAGACACATTCCATAGCTATGTGCTTTCACACGTCCAATTCTTTGGAAACATTGAGACATTGGAAACGTATTATGGTATACAGTTTTGAGATTTAGTGATTTTTTTCTCTTTAATAATGTGTCATAGTAATTTTATACATGTAATAATTAATAAAGTAGGCAATGTAAAACTTGTGTGGACTATTTAGTTTTTGTGTTTATTAGTTATTTAAGTCATTACAGATATGGTGTAAGGTTGAAAATTTGCTGCGACTGCTACCCTCTTTCCACACATAGGTCATTGATCCGAAATGGATCAGTAGAATTATGCAAGGATGCAAAGACATCCATGCAACACCCAAACTATGCAAGTGTCCTCTCTAAACTGAAAAGTAGCATTCAAACCGAACCAAGGAAGAGGTAATTTGAAGATAGTCTGTAATGGAGAAGAAAAATCAAGTGAAGAGGAATCACAGGAAGTCGTGACTCTTGAAAGAAAGACCTTTGGTGGGGTCAAGTCGGCAGGAAAAAGTCAATTAATCATTAATGTCATCTTGACATATTCGGCAACTGTTGAATTCACCAAAAGTCATCTAATGTCATCTTGAAAGATTCAGCGCCTGCTTAATTCGTGTAAAAGTCATCTAATGTCATCTGGACAGGTTAGAAGTTATATAATGCAATCTTCACAGATTTGGCAGATGCCAAATTTTGTTCAAATATGTCAGTATGGGAAGCACAGCTACCCAGCTGGAAAAAGAAATGACTCCTTTTCCCTACCATTGAGCATCATGTTCCAAGGAGTCATTAACAGTCTGGGAATCATTTTGAAGAATAAATATGCATGTATGTACTATGAGAAGATCATCTAGAGCCGGTTTTGTGGTTTTCCTGAGACTGCAGAAGGTGTAGAAATAAAAAAATTGTGATATAATATATTTGAGTTTTCCATTTCAGAGCAAGTTAGGAGGTTGACACAGCTTGTAGACAACTCAAAATGACCTTGTAATGCTCTGAAATTGAGTCGTATCTTGTATTCTTGCAAGTTGAAGACCAGGTAAGAAGGCACAGCTCCATCTTTACTGGAGTTTTCACTCCAAGTGGGTTTCTCCAAGCTAAACCTTGTGTTCATGTTGATGTGTGTGCTTGTTACCTCTTCTCTCCATGCTTCTTCTTTATTCCTTCATTCTGATTTCATTTACAGCTCTTTACTAACCCTATGTCCGAGCTGATTTCTCAAGCACAGCACTAAACACATCAGCATACTTGTTTTGTTTTCAGTAGTATAACATTATATTTTGGTATATCACACAAGTGTGTAAGACTGATTTTTAGTAGTAATAGACATATTCAATCATGTATACATTGCATTTAGGATAAAGGTCATAGATGGCAGCCTGTAGCTGTAACAGATCAATTTTGAGCCACTTGCATATTGGTTTTCTAGTAGCAATTTGCATTGGATCAGCACACAACTAATTTTAAATCTGTGTTTGAGAATTGCACGTTGGATTATTCAAGATGATTATAGATCAGTTATACATTCCTGTTTGGTGATCCTACGGTATTGTACTAAGTGCATTTAGGTACCATTACTTATTGAGAGAATGATCCGCATATATCTGAGTTTATGAATGATAAAGCATGTTTCAGTAGTAACAGATATGTGTTCGAGCATGTATACTTTGCATTTAGCATAAAGGTCATAGATGGCAGCCTGTAGCTGTGACAGATCAATTTTGAGCCTTTCGTATATTGGTTTTCATTAGCAATTTGCATTGGATCAGCACACAGCCAATTTTAAATTCATGTTTGAGAATTGCACATTGGAATATTCAAGACAATTGTTGATCAGCCATACATTCCCATGTGATGATCCTAGGGGTATTGTACGTAGTGCATTCAGGGCCCATGACATATTGAGAGTATGATACACATACATCTCAGTTTATGAATATTAAAGCATATTTCTATTCCAGTCTGTGATATCTAATGTTTGCATAGACGAGTACAACGTTTTATCTTAATAAATTCCTGCATTTCTACATCGAGTATTATGAGTGTCACTTGGATGGTGAGGAAGTCTGTACATAGCTTTGGGGCATGATGGAATTTGTTTTCTTCATTTTGCAACCTTAATGTTTATGTGGCATAGACACATTTATATGCGGCTATAGACACATTTATTTCTACATTCTTTTTGCACAAGTAACAGTCATAAGTTTCAATAGCGAACTCGAATACATAAATCTATGGCATGTTATTTTTTTGTTTTTAAGTTTGTATGTAGATATCCCTGATATTTTGTGGTTCTTGGGCAATGATCACATCATATACGTACCTATGGCACACTAGATTTTTATTTCACATTGTCTTTCTTAAATGATGTCTCTTTTGTGTGCCTGATAATGGTGTTTAATTGTTCACAGGCTATTGATCACATCATAAATTCTGCAGCCAAGTCAAATTACATGTCTGCAGGTCAAATCAATGTGTCCATTGTTTTCCGAGGACCAAATGGAGCTGCTGCTGGAGTTGGTGCTCAGCATTCACAGGTTTGACATTGGTCATTTTGTGTGCATGTGTGTGTGAGAGAGTGAACAAAAACAAAGGAGAAGACCCTCAAGATGATTGTAATTTCATTGGGTTTACTTGTATTTTGCAGTGTTATGCTGCATGGTATGGTTCCTGCCCAGGATTAAAAGTTTTGGCTCCCTATTCGTCAGAAGATGCTCGTGGATTGCTGAAAGCTGCCATACGCGACCCAGATCCTGTTATCTTTCTTGAAAATGAATTGATGTAAACATAACCAACATGCTTTCAATAATTGCATATTTTCTTGGGTCGACCTTTGCTTTGATCATATGAGCTTTTAATTACAATTATCTCGGAAAAGAAAAAAAAAAAAAAAAAAAAAAAGAAGAAAATTTCAAGCTTTGAATGCATAGACCATAGGTTTCCATGATTACCCGAATTCAGAAGACACTCTGTTTCAGTCATTTATTGTTGAGTTATATGAATATCATGACAGATATGGTGAATCGTTTCCAGTCTCAGCAGAATGTCTCGATTCTAGCTTCTGTCTTCCAATTGGGAAAGCAAAGGTACAGATGTTTTGTTTGGTACTTTTTTCTCAGTTTGGCTGTGCTGTCATCAATGTGTTATCTAGTAATCTTTCTTTTGCAGATTGAAAAAGAAGGGAAGGATGTGACGATCACGGCCTTTTCGAAAATGGTTGGCTATGCTTTGCAGGTGAGCATTTTCTGCGTTTTGTTTTTTATCTATTTTTTCTGACACTTGATTCAGAATCAACTTATCACGATCAAACTAATTTCGTAGAAATATTTTGCATCAGAATTTCATTGTTTTCAGCTGCACATATATGTGGTGAAAACATGGCAACAGAAGCTTCAGGGTTGCATATATCTTGGTTGGCTTTTTTCTTATTTATTATATGAAGCTTTAGCTGAAACTGCCATTTATTTTTTTCGACAAAATAATGGATATTCAGTATTACACATATTTTGTAAAAATCGGCTGTCTCCATAAGTCTTGTTGCCCATTCATCAAATTTCATTGATTAAATTTTTATTTGGTGAATTGTAAGGAGTGGAATTAAAATTATGTAGTGCACTAAACTTTTAAAGAGTAATGATCATCAGATATCAATTCCAAATATGCCTTAGATATTTATGGTATCCCATTCCCATGATTTCATTGACATTCCAGGACTAAGTTTTCAGTGTAGGTTGTTGCCATTAATAAAACTGGGTAATATGTTTAGAATTGAGAGTGGAACCACATTTCACTTACAGCTTGCATGGAAAGGAATATAAATTCTGTTACAGGGCTGTGTGAAGATGACAAAATTTGTGAGTGCAGCAAAAATTGACAAGGTAGTGTGGTGGGGAAATGAAATCTGTGAGGTAGCCTCCTTTAAATGCACATTGCAGTCTGCATCTATTGAGAAGAGTTGTTCTATCTTGGATCTGTAGCAAGTAGAATGATTGTGCATTGTACCAATGTTAGTGGTAGTGCATTGCAGGTTGCTGAGGAAGGAGTGCTTTCACAGGCCCCAGTGAGGATTCTGTTAAGTCAAAAATGTCTTGTTCTGGAAACACCTTCTTAAGATTAGATTGCATCTGGAGACTTTGGAGCTGCGTGCGTGCTCCTCTAATTATACCGTCATCAATGCAATATTCTGTACCCTTTCTTTTTAATGAAATTTGAAAAAGGAAATTTATTTAGAACTCTTCATAATTAGGTGTCGCTGGAAAAGTAAAAACAGCCAGCTATCACTGTATAGTCACTGTCTGATAGCTCTATGTAGGAAGGAAGGACCCTCATTCTATATCATGAAAGGCATAGGCAGCAGAAAGAAAAAAATGAAGGGGTTTTGGCAAGAAAAACAAAGAGCTCACCGGAGCATTATTGGATTTGAATCTGCATTTGTAGCAGCATTGCTTTCCCCATTTTTTTGAAAATATGGACTGTTTCTTAGTAAAATGTGTGCTAACAATTGTTACTTCTTGATTGAAATAATCGTGAATTTCTTTTTCCAGGCCGCACGTGAACTTGCAAAAGAAGGAATCAATGCCGAGGTGATTGTTTCTTCAATGTGATCATTATGGGTATTAATTTTTAATGCAATTTGTTTCATGAAAACTGTGGCATAAAAGTTGACTCTTCATACTGCAGGTGATAAATCTTCGTTCCATTCGACCTTTGGATAAAGCTGCAATCAATGCTTCTGTTAGGAAGACAAACCGGCTGGTGACGGTAGAAGAAGGTTTCCCACAACATGGCATTGGCGCAGAAATATGGTAAGATGTTTTTCCATCCATTTTCTAGGCAATTTTAATTTTTGATTTCCATTCATTTACCTGCATTTGGATATGTATCCATCGGTCACATGATCCTAACTTGATGTCTTGAACAGTGCTTCTGTGGTTGAGGAAAGCTTTGAATATCTGGATGCACCTGTGGAAAGAATTGCTGGGGCGGATGTTCCCATGCCTTATGCTGCAAATCTGGAGCGCTTAGCTGTTCCACAGGTTTTTTCCAAATTTTTTTACAATCCTTGTTTTATTTCTGTTGCAAAGTTAATTTATTCCATATTTATTGTAATTGTGTTTGCTTTCTTTTGCTTTGAAAGTTTTGATTCCTGCAGGCTCTGCAATGTATTTATGTTGCTTGTGTGGATCATCGTTTTGAAAGGGTGTACAGGTTTTATTGCTTTTTATGTCTGGTTTGTCAAAGTCCGTTGCACTGTACAACTCTTCAAATATGTAATAGTAGAAAATATATTGTAAAATATAACACATGCTGTGGTTTGATGTCTGGTTGATTAT
This sequence comes from Torreya grandis, assembly GCA_037957365.1. Taxonomy (NCBI): domain Eukaryota; kingdom Viridiplantae; phylum Streptophyta; class Pinopsida; order Cupressales; family Taxaceae; genus Torreya; species Torreya grandis. The sequence goes on from JARHVA010001420.1 coordinate 2,866,364, forward strand.
AGAATTCAGGATTCTCTAGTTTTGTAAAAATTGTTGTGGAAAATTGTGGCTGGTTGATCCTAGAAGTCAGGATTCTCTAGTTTTGTAAAACATGACGTGGATACTGAAATGTGATGATAATTTGCAGGCCCTTGAATTTATTTATATTGCTAGTGTGGATCATCATTTCGAAAGGGTGGACATGGTTGATTGCTTTTTATGTCTGGTTTGTCTAAGTCCGTTGCATTGGACAACTCTCCCAATATGTAATAGTAGGAAATATATTGTAAAATATATCACATGCCGTGGTTTGATGTCTGGTTGATTCTAGAATTCCAATGTTGCTGGTTCGTTTTTGGTTCTGGTGCGGGTTCGAAGAAGCCCATTCGCCGGTACGGTGATTTTTTTTCCCTTGGGTTCGCCCATACAAAAAATTAAAAATATATATATATATATATATATATATATATATATATATATATATATATATTTATATTCTAGCCTGATACATCGGAAATATAGAAATTCTACCCTGATAATGAGAAAATTAGAAAAATATGAGCCAAGTGTATATATATATATATATATTTAAATTCTAGCCTGATACATTGGAAATATAGAAATTCTACCCTGACAATGAGAAAATTAGAAAAATATGAGCCAAGTGTTTTTCCTTTTGTCACTTTGTTCTTCTCATTTGTGTTGAAGTATGCTTTTGATTTTGGCTTTTAGGGTTGAGGAAGGTGTTTTTAATTATTTAAATGCATTGAGTTTGGTGAAAAAGGAAAATAAAAATTAAAAACAACGTTTTTTCCCAGCTTTTGGGTGCAGGTGACTGCGGGTTTGCTGCCCCAACGCCCAGGGTTCGCCCCTGGGCGTTGGGGCAGCGAACTGGACCCTGCAACAGCACCGGGTTCGAACCTGGGTGCCCAACGCAGGCCCAGGGCCACGAACCAGTAACGTTGTAGAATTCAGGATTCTCTAACTTCGTAAAACTTGTTGCGGAAAATTGTGGCTAGTTGACCCTAGAAGTCAGAATTCTCTAGTTTTACAAAACTTGACGTGGATACTGAAATGTGATGATAATTTGAATGTGTAAAATCCTGGTCCAGAAATGATGGTTTTGTGCTATATGATTATAATACTAGTAAAGCAAGCTTTTTTGTATTGGTATGGCACCTTTTCCGGTATTGACTAGCTGAGTTTATTTTTCTTTTTTCTTCTTTTACAGGTAGAAGACATTATTCGTGCTGCTAAAAGGGCTTGCTACAGAGAAGTTCCTATGCATGCAGTTGCCTAGTGTAATTTTGATATCCATTTACTTTTTTTCTTCAAAATGTAATGAGATTTATAATCTGTCAACGAGGATACAGTATGCATTGAGATTTATCTTAGCATATAGGGCATGGTCATTTTGAAAATTCTTTTAGGTTAGGATTGTTTTCCATCTGTGCCAGCCTCGGCGATTTTTTGTCGTGGACAATATATATCTATCACAGAGTATATATAAAGGTTTGTTTTTTCGCTGTCATAGAATATATCTATCATCATTGTTTACTGGCCAGCTGATGGGGAATTGATCCTGGTTTGTGTCGACAGCCATTTCTAAGTACTCTTATCATATGCCCACCTGTCATTTTTTACCAAATGTTTGGTGTCATTTTGTGCAGAGCACCAGTGTTTATGCTTGAATGAGGGCATTTAACATCTCATTTTGGATGGAATCAGTTCACACAATTGCAGTATGCACTTTTAAAACCCTACAAATGATCTAGTTAGTTGCTAATTGTAATGGGATGGGTAAAATTGCTTTCAAACTATTGGCTCAAATACACAACCCAATCATTATACTATTTTTTGACCACTTTGGATATTTTTCATTTACAAATTGAACATATTCTTCCTTTAACACGTTTTGCATTATGTTCTATCACATCCATCCCGAGAGATTCATTTGGAGACCATCAATTGTGTCCCTTTATTGAAGGCTACGATGTTAAAATGAAACAAGGTCCAGGGACTAATTTGTGACTTGTTGCCATAGGTTTTCATTGTTCAATCAAAGTTTCCACAAACTTTTCGGGATATTGGGGTGGATGTGTTTCTTGGGGCAACAGACAGTTCAACGGATGTTAAACTAAAAAATATAAAATATAATCTTTATATTATATATATGTTATTAAATTTTAGACAATTACTCAGATTTGGAATAGTCTCGAGTGTTAGGCATAAAATTGGAATGAAAGAGAAATGAAATATGAATTATTTGGGGGTTTAAGCTGGAATTTTCTGGGGTAAATTCTTTGTTGTCCTCTTGAAATCATTTCAGCAGACTAATGAATTTGATGGTGCTAACAATTATTATGCACCCATGTGAGTATAAAAATATGATCTTTGGCAATATATTGTTGTGTTAACTTTAGATCCCCATCCTAAAACCGTGTCATCTATTGATTTGCTCCGTATTGAGGGTTGGGTATCTTAAGCATGACATTGAGTTTGGGCCCATTCAAAGTTTAAATACTACCGATTGGAAGGAATGTAGTGTAGTTTGGTAATATGTTTGTTTTGGGTTAAAAATGTTGCATTTTCAAATTCTTTCATCCCTACCTAGACTTTTCCTACATAAGGAAAATAGGAGAATGGGGAAAGTAGTGATATCGATTAATTGGAACATCGAGTATTAGTGATTGGAAAAGAAAAGCAGTGTCCTTTTTAAGGTACACAATGCCAGGAGTCTTGTTTAGGGTTTGAAAGGTAGCTTACAGCATATGGGACCACCTTGTACTCCCAGTATGTAGGGGGCACCTAATTGTGCCTCAAATATGAGGTGTACATATCTTAATCCCTGTAGTATTTGGACTTGTGACCTCCCTTTGAATGATAATGATCTTCATCAAAACAAATAATTTTAAGTTTTAACAATGAAATAAGGATTATTTTTTCATGTTTGCTGTTACCACGGAGCCAGTCCTCTTTGTAGTTTTTCAAATTTTAGGGATGGCAAGGCTGTACTTTACATCCATGAGGTATAGAGTTTGTTGAAATACTTGAGAGACATTGTTGTCAATTATAGATTCCATGTGAAGCAGAAGTTGCTTTTTAATTCCTGAGAAGTTTTTCTTTCGCAATTTTGATGGAATTTGTCTACTGTTCCATGCCATCAAAATTCCCTTGGATTTAATTCTAGAGTTGTGATTCAAGCAGGTGAAAGGTTTAATGCTTTATGATACACCTATGCAACTATACCCCTTGGGGTCAGAGGTAGGAAGACAAACAGAAGAAACGTGAAGTGGCAAAGACGTAACGGTGGTTTAATCTTAATTTTGATGGAACTTCGAAAGGAAACTTTGGTCAAACAGGAGGTAAAATAAGAGGTAAGGGATTCTCATTGAGGCCTTTTCAATGAACATAAACACATTCATAGATAATTAAGGAGAAGGGCATTCAATTGTGTTGCTTTTAATATGAAGGCCCTGGCTATAGAAGGTTACTCTCAAATAGTCATGGCTCCGTTACCACATTTAGTAAATTTGCATTCTTACATTGCTATTAAGAAGCAAAGGACAAAACACTATCTGGCTAAAAAAGGAATATTTCCTAGCACTAATGCTAGCTCATTGAAGGATTTACCAGAATCAGCATTGAAGGATAGAGGTGTTCGTAGGAATCCATACTTGTCGTATTCAATGTGCCTTCGAGAACATATATTTTACCCTCCTCAATCCCATAAGATGCTATCAAGCATTACGTTTGATTGAAAAGTCAGGTCATTGTAAAGGAGGATCACTACTGGAAACATAATTCATATCAGTTGAGAGACAATGGAGAAAACTCGGATGAAATAACTCCTAAACCATTGTGAGTAAAGATTCTTAAACCTTGCTTTGTTAGTTTCTACAGTTTGTTGAATCCAACAGCAGCATTTGGGTGCTCAACCACAATCTTCGTTAGTTTGTTCTGCCATGGATGCTTGGTTAGATTCACCAACCCTAATTACCAAGGCCATATTATATCCAACAATGAGAAAGCACCCTATACTTTTTGAGTCCTGCACTCGTGAGCTTCCTTTATTCTTCCTAATTGTGAGTTGTGGAGCATTTTTCCAACAACCGGTGAACTTTATCAATATTTTCATTTGAATAATCCAATTGAGGATATTTTTTTGGTAATGTTAACAATGAATTCTTTACAAATTTTAACACTCCAAAAAACAATTGACCATTTTGGGCCACAACAAAATGGATTTTCTTGTTATAAATGAAGAGAACTCCATACATTGCATTCTTACAATTTGTTTGGCGTCTCGAGGGTGGAATGTCCTGGACTACAAATGATGGTCAAAGTAGTAGTAAATTCATTTGCATGAATAATTATAAGATTTAATGTCTTTGAATGATAGATGTGTTTGCTGTTAGAGCGCGTGATGAAATAAGAGTTTTGTTTGAAAGCTATAGTCTACTTGTAATATTCTCAAAGGGGGGAATTTAGGTGGAGGATAAAGTGGATAGTCATGTAAATATTTGCATGGAGTTATAATATGAAATTCTTCCTTGGATAATATGTCCAATGTAAATTCAATTTAGTTGAGGTCAATATTAGTTGGTACGTTCATGCTGAGGTCAATATTAGTTGGTGGCTAGTGGTTTCCACACCATTAACTACTTTGAATGTGTACATGTTGAAATTAATGAAGGCCTCCTTCTCTAGTACGGTTAGCAACTTTTTGGCCAACCTTTTTGCATATTGCTCCTTAATTGTATTGTATTTTGTGTTTATTATCGATGCAATGTTTTGACTTATTATTTTATTTAATGTGCCAATATTGTGCACTTTGGTGATGATGACAGGTATGACTTTTAACATCTTAAAGAAATTGATCTTAGGCCAAATCAAACTATATAGACAATGTAACTTATCTTTAGCTTTGGGAAAGGATATTCTTGGAGTGTCATCGTTGTTGCTCTTTTTGATATGTAATACATATTTGATTTCTTTCAAGATTATGTGGGAGTTGACAAAGGGTTAGATTGATGGGTTCAAATAATTAGCTCCCTCCGATGCCATGATTGTGATGAGGTTTCATGTATCATCATGCACATTATTAGGATTAATCCAAGGATGGCATGCTAAACCAACTTGTTGATTGAGGGTTATATAGTTTTGAAAACATTATTTTGAGGTGAACTTTGGGAATAAATCTTTATTGCTAAACGTATATTGAAGGCTTTTGTTGGCAAAGTAGCATATTGGCACTTAGGTTGATGCTTTGCAAGTGGTGAAAACCAAAGCATTAACCATGTCAAAGTGAGAATAGTTGGGAAGAATATAGAATAAAGCATTGTTTTATTTGAACTAAATAATTGGAATAATAATGGGGAAGAATGTAACAATGCTTTATTTGAACACATACATATTTTATTGCTGACTTAAATTGCGATAACTAAATGTTAAGTGCACTTTTGGATCATACCTATGTTTTTATTTCAAACGAGTCTCTTGAACATACCATCTAGCTATCTTCTTTGGTCTATATGTACTAGGATCATGCTTGTAGAAAATTGTTTGAGAAGTTACTTATGTTAGGTAAGTAGGGAGTAAAATATAGTAGCCAAGGAATCATAATAGGAAAACCTCTAGTGTTTTTTCCACACATTGAAGCGATTTTCAATGAGATTGCTATATATTTGAAGTGTTTAAATACTATGATTGCACTCCTTCCACAAAACTTCCAAACATCATTTCAAGTCGAAATTGAGGAGTGGGCTTTATTCCATTTCATGTATAGGTGCAACAAACCTAAATCAAACATTTAGGTCCATTTAAACATAAAGCAAGGAAGCATGGTTTGGATGTTCAACTCACTTAGATTGAAAAATCAACGTTAGCTAGCACTTAGATTCTTTTAAGCACCTTGTTTGATTGAAAAGGCAAATGCCCTTGCAAAAAGAGGCCATTATATCAAATGTCTAATGGAGGTGGTGGAGATTGGAAAACATCCATAGTTGACTAAGAATGAGGGTTTTTTTAATGTTAAAATTGCCCATGAAGACTCATCATCCAAAAATTTAGGAGGGTCCAAGATTTAGGGGGCATCTCATTAACGTCTTATTTTGTATGTTACACCAAACTATCATAATAATTAGCTGTAATGGTTTTAGTTAATAATTAATGTTTTCTTATAATGGGGCCTACATCTTATAATGTACTATTATTTATAAATACAGTTTAATATGCTTTCAAATACATAAATCATTTTTATGATGGATCATAAGGTAATTAACTTGTTCCCTATATGTCTAGAGTATATAATATTTTCAAAATTACTAGTTTTATTGTGTTTAGAATGCACTCAATTTTCAAATGATAATGGGGCACATTCGAAGAGTGTGACTTATGTTTGAATTCTCTCATTATTATAATGTAGCAAATAATTTTAAGAGTCGTTCTGAGGTTATGATGTAATAATTATGAGGTATAATTGATAGTAATCTATGTTAAAATTTGTTTATCGATTGGGATTATGAACTACATTTCTCTTGCTTTATACTTTGCCTCAACTCTCTAACCAATATAAGCCCATCAAGATATGAAAAATGAAGAAAGTTGGTTCTAAACACCTCTTTTTAAAGACTAAACCATGCTAAGGCTAAGCGTAATGAATAATTTATTTTAAAAAGTGGAAGGTAGTAACTATTTAAATAACTAGTTGTTTGCATAATTGCATAATTTTCTATGAGATGAAATGATTATAAATCTCACTTAATGACCTAAAAACTAACTTTATTTTTTATGACCTTAATATATTTTTGAATGCAAAGACTATTTATATTTTTAAAGATTTCCAATAATAATGACGATAATGGGGAGTCATGTTTTTTCAAAATAAGTAGAGAAGGCCACCAAATAAATTTTCTTAATGAACTACCCTTTTGTTATTTTATATTCGCACTATCAAAATGATTTTTTCAGTTATTGCATGTGTCATAGGAAAGGCATCGAGACCCATTTGCACTTTTTAACCAATGGAGAAAATTATTGTTTACCAAGCTTGTTGGAACGAGCATTATTTTTTAGATTAATAATAATAAAATGTTTGTTATAATTATACATTGACTTCAAATATTAACTTATGATTGCGGGAAAAAAGCTTTGGAAGGTGACTTAACATTTATTCATTGATAGTATTTTAATTTCTAGTATAAAAATGATAACACAATGCTGAAGGCATTCAACTGTAGATGGAAAAGTCATGAATTTGAAATAATGTTCAAACAATTGAAAGAACATTATAGAAAATTTGAATTTTAAGTGGATATTGAAATGTCAACACAATCAAAATTTTAAACATCATAATGTTGAAAAGTGAATATATACAAGTATTAAATTTTTTGTGTGTTGGTTACTATATTGATGTGCATACGTTGAAATATATTCCTTTGAATGTACACTAGATACTTTCAATGTTCTTTTTTCTGTTTCAACCTTAAGTAGGGAATGTCCAAATTTTTTAAGTTCCAAATATATTAAAAAAATCCATACTAATTGTTTCAACCTAGACATGAGGCTGAAATCTATGAGACAATTCTCCTTGTACCAATCTATATTTTCTTAGATCTTCTACTAAAAAACTACTTAAGAAACTTAACAAAATAGAAATAACCATGACATTGCAAATTTTGTAGCGTATAAGTGTAAATCCATTATGAATGCAGTAATTAAGTCATTTAGTCTTATGCCATGTTCTAAGCAGGGGTATTAGATTTTAATATAATAAATTGATTTGGCCTAAAACCACAACTCCCTCACTTGGACAAAAAAACATTCATCAATGCCATAAATATCCATTAATCTTCTCTCTAATTCTATCAAAACATATCATAGATTCAACATACAATCACCATAGGCAACTCATTAATTCACACAAACATTACAAATCAAGACCATGCCAACAATGCATGCCATTAACAAGCTATTTTCCCCACCCAATTACTAACTTGGTCTTATCACCAAGGAGGCTACCCAAGCTTCTTACTAAGTTTAAACCTTCTAACTCTAGCCGAACTACAAAGCAATGAAATACAAGCACTTATAGAATGTGCATGACGAAAACAACAAATGGGGGTCCAAGTTGGTGCTAACACTTCACATGGAGGGATTTCCCACCAAGAAACATGAAATAACCAAGAAATCCATGCCACATTCTCCACTTGGATGATAATTTCAAAGAGACAAAGTCTCCATGAAGGAAAAAGGTGCCACCTTCATGAAATGACAAATCTGGAATAGTAAGATGCTAATCAGGAACAATAGAACTTGTCTCCCATTATCACAAGCTTCCAAAAGAAGGTGGATTCTCTTTTTGACTAATATTTTCATGCCCCACATGATAAATTTGATCTACTCTCATAATGACAATCAAAATCAAGTCCCCGAAAATATGATTCACTTCACATGGGTTCACTATTCAGTGAATAATAAAAGTTGTTCACATGTGAAAAGTCAAAAGTAAAGAGCATCTCCTTAGACAAGGTTGGTCCGCCACCATGTGCTCCATGTGCCTTCATAGAATTTTGACCCATGCCACATATGCAATCTAAAATAGTGTCACAACACCTCACCAGGATGAATAGTGTCTACCATGTCATTAGTGAATAGTGTTTTACCACCACATCATTCTTCTCCGATTGAAAACAACTCAGCTCCCATTAGTTGCCATGATTGTATTCATGCCATTATTTTTAAAAAAGAAGAAAACATACCACTTTTTTTTGGGTGATGCAAGATTGCACGAACCCCTGGATGCTCATGTATCAGACAACTAAGGTATTATAATGTGATCTAATGATCACATACAGGGGGTGAGTGGTAAAACCACTATTTCAGTCATGATGCGAAGTGACCTCAACATCACCTTTCAATGCACCATGTACACCCACAAAATATTCTTTTTCCATCTACACTTCAAGTTTCTACACACTGGACCCGAAATCGTCCTCCAAAATCTCATCCATATACCAATGGATGTATATGTGGACTCCAATCCACCACAAACAATCGTGTGATCACACCCACTGCAAACCATATTCATGGGATCACAACTCCCATCCAAAACTGACTTCCTCCACCAAGATGCTCTACAATGCATCTTCTCCATCCATGTGAGCTCAAGCCCACCATTGTCCGTCCACCTCCAGCGAAATCCCAACTGGATTTATTCTTCCATCATCCAACCACTTGTTGGATTATCCACAACATCATATAATATCACAACTTGCAGCTTCTCACCCATGGCTGCAACAACATCCTCTTCACTCTCTTTCACATGTGCACATACTTGCACATCATCCAACACAATAAGGGAATCAAGAGCTCCCATAATCACTTCTTCAATCACTTCACCGTGCTCCCAAGGCATGTTCTCCTCTTCCTCTTCAAGGATTGCATGATCCTCATGCTCTTCACTCTTACAATGAGCTTCTAAAAGATCCATATCAACCACTTTTACTGCTGCAATCTCCTCATCCACATGCATCTCCTCTTGGATGCCTTCTTGTCTCTCCTCTATTTGCAACCCCACATGGTTGCAATCTTCATTCTCTTGAAACTCTTCAAGGCTGAAATTTTTTTCAACATGCAACTCTACATTGTTGCATTCTTCACTCTCATATTCCCACTCATGGGATTCCATAATTGCTTCCCCATCTTCAAACAATGGGTCTCCATTTGCTTCAACAAAAATCAGCTTGCCTTCTCTCAAGCTTCTTGTCTTCTGTCATCTCAATAAGCTTTTCCTTCTACTCTCTTTGCATTTTTGGGTGCACAAATTCACCCATCAACTTGGAAACCATGTGTTTCCACTCACATACTTTCTTCTTTCCTCTTCTCTCTCCTCTTGAAGATTTTCCCAACACTTGGCTACAACTCCACTCATCCTCTTGCTTGCAACCTTCACCCTCATGGGGTCTTCAATCTTCTCCTCTTCAAAACATATCTCCAGCTCAGCTATCCATTGCATGAAACCTTCTGAACCTTCTTGCCCATATAGCAAAGACATTCTTCCAATATTATTCTCCATTTTTTAAACCCTGAAAAACACACAAACAATAATGCACTCTAGCATCTCAACACTCTCTTCTCACATACTCTACCCAAGGAATCAGAACTTGCTCTAATACCACTTGATGTGGTCTCCAATCACATAAAGGATTAATAAATCCATATTCCTGACATAACACATAACCAATTCAAGAATTCATCACAAAATATCTTCATTAATTCTCATTAATCAATAACATATTACAATTCACAAGGCCATGCCATCAATGGATGCCATTATATAGTCTCAAGAGTTGGCCAACATGTCAAGGAGGCTACCCTAAAGCTTCCCAACAAGCTTTCTCTCCCAAATTCGTCTAGCCTACCATACTAAGCCAAAAATACATTCATATATAAAAAAATACTAGGAAAAAAAAACAAAGGGACAAAGGGGGCCCAAAATGGCACCACCCATTCACATAGGAAACTCTCCATCAAAGGATAAATGGTTTCCCTAAGAAATCCATGCCACCTTCTTCACATGGGGTCATTATTTGCTTAAGACAAGGCTCCACCAATAAAAATTCTCCAACTTCACATGGCCTTCACATAACAAGTCAAAAGCTAAAGGATATTCCAATTTAGAATAGTGCAATTTGTCTCCTTGTCTCCACAAATCTTTCTTGTCCTCTCATGGTAAATTCATCCCATACCACCTATGCAATCTAAAATAGTGTTGTGACACCTCACTAGGGTGAATAGTGCTCACCACATCATAAATATAGTTCAAGGGGTATTAGATTTTAATATAATAAATATAGTACACGTACCCTAATAGGCACAATGGTACTCAACTATTACACAATCAAGCTACCAACACTTCTATAGGAATATGGTTCAACAAACAGATAAATAGGCAGTTGTCAAGCTACCATAGTTACATTTAGTTTTAATAAGATGTGTTGTTTATCTACCATTATCAACAAGATACATTTGTGACCTCCAATGAAGTTATCCAAGAGACAACTTAGTTCAAATTCTATTGTACCTTCACATACAATCAATATTAAAGTATTAATGTTTGTGAGGACACTCAATATAGAATTAAAGTATTATATGTATAGTCCTCAACTAAAGTTTCTCATAATATTAATACCTATATATTCACAAAACATATTTGTCACAACAAAGTTGATAGATTGAAAGTTCTTATAAAGACTTATTTCCCAATAATGGCTCTAGAGCATACATAGTAATAACTTACAAATGATTACTAATCAATGAAGTAAACAATTAATCTACTAATTATTTATTTATTTGGGTATATATTGATTAGTTGGCAAACTTAACTTTGTTTCCCTTACCATCTGCTATTTTATTTTCCTTTCTCTTTAATTTGTTTCTAGTTGACACCCTATTGCTAGCATACTTTTGATCAAGCATTGGCTTCAAGTTATTCCTCGATGATGAGTAACAATGAACCCTAAAATAATGGATTATAATATTTTGATGCAAGTTGATCTAACAAATTAACCTTAATATATATATATATATATATTAAAATTATTTTCAAATATTCAAATACCTTTTTAAGCATGGAGTTATACATAGGTGGACCTATATGCAATAGCTTGAATAATAATAGATATAACTTCTCAAGAAATGTTTTTTATTTAATTCACAAGATTCACATCTATGACAAACTAATCATCCCATTTTATTTTTTGAATCGCCAAGATATCTTAATAATCTCCTACTAAGTTAGAATATACTTTTTTTTCACATCTCCATAATCTTAATAAGTTAAAATACACTTCCAATCTACATCTGATGGATCTACTTTAATGAATAATCAAATGCATGTTTAATGTTACAAACCTTTGATGGTCGGGACCTCTTAATTACCCAAGGATCCTACATCTAATTAAGCGTACATGATCAGGTAATTAAGGGGTCAACATGATCTCGACAATGACTCAGGGCAACTAGATAATAATAATGATTTATTTTTGAAAGTTCCAATTTTCTAAAAAAAATAGCACAACATAAATGATAGTTTTCAGAGGCCTTCAAAGCATTTTTTTGGAGATCAAGGAGCCGCACCACTGAGTGTTAGTTCGGTAAATTTGTTTATGGCGAGTTAAGATTTTTGCAAAGGTATTATAATAGAAAATCGAAGAATATCCAGAAAAAAGATATTATTAGTTTTGTTTAGATTTAAATAAAGCTTCTATTTGCATACCTATGCATGTTGAATGGATGTGATTAGCTTTGTTTAATTTTAAAATAGTTCATTATTATTAGTATTTTTTAGCTATAAGACAAGGGTTTACCCTATTGAAATTCAGAGTGGGTAGTTGATATCTCCTCCACATAGATTGCTTACTTTTTAAAAACTCACGTATCTTGAAATAAAGCTTTGTTATTATTCTTAAAAATACATGTCAATTTAATATAAAAGAGTTTTGCTTAGTTATAACACACTAATCCATAACATTTGGTGTCTGGATCAATGGTGTATGACCAAGTTAGATCATGCATGTCCCATTGAATGAGCTCAAGCTATCAGAAGTATGGCTTGGAGACAAGATATATATCTGACTATCTTCCTGATAGACATAAGCAATCACAAATGCTTGTAGAAGGAGAAAATCATTCCTTGGACCCAACAAAGGAAATGCTTGAAGAGGCTCTAGAAAGGCAACACTAAAATGATGAACCAATTCACGTAGATTTTCTAGCAAATGTCGAGAATCACACTCATAGATCAGAAACACAACCTTTCTAAAGGTCCACATCCTTTAAGGTAGATGTAAGTTTTGATATCCCAATGTTTGATGGTGAAATAAAAGAGGATGCACTTAAAAATTGGATTGCAAAATTAGAGTCGTAATCTTTTTGTAACCGCTTTCTCAAGTTTAGAGAAAATAATGTTTACCCTGGTGAAACCCGAACCCCAAGTCTAACAATGGTAGGGGGCTCACCTTGATCAAACTAAGGAAGATATAGAGGATGATTATATGGTCATCATATATACCTCTTAGAATGACATTGTTGATGCTATTACAAATGAGTACTATTTAGAATATTTCTATAAGGAAAAGTACACATAGTGGCAACTGCTATAATAGAGGAAGGACCAATATGTGTATGACTACAAAAATACTATCCATATTATTTCAATTAACTCAAGGACCTTTCAGCTGTTAAACTAGCTCATGAAAACATCAAAGATTATAGAAGGCATAAAGTGATCAAATATAAGAGTGGCTTACATTGATATATCCAAACAAAGATGGGATTCCTAACTATTGAAACAATGGGAACAAACCATTAATATGCATCAAATATTGAGGAAAAGTTCAAATAAAAAGGTAAATTATTTGAAATAAAGTAAACAAAATCAAATTATAGAGGCAACTCCAAGTATGGAAGCGATCAATAAAATAGAGAGGCCCCACAATAGAGGCAAAACTCAAGGTTCCCATCCTTAAAGTTTTCTATGAAAAATACCACAAACAAGTCCCCATATAAGGAGACTAGAAAATGGTTTGAGAACCATAGGAGCACAACTCACAACACAAATGAATTCAACTCAAAAAATATATTTTTTTATTAAGGAATATGAATATGATCATATACAAGAAACCAATGAGGATGGGTAGTTATTTCATCCTATAGATAGAGGTAAGAAAATTATGGATTCTGACCCCTATTCGATTGATAGTAGAATGCATGTTGTAATATCATCATAGATGAGGAAGAAGATTTTTTTCATTGACATATGTGGTGCAATGGAAATATATACACTTAATTTTGGACATTGGGAGCGAGAAAATATTGATTTTTTCCAAAACTATATGGAGGAAGAGTCTAAAAAGATCACCTCACCCACATATGTAGTCCATCATATGGTTGAACCAAGGAAGACATATTTGTGTGAGTCAAAAATGTATTCTTCCATGCACATTCAAGCCATTCGAAGATGAGGTATTGTGTTATGTGACACCCCTAGAGGTTTTTGACATTTTTCTTGGGCATATATACATGTGGAAATGAGAGATGGAATCTATTAGTTCAAGACCCACACTATCTTCATCAGATTGTGAAAGCACTCATACAAGATTTATCTGGTTCCTCCTAAGAAGACAATGGCCTTGATTAGTGCAAACTAATTTAGTTGTGTGGTTGGTCATATTGGAAAGTTTGTGCTAATGTTATTTAGGCCAGAGATCAATGGGAAGGTCATTACAACTACACACACTTCCATACATAATCACACTATACAAAAATAATAGGTGGAGTAGATCTTAAAAAATACATAAATGTATTCAACCTAATAGTGTACTTTGCACTGCCAAGTGACACATCCCATTGAATTGATCCCTGGGATATCCTTTCCAAATGGACCAATACATAAGAACTCAGTGCTATAGAATGAAGAGATCAAATGACAGATCCAAGAGAAAATCCAAAAAGTCCATATTTGGCCTAAAGCATCACCTTGTGGAAGCTCAATCGTGTTAGCTCAAAAGAAGGATAGGACATGGCAGCTCTGTAATTACTACATGATTATATCTTTCACATATTTTATAAGTTCTATTCTAAGATCAATATCTTCTACACTACATATCTCATTGAAGGGGGCATCACAACGGGCTTATCTTGAGAATTCAAGCCATCACGAGTAACACAATTTATCTTTATGATAGAATACAATATTCCAATTGTTAATATGCTTCAAAAATTTGAAATTATGGATGCATATGGTATGCATATGCACTCATTCTTACAATTACTTGAGTGTAAATTCACATATACATAATGCATATGCATGGACATGTGCAAAATAATTAGAAGTTATGAATTCCAAACATTTACAAGTTAAATTGGAATTTTATATCAATACAATATAGATATAGTGGACATGATATTCATTCATGTTTGTGTTTCTACTTGACAAGTTTCAAATATCTCTTTTTCAAAGTTCAAATTTTTAAAAGGTACAAAGTTTCAAATGTGAATCTAGATCCATCTACAATGATGTGATTTGAAAACTAACAAGTGGGACACGTTAGAGTCTAGCAACACTCAATGTCTATGGTTACACTTTAATGAGCCACATTTGGTGGTTCCACCCCTTCTTCTACTACTAGTACTTTACATAGTAATCTACATATTCAAATGAAAGTTGGAGCATATAATATTTATAACTCAATGGATTTCATTGGTTTTCACAATTGAGACTTGATCACTCTCAATTCACCATAGGTTCAACATTATCCAAAATGCCTCAACAAGGGTCACACACTTATCCATTTAAAAGCTATTAGGCAATTATATTACATACTTTTTTAGTTGTATTGTTTCTTCTTTTTTCAAATTTCAAAATTAAAATTTCAAGTTTTTTAATTTTCAAATATGGATAGTAACTAATTTCAATGGCATTGTTGTAGGTTTTGCATTTAGTCATCTTGCATAATCAAGATTCACATCAAAAGACAGTGTGTATACACACTTAGGTTCACATCTCCTTTACTCTAGTATTTCATTTCATTGCATCACTAGAATAACAGGGGTAGGATGGGGGTTGAGGGTAATGTATACTTAAATTTAATCAATAAGTGCTTGATAGTGTCTATTCTTGACGTCCTTACCTTATTACTTTGTCTATTCATCATTCCGTTAACTTACAATCTCTATGAAAGATTTCATTGTCTTGAAAATACTAAGAGCATGTTTCAAATATCACCATTTCACCCCTATTCATCCCTATTTAGCTTAAATATTCTTTTCAAGCAAGTCCCAATAGTCTCTAACCTTTTGGGACATGACTGTACTAAGTCAAACAAAGTTTCACTATAGCCCCATCCACTTGTCAGCCTTTTCCCCTATGTTTTAACAATCAGTTTTCAAAATCTGTATGTTTCATAATGACTCTCATATGCTTTTCACTAGGTTGGTTAATGAAAATCTTCTAAATACAACTCTATAAAATCACATCAAGGCATTCACTTGAGACTACCTAGTAAGATGATTTAAAACTACTAAACACGAAGCAAATTCAGCACTGTTCTTTCCAATTCAAGTACTACTACTTTCTAATAGTCATAAGCCATGTCTGGAGCTATTTTATTGTAGGTCAAGGCAATCCATTATTAAACATTCAAGTCAATCTACTAGTTGCATTCATCTAGAAAATATCAAGATTCATCTACTAGGGAGAATTAAATGGACCTGAATCCCTTTTGGGCTATGTAGGCATCACTCATATTACATAGGGTTTTTTGAGGATAGCTCAACTATTTTCATTTCCCAATTCTTCTCTTTATGTATATGATTTATTTTAAGTTTATGTTCATGAACTAGGGTTTGTATTTTACAGGTCTTATGTGCATCCATGTGAATCCCACACAAAATAAAAAAACCCTCATAAATAGGTGCAGGTAATAAAATTAAGAAATCAAATGCATAGTCAACTAAGACACGATTAAAGTCAACATCGATGTAGTGTGCCCTTGTCCTTCTAATGTGTTCTTGTCCCAGAGCAACAAAATCTAGTTTTGGGTTGTGACATAGTCAAGGGGTCGTTTTAGCATGTTTTCATCAATATTCAACCTACACAGTGAAAAAATAAAATTCAAGCTAGGATTGCATAACCTTGTCAAAGTTACTATTTTTAGCTTATTCTAATTCTTGTATTTACTTTATTTCTACATATAGGTTATGTATATGTTGTAATCTAAATCATTTTTAGTATTTTAATATGTTTTATTTTATTTATTTCAATTCAAAATAGAGTAAACAAAAACACTTAACTATTTAGGAGTGGTTAGGGTCAATCCAACCCAAAATACTAACCCATTTTTAAGGATGGAAAATCAAGCACAATTAGGTTTTGGATGAAAGAGACAAAAAATAAGCATTTCAACACAAGATCATAGATGTTAGGATAAAATACAATGAGGAATTTATCCTCCTTTAAGTTGCAATGAAATAGGGGAAACTATGAAAATAGAAATAAATAATTACTTGCAAATCAAAAACATAAAATAGGAAATGCAAACCACAATAAGAACACCGAGGTTATGTGGTTCACCCAATTTGGGTACGTACACGGAGAATTTTATAGCTTTCTTTGTTGTAGTAGAGTCCTGAAGAATACAATCGTGACATAAACTTGTCACTCACACTATCATCACACTCTCTTACACCTCTTTCTTCTTCTTCCTTCAATACAAAGCTAAAACCAAGCTTCACAAAATGCAATTACATGCATTAAAATCAACCCCTTAATTTTATGACCAAGTATGTACCTCATACTTAAAGCCAAATTACAAAGAGAAAGGAATGAATGAGAAAACAAAGAGAGAGAAGAAAATTGCACCACATTCTAATTGGATGCATAAGTGGACACTAAACAATGTCTTCCACTTTATGCATAGTTTAAAACATAGTGGAAATTCTCTATACAAAAGCATCACCACCTCCATGTGACCTTTTGTCCCTTGTCCTACACTTTCACAAGCATCCAGAACTGGTGCTCCACTCATCCACTAAATACCAAAAGTTTCACTCAGCTCTTGTCCTTAGCCAAGCATTAAGATAGTGGATCCTCCACAAAATTATGCCCCACACATCTGCTCACTTATTCCACTCAGGAGAGACACCCCACATGCTACCCACATTAAAAATCAAAGGAAACACATGTGCCTAGTGGATGAATTCGACCCACATCTTTCTCATACCTTTCCAATAATGAAAAGATACCCTATGGGCCATGCCACATCACTTAAAAGCCACCTCACCTACCCAGTCACCATTACCACCTCATCTATGAATAATGACCCGTGAATAGTGTCCCATGAATAGTGTTTGTGTAAATAGAACTTCACACCTAATAATTCTCCCACTTAAAGTTAGTATTCACAATTTTTTATTGCTACTATATCTACTGCACAAAATTCTCACCATGATCTTCCTCATCCATGAAGACTAATTGAAGTTGAACAAAATTTCAATTTAACTTTCATGACTGTCTTGGTCAACATATCCATAGGGTTCTAATTTGTATGTATCTTCTCCAGCTTTACTTGCTCCTCCTCCAATACTGACTGAATGAAGTGATACCTCAACTGAATGTGCTTCATCCTAGAGTGAAATGCTAGGTTCATAGCTAAGTGAATGGTACTCTGACTGTCACTAAAAAGTACCCCTTTTATTTGTTGGTGTGCCAACTCCTCCATAAATATCTATAGCCATATCATCTCCTTGCTCACCTCTGTAGCTGCAACATACTCAAAATTGGTCTCCTTCTTCCCTTGCTATTTTGAGCCAGTTCAAATTTGGTTTTCACAAGTCTTTCGGCAAAAGGATGAACCGGTTCAATGGTTTGACGTTGGGGTTCAACGACATGATCTTTCCAAGAACTTTGAACTTGAACTTTGAACCATTGTTGGTTAAATCAGTTGGTTCAATTTGTTGGTTCAGTTGGTTTGGTTCAATCTGTTGGTTCAGTCAGTTTGGTTTAAAGTGTTTGGTTCAAGCAATTGGTTCAATCAGAAGGTTCAAAGGGGGTCTTCCAAAGCTCGAAGGATAGGTGCCCTTGTAGAGGGTAGTTAGGCACAAATTGGACCATTCTAGCAGGCTACAGAGGGCAGTTCCAGACCCAAAAGTGCCCTTGCAGAGGGCAGGGAATGCTTGCAGAGGAATAAAAAAGACAAGGCAAAAAGGGTGAGTTTTCATTCAAAAAAGGCAAAGATAAAAAGTTGAATTTCTTCAGGCAAAATGCCTGAAGGAATTCCTTCGAACATTTTATCCAAATAAATTCACAAGGCAAGGGGCCAAACAAGGAATTCTTTTAGAAGAAAATCTCACAGCAAAAAGATAAGGCAAATTCTTTCGAATAAAATTTCTGAAGGAATTCCTTTAGACTTTTGTCCAAAAGAATTCACCCGAGACAAAAGCCAAACATTGAAGAGAACATTTCCTTCAGACAAAATGTTTGAAGGAATTCTTTCAGACATTTTGTCTGAAGGATTTGAGGACTAAGGCTGCCTGAAGTACCTCGAAGGGCAGGTGCCCTTGCAGGGGGCTATTGGCGACCGTGAAAGGGACCTTTCTCAAAGCCTAATGGGACACCTTCCCTTCAGGAGGGTTAAGAGACAAAGGTCTAAGGAAGAAAAGCTGAAAGAATTGACCAAGGGCTGATGGGCCTGAAGACGTCAAAATTTAGCATAGCAAACTAGCCGTTCAGGTTCAAACGTCTAGTGACGTCCTCGTAAACGTCAAATTCAGGGCAATAGAATAGCCATTGGCTTTCAAATGGTGATGGTAATGTGAATGTCAACTTTACAACAAATAAATAGCTATTGAGCTTTAAATGCTTGATCATGAACTCAAAGGAATTCAAAGGCCTTAAGGCCAAAAGGAAGACCCTGCTGAGAAAAGAGCCTAAGGAGCCAGCCAAGGATTGATAGAAGATAGACCTAGGGGGCTCAGATTGCCAGAAAGAGCCAAGAGATGCTAAAAGACAAAACCAGGAAAAGATAAAGCTAGAAAAAGACAAGAGTCAAGAGTGAACTCAGCGACCCGCCAAGAAGAGAGCCCAAAGAGCCAAGCACAGAAATAGACAAATAGTCCAAGTGGCAAAAGAAGGTGTCAGCACAAGGAGTTATTCCAGAAGTTGAAATAGTCTCTGCCAAGTGGTCATCAAGGAGCACAAATAGTAAATGATGTGACCTATTTTATCCTTATTTTGCATTAATGGTCAGACAACCGCATGAATGTTTGGAAGAAGGGGTATTGTTTGCAGACAAACAACGTGGCCCATGTTTTCACACATGATTTTTAATATATTTTAAATGCCTAAAGTCAAAATTGGAGCTGGCACAACATTCTATTTCAATGGCTTCCTCTTCCCAATGCTCTCAATGCATATGGGCCACTTATAAAAGGGTGCCAAAGTCTTTCCCAAAGGGTGCCATTGCTTCTTCTCTCTTGATATATATTATAAAATTTCATTTTTGAGAAGGATCTATCTCTAATTTTTTGTATGGCACAGCCTTGCCAAATAGATCTCTCCTATTTACTCCAAGTAGATCTCTCCTGATCTTGCTACCTATTGTGTTGCTGTCACCTTTGATCCTGCTACCCCGCAGATCACCTTTGACCTCACACACACACACACACCTACAAATCAATGATCTTACTTACCCATGTAGATCTGTCTACACCCTGAAGAACCCTTTTCCTTGCCTCACCAAGTCCTTATGATTCTCCAAACCAGTACCCCAGTGGATCTTCTCCCTAATCTTGCACACCTGCAGACCAACCTGATCATACACACTCGGCACCCCTATGGAACTAGGAGGAGCTACCCTTGCTCTCTTCACTCTCAAAAGGAGCTAACCAAGCTCAACTCTAAACTAGAACAAATTATAATATAGCCCATGAGTCTCTTAAATAGATCTCATGCAAAAAATAATTAGACATCCAATTACAATAATTAGATTCGCATCTCCAAGGCTAAAATTAGCCTTTATCATGCAAACAACCGGTTCGTTAACAAACTGTCTGTGAAACTCGTAGTTCTGAACCACATAGGTGACTGATGTTAGTCCCTGTCTGTCTGGAGGTGACCAACGTTGGCCAATCCTGACCGATGTCAGCTGCCCTGCTATCTTCCCCTGACCGATGTTGGTTGGCCTGACCGACATCGGCAGATGTGACACTCAGACCTCCTCCATGTTTGCATCCAGGTGAAGCTTTTAGCTCCACACCCTAACAGTACCAAGTTATAATAACTTAATGAACTCATGTACATGTTTGATCTTGCCTTCATATAAAACTATAAACAAAGTTCACCAGGGCCCACTAGGTTAAGTGGTTTATTACTTTGTATACAAATCTCTAAATCCATTTTCCACTCTAACCTTCATGATGTACTTAGCTTTAGAACTCAGTAGAAGTTAATAACAAGATTGCCTTCAAGAGAAGTAATTTATAAAACCATCCATAAGATTTTTTCATGTTATAGAGATCTAAATTAGGGTTTAAGAATTCAATAATGTAGTCTTCAATTCATTCTTGAGGGAAATGGATTCAATTATTGACTTACATGAAATCTTACAAGTTTCTAATAATAATTCATGTAACAATGATAAGCCAAATACTTATTCTAAATGCTCCAAATAGATCTTCAAGCAATGGTATTCAGTTAGAGGCTAATATAGAGTCATACTATTTTAAATGTTTCTCTTTAAGAGGTTTAGATCAAGTAGTTTAAGTTCAAATTCAATATTACCAAGACTATACTAGCCTTATCACATACATGTGTTCAGTTTGCTAATTGGTTCCAAACTTCTCTAAATATTTCACAAGAGCGGAGGCAGAATACCCTACTTAGATAGTTGAAATCACACCATAATTATCATAATTATCATTGGATATTATTCATGTAATCAATGGTGATAACTTACTGTGTAGATAATAGTAAATAATTACTCTTTTGACTGTAAACTCAAAGCAAATACCAAAAAGAGTGTAGTTTACCAACCACATTATTGCTTACAATCAAAATTGTTATTGTGGAGCATAAGCACTACAATCCACTTTTTCATGATATATTCAATCCATAAGTAGGGTTTTAATAACAACCATTAGGCTTCAAACCCACAATACCTCATCTGAACCTACTTACAACTTGACCTTAAGGTCATGGTTGTTGGGTCAAGGTTGGTGGTTGTTGTTAATTATATATAATTAAATACTTAAACCATTATACTAATATACGCATTATGAGAACATAGATTTTAGAGTAAGGTAGTAAGTTTATCTCAAGTTCATGATGAGTGCGTTTTTAGTTACCAACTACCCTGCCAAGTGAGAGCTCAACTACCAACATAAAATGTTATTTAGCCTCATTATATTACAATAGTTAAGAATTTATTATTACTATGATAAAATAAAATGACTAATTTTATATAATGGAATAGACTCCAATAATTATATCAAATACAATTGAGCTAAACACCTATAATAGTTTATCATACAAAAAACATACATGAAAGACTACCATGACAAGGTCTGATCTCAACCTCAATAGCCAAAATATAAATCCATTATATTAACTAATTTCAAGTACTAATAATTATCTTAGTCTCTAGCATAGAACAAGTTCTGCCTTACTTTTGGCATAACCATTTGTTAATGCTAGTCCCAGACTACATTAAGATCCAATCATAAGTTTCTTATTCAACTACATCTGCCTATGCAAGGAGGAATTTAGAGAAAAAATGAACAATATTATATGATAAATTGGTTTTCAAGAAAGAGGAACCAACAAACAAAAAATTCCAACACTAGCCTATTAATTATGCTAAAGAGAAACCACATTCATGACTTGAACAAGTCTAATCACTTAAAAATATCAAACATAGTGCAGCTCAATCCTATTGAATGGAACTGAGCATGCTTCTTTTACATGGTCCACTTCTTAAATAAGTCTTAGACTATATATCTTATTTTAGGGTTAGTACCATTTACTATATTAATTTATAAGTTCTAATTTTGAATGTAGCTATACATACAAATGCAACTATACAAACAAATACAACTATTCCTACAAATAAGTGAGTAATCATAATAACCTAATTGCATTAGGGTTCTATAAACATTACAAAATAATCTTCCATAATAAGAATTGGTCATAAATCAAATTGTCATCCATTTTCCATGTTCCCACTTGAACTACTACAGTCTTAAAGTAATGACAGTCAACATAAAGTACAATCATACTAACTTCCCAAAAACATAGAATACCTCCAATTCTTCTTCAAATAATCTAACTCAATTGTTAACCAATACCAATGCAAGTAAAAATAGAGCATACACGATTCAATATTATCAAAAAATATATCAAATCTTATAAATTAGGGACCAGTATTAAATCAAACAAATAATTGCTTATGTGCCCTTTAAATCATGCTATAACCATGTTAGTGTTCAACTCAAGATATATAAACCAATGTCAAGCCCAATCACTATCTCTAACACAATTTACAATAGAAATGGACTAAAAAATATGAGTAAAAATTCAAATATATACAAAACATTGAAGGTTATTAAATGCTTCATACTGCTATTATAGTCTTACTCACTCAGAACATGAGTGATAAAGAAAATCATCTTTATAAAGTCAAGATCTAACAATAAATGAACTACATCTCAACCAAACAAATGTATTGTACTTTCAACTTGAGCAAAGCATTAATGATAAATTTCCCATGAGATAATATGCCTAGCAATAACTCAATACAATAAGTTAGATCAAAATGCTAATGCTAGCTAAATTACTATAGTTTAGTAGAATAAAATATTGTTAGGGTGAAGAATGGGCACAATATTGTTTATTCTTGTATTTAATTATGAATCTAAGCACCAAGTGGAGATACACCACAACTTAGGAATATAGGATAAATTTACTTAATAACCAAGATAAGTTTATTGATCATTGGACTACTATACATTTTATAAACAAACTTATACAAAACAATCATCATGCATTCAATGCTAGAGAACTCTAAGTTACCTTCTAGTTGAGACTAATGGTAAACTTTATTTGAGTAATATAGGACAAAATAATATGGCCCTTTCATTATACGGAGTAAGGATCAAAACAAAATCAATCTTGAATCCACATTGTAACAAAAAGGGTAGTTTTGAAATCAAGAGATGGACCTTCTGTAGGTTGGAACCTCTACATTGCATCAAAAAGCATAAGTCAACCCAAATTGGAAAGTATTTTATTTTAAACCAAACACTACTCATCAATGCGTATTAAGGCTTAGGCATATGAGCTCCAAAATGTAGTTATTTGTAATGTTAAGCCTCAATATTAATCAAAATGGTATATATAAATCACTTGCTAAACCATAAGATCAATAGGTGATATATAATAAAATATACCATGCTATCGTCTAAATAATAACCTCATTTAACACATGAATTAGAATATATTCTAAATCAGTGCTCTAAGTAGTTGACCAAATAAAGGATTAATTGATAGCTTTAACACAACTATTGGATTTACTACTAAGTCTATCCTTTAATCACCATCCCTTATCCTGATTTAAAATTAACATATGATGTACATATAAGATACTAATACCAAAATGGAATGAATGGAGTAAACAATATCCAACCAACTCATATGTGAAAAAAAAATCAATTTTCAAGGATACCAACTGAAATCATGAGATTACACAACACAATCAATGATCTTAGAAATTTCTTTTGAATAAAACTCAATTGCGAATCAAACCAAGTCAATCAACTCACATGAGACTTTTAACCAAATCACAAAGGTCAATATTTGCATATATATGTATCTATATAAATGGCTATATAGTTAGTGATTTTAAGTCAAGAATAAGAGCCACAAACTTAATTGAATATTCACACATAAACTAATTTTACATACACATATACCATAAGTAGGTAAATTAAGCCATTCATCTCTACCAACCATACTCAAACTTGTAACATTGTTATTAAAAAAATGCATGGGGATTTAAAAAGAACATGAAATATTCCTAAGGAGAATTCCCTCTTTCCAACTTTTTCAAATATAAGAGTATCAAAAATCATAATTATTGTCAAAGTAAAATGCAACCATTTTCATAACAAATCCAAATCATTATCAAATGCATTTAAAACATAATTTTAGCTATAAATGGCCTAAATAATACCAGATCATACTCAACTGGCTACACTAATTACATAAATTTTACCTTGAAGACCTTAGGATCTATTAAACATGAGTAGACCACCATGTGATCATTCTTGGAAACAACATGGTCTAAATATAAAAACCCTAAAATGAATTCCTTAAATGAGACTAAGCAAAAAGATTGTTATTAATGCATTTACTTGGATTAAAATTGTTAAGGAGAGAGTGCAAATAACAAAGCACATGTATTGAAGATTTATAATTAAATGCACCACATTTTTAATAATACCCTTTATTAAATACAATTCATAGAAGTTGACTTAACTTCTTAGGGTTATGGAGTGTAAGCCACAGGTTGTTAAAGGGGTCAAGTACAGTAAACTAAGGTATAAAATATGCAATAAATACAATCGGTGATTTGTAACAGAATTGACCTAGTTTGATATTTCTAAAAATGGAAATAAATGATGCAAAAAGTACTTATTTATAAACTGACTGAGATGAAAGATCTAGAGGCTACAAACTAGGACATGAAATGAAATGAGCATCGCATACATAATCTAAGAGTTAAAACCCTTCTTAGACAGTAACTCCCTAACTAGATAATATTGTTAATGACACTAGTTTCCTCTTTTTGGTGTTAATGTCCTCTATGTATAACTACTCTAAAATTCTAGGTGCACACGTGTTAGAGTCTTCTAGGCCTATTCTTGTGTGCACAAGTTTTGATTCCCTATTGATGACCTATTTTGACTAATTTTGCATGTAAACCCTACACCTCCATGTTGTTAGGGCATCTAATTGGAATAAGTAGAAAAGTGTGATGTTAGTGGGGTAGGGTAGATATCCTCAACACCCCTCTATAATGAGATTTACCTACATACCATTACTTTGAGGAAAGATCAAGCCTAATGTAGTTCTCCCCACTAAGTGCTGGTGAAAATGTAACTAAAGCTATATGAATACTATTTTGAGTGCTTTGAGTGATGTTGGAGACTAGAAATATATATATTCTGAGATTGGGATGATTATAGATGACTGTATGCAAAATTAGGGTATAATAAGGATTAATAACCTTGATTTTGCACAACTCATTCTGAGATAGTTTATGTTATTTGCATCTAATTTCTATATAGTGAATAAGGTTTAAAAATCATGTGTGTATATATATATATATATATATATATATATATATATATATATATATATATATATATATATATATATATATATATATATATATATATATATATATATTGTTCTAGTGCTTGAGCGGGTCTTGAAATAGGTCTAAACCAACCCTATATGGTTGTTGATTCAAAAATATATCCATTGGTGACAAAAGGCAAGAAAAGGACAATAGAACCCAAACTAGGACATTTGTGCCATTGGTTCTACTATCCAAGTTATGGTGCTAGTGTCTAGGTGGTAGACCCTCAGGCACTAGAGGCCAAGATGCTAAAGTGAGGGTCTGAGACTACTTTAAGGATATTTAGGGACATGTGTGACCCACACAAAAGTTGGATAGGTGTCTAAATAGGCCCTAATATAGGTGTAAGGCTAGGTTGTGAATAGGTGGTATCAAGTAACACTTTTGGAACTCAAGCGACATTTTAGATGAATACATTCCCTCCCCTACCCTTTATGCTATAAATATAGCAAATTGAAAAGACTAGGATAAAGGAAAAGAAACATACCTAGACTTACCTAAGAAGTGAAGCCCATGAATTTGGCTCTGAGTGTGTAAAGCATGTTCCATTATGTGTCCTACAAATGCAACGTGCATAGATCAGTCCTTACCTAAGAGATTAAAAACAAAAGAAAAAATTAAGTAAAGAGATAAGAGAGAGGAAATGAATGAATACACCTCACTATGTACATGAACTAATGCATATACCTAGTGAAATCCTAGCTATGTGTGTAGCTAGTGATCAATTAGCGAATAACTTGGATTAAGTTAGGTGGTTTTTGCGTAATCCCCATGTGTGGGTGGCTCAATAACTCAATATGGAATTGAATCCATTTTTGCATACCCCTATTTGGTAGATCATGACCTATGAATATATTGGATTAGATTGGTGGTGTGTCCAACCCTCTCATGTAGGTGGCTCAATAACTCAAGTAGACAATGATCCATCATTGTCTCCCACCGATGTGTAGTAGAAACATATGTAAATGGATTACGTAATGCAACTAAATATGTGTAACTATAACTGGAACTATATATGTCAGCTTTGTGGCCACTAGAGAAATTTGAAATGAAATTCATCTAAGGAACCACTTGGGAATGTGACTCTATAATGCCAACCATTATGGATGGAGTAAGGTATTAAATCTAGATTGTGATGGTGTGAATGGTGTCTAGATTGTGCTAGTGCAAATGGTGTCTAGATTAATAACATAGAGAATGACATGAATTTGCCATCCAATCTAATCAAGTGGAGTAAAAGTGAGCATATAGAAATAATGTGTGTCCATGTTCCCTCAAATATGATATCTGGATTCTAGATTGAGTTGTAATAATCTATATCTGAGTATCTAAAATTGAAAAGGGAATGATCATGTTGTGAATGATACCCACAATCTAAGTAAACTAGAAAGAATCTATGCTAAATTGAGCAAAAAATACCAATCTGTAATTGAACCTGTGCAATCCTAGATTACACATTTTATATTTTTTTGGCCAATATATAATTTTCCAAAATGAAGACTACTGGATAGTAGTGTCATATATAGACAATAGTGTTGGTGGTGTTAGTGTCCCACTTTGGGTGTTAATGTCCAACTATACTAATTTTTATGCAACTGAAATTGGTCTATGTGTGACTATTTCTCATTGTGTTTTCTTGAAACTAATTTTTGTATTCTATGCATGTGTGTTGAAAAGGTACTCTAAGTGCATTCAGATAATCTGATCTATGTGACAAAACTTTGTAAATGTCCCTTATTTTGAGGGGAGTGTTGAACCTATATAAGATCTCTCAAAATAAAATGCTCTACAAGATGTGTGTTAGCTGGAGTACATAATGTGTATATATGACATCAAAATGTAAGATAATATGACCATAAGTTTGTAATGTATGATGTATGTTAGATCTAGCATTCATAAGGCTATCAATATAGATATAAAAATGTAAGAATGTATATGAACAATAAATCTAACAAATAAACTGAGTAGCTACTTAGGGGGATGGGGCATGATGCCCATCAAGGCACTTAAGGAGGAAGGATAGATGCTTGAGGTTCCTCATGGCATCTACAACTAGATTGTACAATAAATAAGACTAGTGTCGTGGCCATGATGCATACATGAAAGCATACATACAAAAAACATGAGGTACACAAAGTAGGCCAAGGGGCCACAATACAAGGGACATGGGCACATGTCATTAAATCTAAGAAAAAATACATATAAGGACACGTTCAAATGCCAAAATATGCAAACAACAAACATGTTGGCATAAAGACACATGGAATATCATTTTCAAATGTCCACATACATGATTAAGAAGGCACACATAAAGACATGGGCATATGTCCAAATCATATATAAAATTAAAGGAAGTGATTTAGACTTGTAGAATAATAACATATGCAAATATCCTAGAATAGAATAAGTATAGAGTCACAATCAAGTCTAAACTAGGAAAATTAGAAATGAAAATATGCATAAACATGTGGCACAAGTTTGTATAATAGAAAAGATGTACATAAACTAAGTCTAAATTAGTAGTAGTTGGTAAAAAATTAGTCTAGTGTAGAAAGATATAACCTGGTAATCAAAATTGTGTATAAGATGCCCCCGAATGGGCAAAAATGTCAAATGAGGAACCTGTGTATGTGCCCCTAATGGGTAAATAGTAACAAATTTGGACCTGTGTGATGGACTTGAGTCTTGTAGTAATTTGAAAACACTTGACAAGAATAAGTGAATCATGTTTGTATGATAAAAACTGATTATTCTAAGATAGATAACATATGTAATGTTTGGAAAATATAAGAAATGTAAACATGGCAATGCATACAATTTATAATTTATATTTTCTAAGCAAATATTTGAATGTTTTTGTGTTTTGACATATTATATTGTTTTTATATTTTTTTGATATAAGATATGTAAAAACAACATGAAAATGAAACCATATACAAGGATCAAGAAAGAATGAAACTATGTACAAGTAAGGAGGAACATACTAACCGATGAGTCTCAGAAGAGGCTCACTATCAAGGTGTCTTGTGTCAAATAAAGGAAAAATAATCATGTGTGCTATGTGAAAAGGTAACTAATGTCCTAGAACCTATTGTATTGAGTGATCTATAGCTAACATTGCCTGCTGAGTGGTGCTAAGAATCTGTGAAGCTAACTAGGGTGCCCTATGAACTATAAGGGTCTTAGGGACCCATCTGGTAGAATATACTATAGTTTTCATGGATGACCTATGTTGAAAACATTGGGAACTCAATAAAAATGATCTTGGAATGAAAAGGGTAGAGAGAGGTTATCTAAAATCTACAACATAACTATGATACATGAGTTTTTCTAATAAGGGTCTCCATGGGAGATTATGCATATGTGGTAACACTGTAGAAGTAAACCTTGCCTACACTGATGGACCAATTGAAAGATGGACATTGTGTTTGAAATTATAACTAGTTATTATAGTGTAACTACCTGTGGGATATGCAAAGGATACTCATATGAAAGACCCTCAACTGTAACCACTTGATTAACATGTATATACTTGAGGTATATGTCCATAGTGACTAGAATAGATCAAAGCTATTATATTCATGGCCTACCCAATAACATGTCAAATCTGTCATCACTAGGTACTAATAAGAATCTAGTGGCCACGTGTGCTGGTCCAACATGTAATGGAATTACAATTTCCTAACAAAGATCTAAACATGGCCACTAAAACCAAAAATAACTTTGTTGGTTAGAAAAATGTTTTACTCTTAATAACCCAAATGTTGTATAAGTGTGATAGTGCACATGTTAATACTTGAACCCTTTCCAAACATAACACTTTGAATAGGATGATAAACAATGTAGGCTATTACAAAGAGTGCATATAAATATGAATCATCATCGATAATATCCTACTCTAAGAAAGTGATGAATGGTTTAGCTAGTACTGTAGTATGATACACATTTATGATATTATGCAGGGGGTGTGCATCCTATGTAGTAGTGTGATAGGATGCAAGTGGTGGATGTGACTGATAGGTATAGTGAACACCTAAAGTTCCTCTTGCATCATTAGTTGTATATTTTGGAAATGAATTCAAAAATATTTTCATTGCCTTAAATTTTGTTTGTTTAAATTTAGGTTCCTCTACTGGTGTGCCCACATCAATGATGTTGTCCTCTATCAAATCATATCTTATGTCTCAAAGTGATGGATTTTTTTGTAGTATGCCATGTTGCCCTATGATAGTTATGGAGTGCATTGGAATCATAACTCTTTATAAGAGGCCTAGTTGTATCAACCTCTTTGACGTGATGGGGAGATATGACATTTCATTCCAAGAGATGTTGTAAAATATGTACCAATGACTCTGAAAGGTTTGTGAAAACTCTTCCTGGAGGATATGATAAAACTATGTGAGGAGATGGCTCTAAAGCTACATTAACTATGGTCTTTTGATTACTTTTATTTTTACTGGCCCTTACTTTGTATGGAGGATTATTAAAACTCTAATTAGTTGAATCTAATCCACTTGTGTATTTTAATTTCCCATAGAGAGAAGTTTGAATTAGATTTCTTTCATTGTCTGGCATAAATATGTTAATGCTCAAAACTTATTGAAAAAAGAGAGCTTCATGCAATGTTGGTAGTAAACTTTGTTTGAATATGTCTTTTATTTATCTATATTTCATAGTGCTAGTCATATTTATCAATATAATTTTATATCGCAAGACATTTTGTAATGGGCTCATTGGATTTTTGCTTAAGTTGAATCACTTGAGCATATGAGATCTTATCACTAATGTTGATTAAAAAATGTGCCAAAAAATATATGCCAATGGGTTGAATGCTATGATAAATTGGGTTGGAATATCATATAACCACTGTAATGCATAATCCTTTATACTTCATGAGAATAACTTAGTGATTAATCAAGCATTAGATACATATTCCAAATATACTACATGAAAGGCTCATAAATGATGATTTGGGTCACCCTTACCATCATATAAAGTAAGCTTGGGTAACACAAAACTGGATGAAAAGGGATTTTACACTATGTGTTGTGCCAATGGTGTATGTAAAATAACATGATAATCCAAGGCATGTAATGGCCTAGTAGCACCCTGTTTAAGATGTAACACCTTAGACTGCAGAGAATGAATCTCATGCATAAGGGATTATACATCAGGAGAATAAAAGTGTGTACTAGCCATAAGAGGTGTAGTTGTTACTAAAAGTTATCTTGTAAGAATGGGTTGTGGTAAAACATGAGTTGCCCCCACACTAGGTGTAATAATGTTGGTATCTAGGGGACTAGAATATGGACTAGTAGTGGATTTACTCTTAATTTCCATTATAACCTATGGAATCTGTGCTTGATCATGGGGATGTTTTTGAAGTCTATATTTGAAACTATATAAGACCTCATATTTATTGATTATAATATCATTTATATCAAGGGGAGGGAGTGTGTCTTGAGTCCTATCCTATGTATCATTATTGTCTTGATTGTATTGCTCATGTTTAGATGAATTATCATAAAATTTTTTATAATCAAGGTGTGAAGGATCCACTGAAGGAGTTATAGCTAGTGCTCTATCCATGGCATAATCTTGAATAGAAGGAATCTAGGTATACTCAATAGGATTTTTTCTAAGCCTAACACTTCTTCTTAAGGGAAGAGATAACATTTTTAGATGGCATATAAATAACAAAATGAAAGAGGGCTACTAAAATAGAATGTATGAAATATGAAAAGCTTAACAGAGTCAATGAAAATAAGAAAAATAAGGATACAAACCCTAATAACATCTAGCGATAGGGTTTGAGAAATATTCGAAGTAAGTCAGGTTCACAAAATTATTTAACTTTTTAGGGTTATGGAGTGTAAGCCCTAGGTTGTTAAAGCGGTTGAGTATAGTAAATCAAGGTATAAAATATGTAATAAATAAAACCACTAATTTGTAATAGAATTCACCTAGTTTGACCTTTCTAAAAATAGAAATAAATGATGCAAACAATTACTTAGTTGTAAAATGACTAAGACAGAAGATTTAAAGGCTACAAACTAGGACATGAGCTGATCTAAATGTCATGGATAGGATCCAAGTGTCTAAACCCTTCTTGGATAGTAGCACCCTAACTAAACATTAGTGTTAGGACAAATTAAAACCTAGATCTATCCCCAAATTTCATACAAGAGAATCTATGAAACAAATTAATCAAACATTAAAAAAATAAACATAAACATGCACATAATAGGAGATGCTAGATTTAACGTGGTTCACCCAAAATGCACTACATCTACCAAACTTGTCCAGTATATTATTTATAGCAATACAAAGAAGAAACAAAATCCTGTAACAAACCCTATTAGAATTCTCTACCTTTTTTGCCTCCACTATGTGCATAATATTTCATTAATGCATCACAATAATCCATCTCAGCCATATATCAATACATTTTAGGGTAAAAACACCTCAACGTAGCCTCTATCATCAGATTTGGAAACCTTTAATCAATAGCCCAGATTGACTATGAAATTATAATTTAACAAAGTAATTTTAATAAAAAATTTATTTAAGGCACGTGGCCCTCAGACCGGATTGCACAAGGGGGGTTCCCCCTTGAAATCCCCAATGCCATGAGGGATTCAAAGAATGGGATCCAAACCCAACTGAAATAACATCAAAATTTTAACCTCTGATCTTGGAAGACAATCAGGCTCCACACCTAACAAGTAGTGCCAATGGCACTAGTGTCCTCCTTTTGGTGATAGTGGCCTCTATTTAGAACTACTCTAAGATTCTAGGTGTACTTTTGTTAGATTATTCTAGGCCTATTCTTGTACACAAAATTTTTGATTCTTTATCGACAACTTATTTTGATTGATCTTACATGTAAAACCTAGACTTCCATGTTATTAGGGAATTTGATTAACACAAGTATCAAAGTGTGATGTTAATGGGGTAAGCTAGACATCCTCAACACCCCATTATGATGAGAATTGCCTACATACCAATACTCCAAGGAGAGATCAAGTCTGATGTAGTTCTCCCCACCTAAATGCTGGTATAAGTGTAATTGAAGCTATTATGAATGCTAGTTTGAGTTCTTTGAGTGATGTTGGAGGCTATAAATCTATGCATTTTAAACTTGGGATGGATGTAGATAATTATATGTAGAAGTAGGGCTTAATAAGGATTGATAACCTTGATTGTGCACAACTTATTCTGAGCTAGTTTGTAATATTTGCATTTGATTTCCATCTAGTGAATAAAGAGCTAAAATCTATGTATATATATTATTCTAATGCTTATGTGAGTCTTGAAATAGGTCTAGGCTGAACCTAAGTGTTGTTGATTCAAAAAAAATTTTGTTGATGATAAAAGGCAGGAAAAATACAATAATGCCCAAACTGGGACACTAACACCATTAGCACTATTGTTCAAATTATGGTGCTAGTGTCTGGGTGGCAGAACCTGAGGCACTAGGGGCCATGATGCTAAAGTGAGGGTCTTGGACTACTTAAGGGATGTTTAGGGACATGTGTGGCTTGGATAAAGGCTGGATAAGTGTCTAAATAGGCCCTAAGATAGGTTTATGGCTATGCTATGTATAGGTGGTCTCAAGTAACAATCTCAATACTCAAGTGATTTTAGATGACTACAAAAAGCATTAAGAATAGCTTGAAGCCTAGAAGGACAATCCTAAGCTAAACAATGAATAGGCACTAGCAGTCCTAGAGGGTGTGAAATATGAAAAGGGAAATCCTATGACCTGCATACTTAGGGTAGTAAGTATACATTCATATATTTTCATGCATTATATAGACACACATATGTATACTTCAAATTGAGCATACAAATAGTGCAACTCAAGCCATACATTCCCATATTAATCATTACTCAATAAATAGTAGCATAAATTTTAAGGGAGAACATTTGCCTAGAAATTTTGTGGCTCCAAGACCTTCCCTTTGCTTTATCCTACCATAACCACTTCGTGTTAGGAATTTTCTTGAAAAACCTATTTATAAATCTAGGTACACGAGCTGCCACGTAGTGGGTGTTGATGCCCATTAATGGCTTCCCTAAAACATGGTAAAATTAACTAAACACTAATTAATGGCTTCCCTTTATCTTGTGCCCTAGTTATGTAGATTTTTCATGGCTAATCAATGGCTTATTTGTGGGTAGTTTGAGTATCAAAGCCCCAAATACACAACTCCCAACAACTAAAATGATAACCTCAAGCAAAATAAAATATCTAATTCAAACTCATCGTAAGCCATCCTAACCTAATTATGTCATGATTTGTCAAAGGTGAATGATTTAAGACTTTGATCTTTTTTAAGGTCTTAACAAATTAATAATTACAATAATTTGCATCACCTTGACTAAGGTCTCAAATAAATTAAACATTGAAATTTAACATTTACCAAAATAGTATTTGCACAATCCTAATCAAGGCACTACAGGAATATGCCTAAGCCTTAATTGATTGTAGACATATCAAGGTTAGGCCAAGTATTACAAATCAAAAAGAAAAAGATTAGATTATTGACTTCCAAGAATTATTTTACCAAGAATATCAACCAAGAAAAAATTGTAAGAAGTCACCAAGCCTCAATTTTCAAGGCCAACAAGTTATTCCAAATAGTGTGAAGCAAAATAAACAAAATATTATTTATGCTTAGTAACCCAATAAACTACATGTATAATTAGATTATGAAAATGATATTTGATAAAACAAAAAAGGATCACATTTAAGCAAATCATGGTGTAAAATCACATTAAGGTATTTTAACACTACTTAACCCTCTTCCAAACTTGTAAAAATGAGATAAGGTTTTAAAGGCTTTGCATTAATCATTGGCAGGATATTCACATCCACTTTGCAAACATTATAAAGATTTTAAAAATACAAACAAATTCAAATGCAATTAGCATTGTGTAAAGTTATGATTTTATATCAAATTGGCAATGTGTTTCATCATACATTCACATGTGGTGGTCACTTTCAAAACTTGCTAAGATCTCTCAGATATGCACATAACTGCCCATGATAACTAGTTTTAGATAAGATATAGTTTTGATACCTTGGGGATATGATTGGGTGAGACCTAATGTGATGTTTTTAAAAAGTGAGAGATTTTTGGGAAGTTTCTCAACTTTTCATGTATCTATGTAATTTTAATTATGTAAATTATTGGTGTTGCACAAGTTGTTTTACATAATCACTTGGTTATGTGGGCCATTTTTCAAGTTGTTTGTGCAAGATAGAATGGTTGTGTATACTTATGTGTAGGTTTCCTATTGAAATTATGCAAGGATTTATAAATGAGATGATGAAAAAGTTATGCAAGGCGGTCTATGTAGTTTATCTATTATTTGGGTGTTTGTGAAGTGGCACTTAGTGGAAAAGCTGAATAGGGTAATGTAAGGAGTTGAGGAACATGCAGAGAAATGAAAGGATATATAAATTATAGATATGTGTTATAAAATTTCTAGTGGCACTCTGATATGGACCTATTATGGAGCATTATATGTTGATCACTTGTCATAGTACACAATGCATGCTTATTGTTATGTAGTGTAGACATTGCAAGTGATGTGTCTATTATAAGATGTTGTTCTTATAAGGAATATGTATGTTAGAAGATAAATACACATGATCAAGTATGTAAATTTTAATATACAATAAATAATTATGTGTAAGTTACAAAACCTTGCAACTAGATTGTAGCATTGTAAAACATCATTGCTTATGTTAATATCCAAGTAGGTTACTATGCTAGAATTTTACCAAAAAAGGTTTTCCCAAGTAAAACTTATCTTGTGCATCTATCTCTATATGTACTTATCATTATTATTTACATGTGTTGATAGACATTGGCAAAACTATTGTTTGTGTGTGTTTAACATGTGAAAAGCTTATTCCCAACAATCAAAAAAATACTTATAAACCTTTAAAACCAAGTTAGCCCATTTTTAATTTCACTTTTTTTTTGTTTCTAGTAGTCGAAGTTCGGTTATAAATGCTAAATTCATCAGAGTTTGATTTTTTCATCTATAAATAAATAGATGATTAATCTCATTTGATCAATATGTGTTAATTAGTTATTTTATCAAAGCCCTTCTTTGGAAATGTTATTGTTATGTAGTTTATGTTTGTCAAATTATGTTTTATTTTCATGCTTCGAGGGGTTTAAAAAGTCAAAAATAAAAATACTAACATTATCTATACAAATGCCTTAACCAAACTTTCCCATGTTTTAGTCTTATAGGATCATTAATTTATATCAAAAAATCAAAACATGCAAATTTAGGATAGAAATTTATAGATTGGAAACAACAAAACAAAACCATATATTCACTTCATGGATTTTAGGTCTTGATTGAAATCACATATATGGTCTTAAAAATTGAAATTGACCAAGGATATCCATTATGCATTAGCACTCCATTTCATACCTAGATCGAACTGGAGAATAGGTTTGGAGAGTTTTATATTGGCACAAATATATTCATATTTTGGTGATAGGTTCAAGAAATACTTATAACCAATTTTTCACTAAAGTGATGACATTTAAAAAATATCAAAACCTTTTATCTCCTTCTATGTTTAATTATGTATGGTTTACTATATTTTTCATGTTTTTAAAATATAATTTAAGGTATGTGTATTTTTATGCATATTTTTTGGGTGAACCCAAGCCATCTTACAAATCTTAGTGTTTTATCATTTGGTGAATTCATTTTGTGCATAATCCTAGATCTATATTTTTTAACTTTGTAAGCACTTTCTTACTTAAAAGTGTTTGATCCCAAATCCTAAGTTCTATTTACTTTTGGAAACTTCTTCAAAACCTATGGTATGTTTGGAATTATGTGGTGTATTTGTTTCCATGTTTAATTTAATTTTATGGTATCAAAACTAAATATATATGAAATTCTAATTATAAGAAGTCTCATAGACTTAACCAAAGGGATGTAAACTTGTTACAAAATACTTGGTTAAATTATAACTAGGTTGAAAAATAAAATGCAATTTAAAAGTGGGTCTTTTCTTTAAAAATAATCATGCCTTTGCATAATTGTGGTTTCTTCTTTAAATATGAATGATATAACTCACCTTAGCAAAATTATGTAGGAGATAGTAATGAATATTATGACCATGATGCACATACAAATTCTTAAGTCAATTCTAGTTTTGAAAGTAGTCAATTGTCCATATCTCAAAATAATTGTGGTGAGCCAAATGATTACATTAATGCCACATTAAAAAATTACTTTGAAAAATCCTCAACAAATTGAAATACGATGAATAAACTAAAATAAGTGTTAGTATAAATGCATACAAAAATTATTCTCAAAATTACAGAGAGAAAATCTATGTAAAGTAGAAATTAAACTTGCACAAATCAAAACAAAAACATGTAAACCATAAGACAAAGATTTTACGTAGTTTATCAATTTGGCTGTATCCACAGAGAATTTTTTTAGATATTATATGGTAGCAACACTTGAAGAATTAATCCTGTGACAAAAAATTATCACTCACTCATCTCCAATATCTCACACTCCTTCTTGTCTTCAATGCACACAAGCTTTTACCAAGCTTACAACAAGCTAAATCTTATCTTAACACAAAGCTTAATAAAAGCTTTCATAAAAAGACTAATAAGTCTTCTCACTCTCTATACAAATACAAAGGAATGCATAGTTACTTATAGAATTATAAATAATAAGGAGAAAGAGAGGAGTAAATGAAGAGAGAGGAAAAAATTCACCCCATATCCATGTGGGCCAAAGTGATCAATGATAGCATGCTTGAATCCATGTGCAAAGTCCAAAAGTGAATGGCATCTTCATAATGCCCCTTGAATTCCTCCACATACTTCCAAAATGCTATGCCCCACTTCACATGTGCCTTTAGTATAAATAATAATCAATGTCCCCACTATCCCATGTGCACACAAACTTCCAAATGATGTCCCGACACCTTTTTGACTTCTCCCACATATAAAATCATGAGGCTACATAAGAAATTTGTTCCATCTCTCTCATCATATTTACCACTTGAAAAGTCTTTTGTGGGCCATGCCACATGACCTAGATGCCACCTCATATGCACAATCATTGCCAACTCATAACTAACACCTCATCACATGAATATTGACTGAATAATAAATTGTAAATAGTGAAAGTGAATAGTGTTTGTGAATAGTGAATTCACACTTAACTCTTCCATTAGCCTTCATAACCATATCATCTCCTTGTTTGATTCTATAACATCAACATACTCAACCTCTATGCTAGAAAGTGCCATAAATTTTTATAGACGTGATATCCAACTCACCACTATACCACCTATAGTGAACACATACCTAGTAGCATTTCTCCTACCATCCAAATTACTTGCAATGTTAGAATCCACATATCCTCATAATGTCACATCTGATCTACCATAACACAACACTAAATCTATGGTCTCTCTTAGGTAATTAAGAATCCACTTTACTGCTTACCAGTGTTCCTTTCTTGGATAACTCATGAATATACTCACCACTCCCACTGCATGTGTAATGTCTGGCATCGTACATACCATTACATAGATCAAAATACCAAATAATAATTAATAAGGTGTCTTGGACATGTGATTCATCTCTTCTTGTGTATAGTGAACACATACCTAGTAGTGTTTCTCCTACCATTCAAATTACCTACCATGTTAGAATCCGCATATCCTCATAATGTCACATCTGATATACCATAACAAAACACTAAATCTATGGTCTCTCTTAGGTAATGCATAATCCACTTTATTGCTTACTAGTGTTCCTTTCTTAGATAACTCATGAATCTACTCACCACTCTCACTGCATGTGTAATGTCTAGCATCGTACATACCATTACATAGATCAAACTACCAACTACCAATGAGTAGGGTATCTTGGACATGTGATTAATCTCTTCTTGTGTCTTAGGATATTACTCCTTTGTTAATTTGAAGTGGCTTATCAAAGGTGTTCCAATTGATTTTGCATTTTGTATGCTAAATCTCTTAAACACTTTCTTGATGTACTCTCCCTATGATAATGTTAACCTATGATTCTTTCTATCTTTGAATATTCTCATCCCAATGATTTATTTAGAAACACGTAGATCATTAATAGAAAAAGAATCACCTAATTATCTCGAGTAATTAATATCTTATATTTTAGAACCTGCCACCAATATGTTATACACACACAAAAACATGATAATATAGTTGTCATTTTTCAAGTCTTTTAAAATACACACAATGGTCAAAATGACATCTAGAATAACCTTGTTCCATCATAAAACTATCAAAATTAATATACCATTGTCCTAGAACTTGATTAAGGCCATACAAGCTCTTCATTAGTTTGCACATAAAGTTCTCCTTATGACTAACTTCAAAATCTTGTGGTTGTTTCATGTATATCTCCTCCTCCAAATCTCCATGAAGGAAAATAGTCTCCACATATAACTATTCTAAATACAAATTCTTCAATTGTAACTATACTCAAAATAGTTCTAACAAAAGTCATTTTAACAACAAGTGAAAATATTTCATCAAAATATATACTTTTCTTCTGTGTAAAACCTTTCATTGCCAATCTAGGCTTGTACTTCTTTTTACCTCCATATTCCTCCTTCATCATATATACCCACTTTTTATGTAATACCTTATTTCCCTTTGGAATATCCTCTAAATCCCATGTTTGGTTTGTCATAAGAGAGTCATGTTCCTTATCCATAATTTGTTTACACTTCTCTTTGGCTTCAACCTATACTATTTTTTCAAAGATTTCTTGATCCAAAACTCGAAAGATTTGGTTGAAAAATAATTCAAGAAATAAGAAAAACATAATTCAAATAATGTTATCTCTGAGAAGAGATGTTTTATTGATCAAATTTATAGACCCAAACATATGCCTATCTCTGAGAAGAGATGTCTGATTTCCATCTCAGGTTACATCTTCATTTATACATGTTTTGAAGGTGTGAGGAGGATGTGGAGGGTCACCAATATCGAGGGAGATTAATTGGTTTGACTTCCATGATCTAAAACAATATAGAATTTGAGGAATTACTATTTTTAGAAACTTACTATTTTTATATTGCACTACTAAAATTTAAATTTGGCGCACTTACATTAGGTTTTTAGGGGTCAAACTTCATCAATCAGAGCTCAATTCCATGTCGCGACATTATCCTCATTATTATCTTTCCAACGGTTCAAATGATGAGTCAATTGGAGCTACGATTCAAAAGTTATGGCTCCCAGAAGTTCTGTCATCAATTGGGGTGGACCCATCATGCGAATTGTCGCCTAAATTATTGCTTGGATCATCTCTAGCTCACCACCATCAGTAAGTAACAAATAATTAAAAAAATAAAACCTTTCAGGTGGTCTACTTACTCTATCATATCTTCTCACAATAAGAGTTTGGGGTTCCATACTTCTAATTGGTACCTTTGGGACATGTTCATTTGTGATGTCCTCCAACACTGTGTATTTTTTCTTGGCTTCTTCTTGTTTATTTTCCAATAATTGATCTTTATACATGAATTTTTCATTAAAGATAACATATCAATGATTTTTTTAATCTTCTAAATTCCACAACCAAAATCCAAATCATTAGTACCATAACCAAATAAAGTACATTTATGAGATTTAGCCTCTAATTTGGACCTATTATTTTTGTCAATATAAGTAAAAGCTTCACAAACAAAAAATTTCAAAAAAGAATAGTATAAATACTTACCACTCCATGTCTCCTCTGGTATGCCACCATCCAAGGAACTTGAAAGTCCTTTATTTATCAGGTAGAGTGTTATATCTACAACATCTACCCAAAATTGTAATGGTAACCCTGCATGCAATCTTATACTTCTAGCACATTCCATAATGGTTTTATTCATCCTCTCTAACATACTATCTATTGTGGTGTTATTAGAGCCATATTTTGCCTACAAATTTCATTTAGTGAACAATAGTTATCAAACTGCTTGCTACACTATTCTCCACCATTATCTGACCTGATGTAATTGAAATTTAAACCTATTTCATTCTCAACTAAAACTCTCAATCTATTAAATGTATTAAACACATCAAATTTTTATTTAATATAGTAAAATCAAACCTTTCTAATTGCATCATAAATGAATGTAATATAATACCATGAACCACCAAGTGAAGATATCAGAATAGGTCCCCATACATTTGTATGCATAAAATCTAACTTCCTCTTCTTCTTGACTGATTTAACTCTTAGAAATTGCACACATTTTTTTTTCCATACACAATGTTCACAAAAATATAAGTCAATTTATTTTAGACTTGATAATTTTAACTTTAAGTGAAAAATATTCATTCCCTTTTCACTCATGTGGCCAACTCTGTAATGCCATAAAGTTGCATCTATATATAAAACAACTAAATCACATGATGCATTAGCTCTATTAGTGGATAAATACAAAGTACCCACTTTATTACATCTTTCAACAACTAGAGCACACTTGGTAACCTTCCATGAGTCACTAGTAAAAGTGATCACTCAACGATCATTACCTAATTGCCTTACATAAATTAAATTTATCTTCACAGTTGGAACATGCCTAACA
This sequence comes from Torreya grandis, assembly GCA_037957365.1. NCBI lineage: Eukaryota > Viridiplantae > Streptophyta > Pinopsida > Cupressales > Taxaceae > Torreya > Torreya grandis. The sequence continues at coordinate 2,907,967 of JARHVA010001420.1, forward strand.
TTCTTAAGTACCCAAGTGTTTTCATTCTACAATTTCACATTGACACTATCTTTTCCAACAATGCTACAAGTTTCATCATCACCAAGATAATTATGTCTAAAATTTCCTTGAACATAATCTTGAAAATGATGTCTATGAGGAGTAGCATGAAAAGAAGCATCATAATCTAAAACCCAAGATTCAAAAATATTATCCAAAGAAAGAATAAGAGCATCTTGTAACACATCACCTGCTACATTCACCTCTTTGTTACCTTCTTTTTGGTCCTTGGTTGGTTTTTAATGAAAAAACCAATAATCTTTCTTTGTGTGTTTTGGATTCCAACAGTGCCAGCATTCCATCTTGCTTCTTGATTTTGATCTTGACCTCCTCCTTGATTTTCCATGATTTCCTCTTCCTCTGTTCTTTTGTCTCCCTCTAGTCTCTATTATCAATGCATTTACCAATGTGGTAGTTTTACTAGTGCTTCTCCTTTGTATTTCCTCACTTAAGATCACACCCACCACATTCTCAAACTTCAGTTTGTCATTGTTGGAGATTGTGTTACTTACCACCATGACCAAGCTATTCTAGCTCTTAGGCAAGGAACACAAAATAAGAAGAGGCCTAACTTTATCATCAAAGTCAATGCTAATATAATTTAGTTGTCCTATAACCATGTTAAATTCATTCAAATGATTCTCTATTAAACCATTTTCAACCATTTTCGTGTTAAACAATTTCTTCATCAAGGAAATTTTATTAGAGGTAGAGGGTTTTTCATATAACTTTCCTAGTGTGCTCATAAGACTTTTTTAGTCTTTTCTTGAGATATTTTAAATGCAACTATAGATTCCAAGCATAACCAGATGGTTCTAAGTGTTTTTCTATCCAACAACTCTCAATCATCATCTGACATGGTCATTGGCTTCTTGGATTTGGGAAAGGCAAGTAGAGGTTCTTCTAAAAGAGGCAATCCTCCATTTGCATCTTCCATAATCTGAAGTTCTATCCATTGAAATTCTCCATCATTTATTTGTTATCATCTATCATAGCTTTCACTCAAGCTAAAATTCTTAGCTTCTACAACTTAATCCTCAACAATAAATAAACTTTACTTTGATACCACTTGTTCAGATAAATGCATGCAAAAATTATCTTCAAAATTACTGAGAAAGAATCTATGTAAAATAAAAATTAAACTTGCATAAATCGAAACAAAAACATGTAAACCATAAGATAGATTTTATATGGTTCACCAATTTAACTATGTGTACAAAAACATTTTTCACTTATTATATTGCAGTAACACTTGGAGAATTAATCCCGTGATAAAAACCTGTCACTCACTCCTCTCCTATCTCTCAAAAATTCCTTATCTTCAATGCATACAAGTTTTTACCAAGCTTACAACAAGCTAACTCCTAGCTTAACATAAAGATTACAACAAGATTTTATATAAATACTAACAAGTCTTCTCATTCTCTCTACAAATACAAAGGAATGCATCTTTACTTATAAAATTGCAAAGAAGGAGAAAGAGAGGAAAAAATGAAAAGAGAAAAAAATGCACCCTATATCCATGTGGGACAAACTGATCAATAATGACATGATTGAATCCATATGTAAGGGTTAAAAGTGAATGGAATCTTCATGATACCCCTTGACTTCATCCATGTGCTTCTAAAATGCTACACACCACTTCACATGTGTCTCCAATCAGGAATAGTAATCAATGTTTCCACTATCACATGTGCACACAAGCTTTCGAAATATGTCCCAACACTTTTTTGACTTTTTCACATACAAAATTATAAGGCCACCTAATAAATTCATCCTACCTTATCTTTAATCATCTTTACCACTTAAAAAGTCCTCCGTGGGCCATACCACAATACCTAGATGCCACCTCACATGCACAATCATTACCAACTCACCATAGCCACCTCATCACATGAGTAATGACTATGAAAATTAAATGTGAATAATAACTCGTAAATAGTGACAATGAATAGTGTTTGTGAATAGTGATTTCACACTTACCAATAAATTACACTTGAAAGTTTTCATTAATGTATAGCCACTTCCAAACCACCTCTTAATCCTCTTAATACCCAAGATCTTGGATACTCGCTAGTATCTTCTTGGCCTCACAACTTAATCTCAATCCCAAACACAAATATCTTTACCTCCCATATCTATTATGGCTCAATATATTCCGCTACCTACTATTCCTATTTTCATTTCCTACACTATTTCATTTTCAAATTCCATTCTTCTACCCTTAATCCCATTTTCTCTCCCATCTCCAAATATTATGCCAATATCACTTCTACAATCCTAATATTATTCAATCAATATTTATCTTCACTCATCATCCATTTAAATTTACAAAATGAGTATGTTGAGATGTAAACCTTTAATGATATGAAAAAAAATATGATACCCCTTTCTCAATGGCTAAAATATAAAATAGTAAGGTCACTCGTGATGATATTTTTATTAATCCTTTGGCTCATAAAAATATTTAGCACCTTTTTCTTCTAAACTTAGTTACAATGATATTTAAATTTTGTAATGGAAAATGAGACCCTTCATGTCACATTAGAGAATTACATTCCTCTTGATTATGCTTATCTCATGATTATATATCATTGACTAAGTTATTTCTTAGGAACTTAAAATATTATAACCTTGATTAATTTTATGTTCTTCCAAGAGGATTCATCCATTTCTTCAAAAATATTGTGGATAATTTCTTGGCTCATTTTGAGATTAATTCTGGCACAAAATTTATACTTTTTAAATGAGATAAAACTTGACAAGGCACCAATGATAACATCAACTATTGTGCTTAAATTCAAAATAATGATTTTTAAAAATGAGCTATGAGTTACTAGATAGTGAACTTCAAAGCCATTCTTACATTTTGCTTCCAATTATTAAAGAGAATATTGTTTTCAATTCTAATCCTTTCCTTGGATGAGCTTTGTAGTGCTTTTATATAATTTATAATCAAAATTTTAGATGAAAATGCTCTCAAGTATTGTTCCAATGTCTCCTTTTCTTTTAATTATTCAAAATTTCAAAACAAATCGATCTTTATGAATAGAAGAAATAATTGTGTGTTGAAACAATAAAGAGTGGCTCTAAGAACACATTTAGTGTTATATAAAAACTATCTAAATTTTTTATTTTAGCTCAAAAAAATAATGAAGACAATTAAATAGGCTCAACGAGACTCTTTAACAAACTTTGAAGAAACTAATTGATAATGATATGAAAAATTTAACTCAAATAAGGCAAATTGATAATTCAAAAGGTTTTCCAAAATATTATAGTTCAAATGCAACGACTATCATAGATTCTAAAGACATGTGACAAACATACACATTGGATTGAAACATAAGATTTAAAATATCATTGAAAACAACCAAATTAAAGTATAAGAAGAAAAAATGCTACAAATATTGTGACCCAACTAAACTCCTCAAAATCAACACTTATAAATTTGAATAAATCATCTTCTAAACCAAAACTAATTATGAGGCATCATTAAAAATATGAATTTAATAGATAGAAATATAAGAGCTACAATAAAGTATAATTTGACAACAAATCTCATCCAATCAATAGCTTTATTGGTTAGTTGAATCAAGTGAAAAATTTATGTTCTACTCCAACTCATATTCAATGAAAGTGATATTCCAAGTTTTTTTGTCATAAAATGGTTTGTTATTCATAAATATTTCATAAAATGTAAAGAGATGGATGCAATGACGATAGATAGTTTTTTAACTTTGAGTTTGTGCACCAACGAGTTTCTTTATAACCTTATATTTTATAGAAAAAAAATAAGTTTTCAAAAAATTAAAAAGTAAAGGCTATATTGGTATTAAAATCAACCTTTGGATTTTGCATAATTTCATATATTCAACTAGGTCAAAATAAGTTTTCAAACCTATTCCACATAGTTCATAGCAATTGACTATAAAACATGCTTCTTAAGAGACCTTAGATACATCAAATGAACACAATTCATTCAATTTTAGTTTATGGCATGAAAATTAGGCATGAAAGGACAAGTGGTAACTATTAATATAAACTGCACATTTAAAAAATATAATAAGATAACTAAGTTGCTTCAAAATAAGAACCATATGAAACTACACAAAATGAAAAATTAAGGTAAATGTTTAAACCAATAAAAAATAATGCGCAAGTTCACAAAAATATTGTGTATGTGTGGGGTCAAAAGAATAAACAAATGGTTTCAAAATTTGGTTAGCATGAAAATAATGGACAAGATGGGATCCAAAGAAAAAGGTTTAGGAATAAAGGACCAAGGAATCAAAAAACCAATAATACCTATATATACATGGTTACAATAATAAAAAAAGAATTTATAAATTCACTTGACATTAAAATAATGGACAAGATGGGATACAAAGAAAAAGGGAATTGAGGACTAAGTAATCGAAAAATAAATTGTCCCAATATTTTAGAAAGAATTGGATATGAGAATGATGTGTTTATATGGAAAAATATGGATGAAGATGATACCTCATAGGATAAATGACCATCATTTAAATTATTAATACTTCAAAAATATATTTTTTATTTTTTCTTTGCTTTAAATACGTTTTGATATTTTTACCTTTTAATAAAATGCTTGCCTTTTAGCTCATTGGATTTATAACTTGTTGTTTCCTTATTTGAAAGGTTGAGTATTATTTTTCAATTTCATTTTTTTATTTGACTTGTAAAATTTAAAACATATTTTCATAGTATGCTTTCTTACATTTTACTCTTCTTTCATTTAGATTTTGTTCAAGCGATTTAAAATAATAGGAAAGGGTTGGAAGAAAACATGTGAGTCTCTTGAATTTAGAAATTATTCTATGAACGTAGGGTGGGGAAATAACATTGACACTAGTGACTGATGCTCCCGTTACTTTTCCAGGCTGATTTGGCTTTGTGTAACTATACAATCAACTACACCTATTTGTAATACCTCTGTGTGTGCGATCTTGATTGCAAACTATGTGCATAACTCTATAAATCATTCTCATTCTCTTTTAAACTCTAGATCCATTGGTGAATAATAAAAACCTATAAAAACTTGTAAAGTGTAATGGATTTAGCTGACCCCAATCACCCCCATTGATGATTGACCTTTACTTATGCATTTAATACTTTGAATAATAAAATCAAGTAACATGTAGTTCTTCCCCATAATATCAATGTGCAATTGTGATCCTTTGATATATGAATGCACATAGAATATGGATTTCAATACTTAAAAATATTCAATCTTGACTTAGATTGGTGTGATTTAGACTTTTTTTTAAACTAAAAAATATATCAATTAATAAAAGATCATAATTATACATATTCTACTATGCCAAGCATGGAAACTATTACTCCAAGCCTGGCCATTAAACACGAGTGTGATCATATCACCAATAAGCCTCATTAAGCATTGAGTATAATCCAAAGATAAAATTTGACTAAATTGATCTTGCACTTTAGATGACCACCATTTTGGTGGAGGGCCATAACACATAATATTATTGTTATCAAGAGCCCAATTAGCCAATGCATCTGCCATTTTATTTTGCTAGCAAGTGACGTGGCTAAAGTGGTAATCCTCAAATTTACTTTTCATCATTTAGAATCTTCCACCTACCATGAAATCTACTAATTGCTACCCCTTTCCATTGTGGGCCTTGCTAGAAGCTTAGTGATGAGTAAAGAATTTGATTCCACATGTACCTTTCTCTATCCCACTTTTAGTGCTTCTTGAAGACCTTTAGCAACAACCTTAACTTCAACTAAATTATTAATAACAATTCCCAACTTTTTTGATAAGAATAAGACAACTGAACCTTCAAATGCTCTTCCTATCCCCCTATACTAGCATTTCTATGAGGAGGTTTTATCCATTTACCATTAACATAATATTTTCTCCTTATTGAATAATCCAATTAAATTTTCCTAGGCATTTCCATATATAACCTTCTAAGTAAGGTTAGCCATTTTAGAGAAAGATATTTTGGAATTTGTATTTTATATTTGATGGTTTTAGCTATATTTCTTCTAGTCTTTTCCCAAATAAAAAAAATCCCTACTTTGTTATTGAAAGATTCTTCTATTCCTCTCTTTCCAAAGATTCCATAACAAAAGTGTAACCCCACTCCATAATACCTGCAAAAGTTTTTCCTCTTTTTTGATGTGAGTACCCCATTTTCAAAATGGTTATCACACATATTGAATGCCAAAACCTATAATCTCAAATAGCCTGGCCAAATGTTGCCATAATTGATTATAAACTAGACATTCTACAAAAAAATGAATGATTGTTTCTTCATTCTCCAAACACATCCCACATATAAAATCCCAAAAAATTCTCTCTTCATTAACCTATCTCTTGTTAAAAATCTTTTCCTAAATAAAAACCAAACCAAAAAACTCACTTTGGGCAAAAGGAATTCCTACCAAAGATGTTTTAAAATATCCTTTAATGGATGAGAAGTGGTTCTACTAATCAAATCATATCCATATGAGACATAGTAATAGCCTTTGGATTTATTTTCCTTACTTATAACATCAAACCTTTTAGAACTTGAAAGAGTTCTTGATTGTAAAATGTTTTCAACTTCCTATTTTTGATCCTCCCTTAATCTAATGGGCCATTCATCCATTGGTATCCATCATTTGCCAACCTCCCATTGATTTTGACCAAGTTTACAATACTTGCCCACCTTTGTCCATCCATGTGCATGAAGGGTTTTCATAACCAACTACATATCAGGAAATTGAGTTATTATAGACAGTTGTCCATCCCATGAATTTGTATAAAATTATGTTGTTTTTCCATTGTTGACTATCTAAAAAAATGTTTCTTTATGATCTCTTCTCCTGTTTATAACACCAAAAGAATCGGGGGGCCCTTGGACGGTAAATCCAATCTAATTATTTGCTTTGAAGGATTATTTTCTACATATTTAGCTTTGATATTAACTGTCCATAACTCCTTTGGTCCTGCTAATAACCTCCAATATAATTTGACTACTAGTGATCTATTCTATTGTATACATGATCAAAATCCTAATCCACCATCCTTTTTTGGTTTACAAATAGCTTCCCATTTCACTAAAGACCCTTTATTTTTCTCTTGAAGTCCACTATATAGAAATATTTTATAGAGAGACTCCACCTATTTCAATATTACTATCAGGATGTTCAAGATAAAGGCAACATAAATGGGCAAATCTTGAAGAATAGCCTTAAATAAAGTCATTTTTATTCCTAAAGATAGTCATCTATTCATCCATTTCTATAATTTAACTTAAACTTTACCTATCACCCTGTGCCATTCCTTTAATTTCCTTTCTTTTAATGGAACCCCCAAATAAGTGATTGGTGATAGGGCTTTTCTGATTTTAAATTTGTCTAGGATCATCATTTCCTATCTCTGAGAATAGTGGTGGAATATAATTCGAGACTTATATCTATTTATAAACTTTCTAGTACCTCTAGAAAATTATTGAAGAATATTTTGTGATTGTGAAGTTTCCATCTATGTGGCCTTACCTAAAAGAGTAGAATCATCCACAAACTATGAATGATTGGACTCACTCCCTTAGCCAATTGTATACCTCCTAAGATTTTATCCCTATGAGCTTTAGTCACCAATATTCCAAAACATTCTATCACAATAATAAATAAGAAAGGTGAGAGTGGGTCACCTTGCCTTATCCTCTTATAGTTTAAAAGATCTGAGTTGGGTTTCTATTAGTATAAAATTATATGAAATCAAGGATATGCAAGCTTTAATCCAATCAGTCTATTTTGTGAAAAATCCAAAGTGATTCAACACTTGGACCAAAAATTTCCAATCCACTCTATCATATGATTTTAAGAGATCAAGCCAAACAAACATTGAAGGGGACTTCTACACCTTCATGGAATGTAATGCTTCCTACGGCAAGACTATTTCATCATGAATTTGTGTTACTTGAACAAATCCCCCTTATTCTGATTAAACAATCTTATGCGTTAATGTCTTCATATGTTTTGTCATGATTTTATAAAACACATTATAGAGAGATATAGGCCTACATCTTGAGGATTCCACTTCTGAAGTCTTTGGAATAAAGACTATAAAACTTTTATTTATTTCTCTTAATATTGTCTTGGTTGTTATCACCTCCTCCACTACTACCAGAAGATCATCTTTAAGGATATCCCACAATAACTAAGGCTTCAAAATGACATCTATTAGGGATTGACATCTAGCAAATATGCTATAAAAAATTATGAAAAATAGGTTTTATCTCTATTCCATAACCCTTCTAAGGTATATTTATATTTGTCATTTGTTGTTATTAATAAATTAATATAATTATAAATTGTTCTTGCTTGCAATGATTTATGAAAATATGTTGTATTTTTATCCCCTTCTTGAAGCCACTATATTCTTGACTTTTACCTCCAAAGAATTTCTTCTCTTCTCTCCCACTCTTGAAAATTAGCTTTTAACTTAATTTCCTTTGTACCTAGCTCTACAATAATTCCTACATTGTGTATCTCAGTATTAAGCTCCTCCAATTTTTTAAAAATTTGTTTCTTTTTTTTCACATCCCCAAACTTTTGCCAATTCCATTTCTTCAATTTGGCCTTTAAATTATTTTATCATTTGAAAAATATATACATTAGTGCCATGATCTGGCTTACCTTTTCTCCACCACTACTTAATTAGATCTTGAATATTCTCATGGTGAAGCCACATTATTTGGAATCTAAAAGAAACATGACATGGATATATTCTTCCAACCTCTCGACACACATGCGAATGATCTGAGCCTAAATTATCCAATATATTAGAATTAGGAACATAGTCCCTAATCCACCAATCCTATGACAACAAAAACCTATCTAATATTTCAATAATGCATTCTTGTCCCTATATAATCCTCCCTCGACTATGCCAACAGAAATAGTACACCACTACCATCACCAAAATTTACAATAGCAATATTTTTTGGATACCATATACATGTAATGCCTCGTACATCCCCTTGATAACTCAAAGAACTCAAATGATCTTACAATCACATCCTAGTCACCAGGACATTCATTAGTTCCATTGATGCCTTTGTCTCTTGGAAGAATATCACATTTGTGGATTATGAATATGTATCATTCTCTTAATCTAATTTACCTTAGAAGGGTTCCCTTTCAACCCTCTAATATTCCATGTGATCACCTTCATTGGGAGTTTTGAATGATGATTTGGTACAAATCCCTTACTTTTTCAGTTGAAGTTAGATTGTACCCTTCCTTCTAAAGATTTATCTAATTATATTTCCTTCCCACTTTCAAATTGGAATCCATCTTCATTTTCTTACTCTTTTCATGATGCACCCCTAAAGGAATCTATGCATTCTAAATTTCTATAACATTTAGCACTATCACCCAAGCTTTGTCTATTTAAGTAGTGGCTTCTTCCTATATACTACTTGAATCAAATTTCTCTTTGAACTTCATTTTCCTATGATAACTCTTTGTTTCCATAGTATTTTTCTCTATAATTATTTATTGATATTAAAGTCTGATTATTTACCTCTTTTGCTCCATCATCTCTATCAAAAGAAGTGGATTATTAGGCTGGGTTTCTACCACTTGTGAGTCCATAAATTCTTCATTTTCAATATCCTTATTCTCCACTTGAAGAGAAACAAAGCTATTAATATTATTTTCAATACCATTCACCACCATAATTTTATTTTTCTTAGGTCTTATAAAATCCCCTTTAGTTTTTTCCTTTGATTTTTGGTCCATCTATTTATGTGGACAATCCATCACCAAATATCCATATTCATTACAAACCCAACATTAGAACTAGATATTTTCATAGGCCACCATCTGTTCCCACTTTTCGTCACTCGCATCTAGAGTAACTTTGCATGGAAAGGGTTTATAGAGATCAATAAGAACACAAATCTGAGCATATATCATCTAATACAATTACAACAAACTCTTAGCAGTCACCATATACATCCCCAATATGTTACCAATTCTTATAAAAACTAACTAATTCCAATATTCTGTTGGTAATCCAAATAGTCTCATCCATACTGGAGCCACTATTTGTAATTCCTCTTTAGCTCTAAAAATTGGATGCCAGGGTTTCATAAACAACCCAACTCTTCCATAAAACCATGGTCCACCTTGGAGAATATTTTCCATATCTTCCCCAATAGCAAAATACACTAGAAAATACCCATTTGGAAGCACTAATATTGAAAACTCACCAAAATTTGTTGATGACCACTCTTGGTGACTGATTTTTAATTTGGGAAAATAAAGCATATTTGCTCAATGTATAATAGTGTATAGATGCCTAATAGACAAGTGCCCAATGAGTATGAAGTATGAGTTTGACTTGTATTTATATGAGACTATTTGGGTAGTTTATCATGATATTGACATGTTAGGCAAATGAGCCAACCCATAGGAATGATTTAATTTTTGAAAAATAGAGGTTGTAAAGCAAAGGTTAATAATATCACCCTCAGATCAATTTTATTAATGAAACTATCTGAGCCTATGTTAGCCTCAAAGAAACAAGAATATATATCGATAATCTAAATATAATTGAGTAAGATATTTAGTTAGTTTAACATAGCGAGAAGTTCTTGTAGGTGACTAATAGAAAAATAGGAGGATCAAACTCATAGTAAGCATGTGGATGTGAAAGAATGATGAATAAGTGGTATATTTGTGTGCACAAGGCACATATGGTGTAGGTAGGTCAAAAGTGACATTGTTAAGTGTATAATAGAAGATTTTAGTATCTATATCACCTAATGGGGAGAATTACACATGGTTTGACTTCCCTCTCAGAGTATTGGATATGTAGGAAACACTTAACCATTCAATAGAGAGTAATTGGGATTAACTCAATGTACCTTTATTCTCTTTTTGTAGACCTAATTCTATCATTTTAAGTGAAACTAGGGTTTTTAGTATAGGAGGTAGATTTTTAGGTATTGCACATAAATTTTGACATAGGAATCACACACACATAGACATAACATATGCATTCACAGTAGTCTATACCGAAACAAAAGTACAAGATTTTCAAAGATAAAACCATCAAAATCAAAACATAGTGACTAACAATAACAAGAAAGACTGATGGTAGTTTTCAGGCAAGCCCATAACTCTAGCTCCTTATCTGAACAACTCACAGTCCAAATTTATACCTACCCTAACATTTATGTAGAGTCTCCATCTCTCACAAAAAAATTAACCATTAAATATATTATCTTTGTATTATACTTTCTATATTTAGTAAATGTAATTGTTAAACCGACTCCAGTCCTTCACATTCAAATTTATGCTTAATTATTATACATTATAATCTGAATTATATACACAATTTTTACCTTATTAAGGTTATCATTAATCTATTGATGAAATATGGGTGAGTTGGTAAAGTGACTTGGTTGTTTCAAGCACCACCCAGGTTCAAATCTTAGTATGGTATCAAAGGTAGGATGTGGCCAATAATTAAGTATTCATGGGCTAGTTGTGGTCAATCATTGGTAATTTTGGGTCAGTTATGGCCTATCATTGGTATTCTTAGGTCAGTTGTGGCTGATCATTGGTATTCTTGGGTTGATTGTGTCTGATCATTGGTATTTTTGGGCTGATTTTGATAGTTTATGGTATTCTCAGGTCGATTGTGGCCATTCATTGGTATTCTCTTAGGGATTTAGGCCCCTGATTATGTCCTAGACCAGTTGGAGCTCTGATCACAAGTGATTGGGATAGGGACCCCTCAAACCTAACATTGATCTAAAAAAGGTTATCATTAATCCAAAATAGGGTAAAATAGATAGTGCTTAACCATAGGGGGTGGCTAAGGTTTGCTCAACCCTTCCCTTTCACTACTTATCCCTATTTTTCATTAGTCTTATAGTGTACAACTATTGTTTTGATGCATGCATAAGGATAAAAAAGTCATTCATTCTTGATTGAAAACATTTAATAGTATGATGTTAATAGTGATTTAGAACATCTTTAAATCTTTTACATAATAAATCTAGACTATGAATCCGATGATAAGTTATTGACTAAGTTATTTCCATGTAGCCTTAAGGACTACATCTTGCATTGGTTTTATCCTTTATTTTCCAAATTAGTTTATGCCTTCAACCCTTTGGATTAATAATTCCTAACACATTTTTCAATTAACATCATTGAGAAGATGTCTTATGCTTAGATTACAAAAATTAAATAAGGATCTAATGAGCTTATTAGTAATTATGTACTCTATTACAAGATTATGCTTTCTAAAATTGACAAATCCAATGGTTGATAATGAATTACAAGATATATTCAAGGAAATCTCATTTGTTCTTCCACATGAGTCTATTGTGTTCAAGCGATTCTAATTATGATGACCTATGTCACACAATTCAAGATAGAAAAGTTAAGACTTATTAAAATGAATAAGCTAAAGTATCAATCTAATCCTCCTACTAATTCTAGTGGAAAATTTATGAGTAAACCAACTTTCAAATCAGATATAAATGATAATAAAAATGAGGAAAAAATAATAGTTAGTCTAGTCTTACAACCAACTAATTGGCTTGTTCTCTCATTTTTTTGAGGCAATTTTCACTCTTGGAAAAACCTCCTCATAAGGTTTCATTGAACTTAATTGAGTGCAAACTTATATCTCTCCATCCACCAAAAGAGATTGATATGAGTAAGCTTCAATCTAAAGGATTCAATAATAATGCATATTATGATTATCATAGATGCACATGACATTCAATTAAAATATGCATCAATTTGTAACATAAGATACAAGATTTGATAGATGATAATAAAATAGATCTTAGTATATCTACAAATTATTCAAAGGTACAACTTAATGGGAATGCTAGGTTGAAAATCTTTTTCGATCCATTTCCTAACCATTTAGCACAAGAGACTACTACTAAACCTGAAGTGCATGACTTACAATGCACATCCTCCTCTGACTTATTATCTTTATAAAATTGAGGAAGAACATCTTCTAGATGTTATTATTGGCACACTTTAGACTATATAGACACAAACTTATTATCACATTTGATGAGTATGAGATTGTTGATGACGAGTATTTTGATAAGGTATTATTTATACACATTTACATTTATTTACAACCCATATAAATTTTCATGATAGATAATACTTTAAGTGAAAATATTTGTACCATGAAACTCCTTACCAATTTTGAATATACAAAAGCATATTTGATGGATACAATGAAAATGATTAAGGGATGCAATGGACAAAAAAAAAACCTTCTTAGGAGGATTGTACTACCACTTCGAGTGGAACCTGATATAGTTGCTAATTTATTTCTAGTTCTATCAACTACAATGGAATTTAACATGTTGTCAAGACATCCTTGGATACATAAGATGAGTGTAACACCACCTTCAGTACACAAAGGTATGAATTATATACATGGGAGTAGGGTGGTCACAATTCCAAGTATTCTATATGAATACCCTCTTTAGAAAGATATTATTCATCCTTCACCCCCACCACCACCACAATTATTTAAACATCCTCCTAAAGTTCATCCTAATTAGATAACTCAAAAGAATATAGTAGATTTTCTTATATGAGCAATACTACAACATCCATTACATTAGAGATTTATTCAAGACTCACGAAACCCATTATCTACTCCATCACATCCTAAACTTGTGTTACAAAATATTTGACATGTTCTACAACAAACATAAGTGCACTATGCTATTATGCATTAGATTCCATGAAGTACTACAATCCATAGAGTTACACAACACACACATGATTATAAGATTGAGGATGATGATAATGGTAATGCCACAACATGAGATTACTTTTCAAAATTTGTCACACACACACACACACACACATTTGACACATTTTACACATGACCTACATATGAGCATCCCATTAATATAATCATTGGTTAGCATTACATTAAATTCTAAAAAGTGAAAAGTAAAAAAAAATGAAAATATTCAAAAATAAAAAACCAAGACCTATGCATAATATGTAATGCTTGTTTACATGATTTGTTTATGATTGATCATATATAGTACATCATATATGTCCAAAAAAAATTATGCACATGTGTTTCACAGTAAACATGAGTGAGATAAAAGACATAAATGTTTTATATGACATGGACACACAAATGTGGGACATTCTTAGACCCATGAACTACATTCGTACACTGGGGGCATGATTTCAATGAGGAAATCTTGTTAATTTACACAAGTTTTATCTTTTTATGACTATTTCCATTAATAATATTGAGTTACTTTATAACACATGACTTGTTTTTATGCATGCTACTTAGATTGTTATGTCACTAGATATTATATTTTTTATATGCAATGATGACAAACATTTATAATGTAGATTAGCCTTGTTTGTTATATGCATGATTGATGTTTTTGTGTGTTTTAGGATGAGATTTTTGTTTGTCTATTTCATTATGTAACTCTTTCTCTATTTATGATTGACATTAGTTCTGTGTGACATTTGATTGTCAATTTTGTTTGAATATAATTATGTGTATCTTTTTTCTTGTGTTACATTGAGTGTTATTACATATCCTTAATTATGTGTATCATGGCCATGATACTTTGTGTGACTTGTTGACTTAGTTTCTATGTATAGATAAATCTAAGATTGTTTGTTAAGCTTGTTTGTGTCGTGATTCATATCACATACTATTATTCTTGTCTATGGTGCCATGATACATATCATTCACCTTCTGTGTAATTATTGATCAGTTTATGGATGGTCACTACTATATTGATTATTCATTGCATTTATTATTTCTATATCTATCTTGACATGACACTTTTATGCCTCAAGATGCAGATGTCATATATACTCAAATGATCTATTCTTATTATGATGACATATTCTCTACATGTTACAAGATATATTTAACTCTTTTTTTATATATGAGTAATTCATAGGCTACATATCTCACCTCAAAAGGGAACATACATAGTGGCTTGTCATAGAGATCAAACCTTCAAAGTCAAATATTTCAAATTTTTGATACAAAATACTTCAAAATAATATAAATTTATACATAATATTACAAGATTTACTTAGATTATGATAGGTTTGGCATAGCATTAGGGGCATAGACATGGCATATGTCAATTATTTTATGGGATTATAAGTTACATTTCATAAATTCTATGAGATTATTACATAGATTACAAGATTCAAATTACACAATTTATCAATCTAGGGTCATATGTTCACACTTTCACATATATTATATTACCTTGGACGTAGATTACAGAAGTTATTAGATTAAGAGATCAACACAAACATGCAATACAATTATGAACCTTAGCAGATAGTGTCACACTACATAAGTGTCCATGAAGCACAAACTTGTCCCAACTAATGTAGACACTATTTACAGATCTAAGCATTCACAGAGCCTTTTATGATCTCTAGTAATGACTATATCTTATCCCACACCTACATAGACCCAAAACAAATTAAATATTCATTTCTCTAATATTTTTTTTGAATAATAAATTAGTAAATTTTGTTACTTATACTTAATATTATTTAACTATTATACATCTTAACAAATATGACTTTTCCATAATTTTATCCTATTAAGATTGCATTGATCCAAAAATAGATAAACAAGACCTTTCTAATTTCCAATTAAAAATGACCCATTGCTTTTTAAAGCAATAGCTCCCCACACTTAAAATATGCTTTCCTTGTAAAATAAACTTTTGAATAAAAATTTCCACCATAAAAAATGCCTCCCTTTATCCAAAAAAGTCAGAAGTCGATAATGATGATTGGGCGATGGCTGGATGATTAAGTAGTGGGAGTTGTTAAAAAAATGCCTCGATCTTGATCATTCAATGCTAATACAAATGTAGAGCTACAAATTCTATTCAACCATATTATATCAATGTCACTGCAAATGCCATCTACTTCCAATCTCAATGTCACAATATTATGTAGAGAAGTTTGGAATAGGTGGATAAGATGACCAGGCAGTCAGGGCATGTGTAGGTTAGCAAGAGGGAATGGCAAGCCATGTGCAGTAATGGTGGCCATAGGCACAAATATGCAGTTGGGGGGAAACACTGTTGGTGGGGTTCGTACATATGAAATCTACAAAACAAATAAACAATAATAAAAATAACCTCTCTTTCAAAAATTAAAAAAATATCCTTACAATTATTTTAGTCACTCTGAGGTTTAAAAGAATAAAATATCTTAGAAAAAATTGTAAACCCTAAAAAAATAATTGATGCCCTTAATTTTTTTTAAAAAATACTCAAAAATTACAAAACAACTATAAGCACCTCCCACATGAAAAAACCAACCCGAAAAACAATTACAAACCCTCCACAAGTTTATAGTTTTCCTCTAAGTTTTATGCTCTTATGAACACATTGAGGGAGGTAATTCACCAAAAACCACTCGTAGAGTGCACCTCCCCTGAGAATAGCTCTAATACCATTTAAAATTTGTAGTAGGACTAACATATGTCTGATGGCCACATAATCAGTGTTAGCCAAATATTACAAACAACCCTCATTATTGAAGTGAGGATAGCCCCTTCTTTTATAAAGGGTGAGATTATTTTAATAATAAAGGTTACTCACTTTGAACAACCTCTTTAATGAGGTGGTTGTGCAACTTTCCCACATGTTCTAGTCGCTAAAGAAATAATCCCACTTACATAAAAACTAGCATACATATCTTAGATAAATATATGTAAAATACACCAATAGATATCATTCTCGAGGCATCTATATCATATTGAATTGTGAGTACCTTAAGAATGATATCTATCGGTGTATTTTACATAGATTTACCTAAGATATATATGCTAACAATTATTATGATTAATATTAAAATAATATAGCTATTATTAATTGAATTTCAATTTATGCAATTTAATTACATCGGTAGGTGTTCCTATAATGACATCTAGGGTGGTGAAAGAGTGTAATGGCATAAGCAAGTTGGTAATTAATTAATTGGAAGGTGATTTAATAAAAAAATAATTTAACATGGGGAGGTGTAGAAGAATATAATTAATAATTAATTAGAAGTAGAATTTTTTAAGAATATGAATGGACCTGCCATTTGAAAAAATAAAATTCATATATATATATATATCTGATCTCTTTTTTGGTACTCTTGGGGGACCAGGCCAAATCAGAATCTATCACTAATACATAAATCATCCTTCAAAATATAAATGAGAGGGTATGAAGCTTCTATTATTATTATTTAATTATTTTAGTTATGATAGTTCAAATTTATTATTATGGAGTCATAACACTACCGAGTACTCATAAAAGCCTCCATTATTGTCACTATCATAAATGGAGGATAGATGCATTATTTTGTTTGGTTAGCAATGGACCATCTATGCCCAATCTAAACACAATCTACACTCTCAAGTTATTTTTCATTTGGAAAGATTTTAGAGAGAATTTAATCTGAACACAATCTACACTCTGAAATTCCTTCACACCTAGACAGATTTCGAGAGATTTTCTTTTAGGTGTCAGAGTTGCCCTGAAGCTTTTAGCTGTGTAACTTGTAAATAATTGTTAGAATTTTTAGGTGTAACATGCAAAGAATTGCCAAAATTTTAAGATGGATTTTAACTTTGTAATCTGCAATGAACTATCATAATTTTAAGGTAGCTTTTAGTGGTGTAACCTGCAAAGAATTGTCCTAATTTTTAGTTGGAGAGAATAAATGAAGATTTTTATATGGAGAGAATAGATGAAGCGATGATGTTACAAGGCTTTGGTATTGGAAGAGCAATATGTTTCCTATTTGCTTTGGAGGGGGAAACTATTGCATTTACTTATATGCAAGTGTAAGAAGATAAAGATGATTAGGTATCATAAACACGTTGAAAGAACTTACGAATGGTGATAATAGAGAGACTATTAAAATTCATGTTGATCTGGGGTTTGCGGAGAATTGCAAGAAGATGAATAGGGTACCCATTTTGTGTAAAAAAGAAAGAGAAGCATCAACTTTTTGATACATTAGTTTGATTTCAGGTTATAGATAAGGTGTTGCAGGCATATATATAGAAGCATTGATATTTTGAGTTCACATTCCTCCCTTCTCAACTAACAATATTACCAAAAAAACAATTTTTTTTCATCTCTTTATGATTTAAAACCCTTTATTACCCTTAGAATCAAGTTGATCAAATAACAACATAAAGCTTATTATATCTCTTGACATTTTATTCTATATCAAGGATTAGAAATAAAGAGGAGAGGGGGGTTCCAATCTGCCAGTGCTTCACAATAAACTGCTCAGAGCTTTACGTTCCATAAAGTGTGACAACAGATTGGGATTGTGATGGGATGTGGACATTAAGTAAAGCAGTGCAGCCTTGACATCATGACTAGGGGTTAAATTTGATGGTCACCATTCCCTATCAAGAAATGTTTTTGTGACGGTTTTTAAATTAATGTCACCTTACACGCGATGTTCATTTGTCATTTTTGAATTTCATAATTTTATCTAGACACTAATTAAACTTACAGTCCCATTGATCTATTTTTGATTTAAAAAAATCAATTTCATGGTTTTAGATAGGTGTCTTTTAATGTGTCATTATCTTTTTCACATTCATATTTAATCCTTTATGTCATTTCATATCACTTAAGGTCATGTTTAGTCCATTTAATGAAGATTATACAGTTTTCGTAGAAGGAAATTTGTTCCAAAGTGTCTTTAAACATTTTATCTATTATAAATTAGTTATAAGATGGATGCATTCAACTGATAAGAAACAAGCACAAATAGGTCCTTTGAACACCAGTAATGGTCTTTAGAAAACTTAAGCACAAATTATAGATAATAGTATGAAATTCATGGTCATATTCATAATTTTGCAAATATATTCAATGCCATAGTCACAATTTTTCAAATATATTTAATGCTTGACTATTTCAATTCAATGTTTTATAAGACAAATCTATGAATGCACTTAAAATATTGCAGCATACTCTTCGAAAATAACAACATAAAATCAAGATATTCTAAATGTTATTTGAGAGAATATTCTTGGTGAAATATAATCAAAATACATGTTGGAAATATGATACGAGGATAACCTTAGATGCAAAATACAACTCTAGAATGGATTTGCCAAGGCACTAGTTCCATCTTTACAAAAAATTCAATGTATATCTTCAAAAAAATCAAATGTATATCCACCAATTTTGACTTGAGAAAACAGTATTAAAAAATTAGTGTAAGAAAAAACTCGAGTGTTCATTGGCTCATATGAAATACGATACCATTATGAATATGTTCACATAGAACATTCTAAGATATTTTAAATCCTTATTTGTTTGTCATCTTTCTAAATTTCATCAACCCTATTCCATTCCATCATTGATATATCAAGACCTATCAATGAAACTCGCATCAAGGCATCTAATGTATCCAATGAGATTTTTGTTCTCTTTATATCTTTTATTATATTTTGTCTTGAAAATCCTCTCTCACATGCTATTATACTCTCTAGAATTGTAAGTATTGCTTGCCATAGTTTTGTCATATTTGGAAAGCTTGTATGTGAATCTGTAGCACAAAAAACCCTCCAAGCTTCTTTCATGAAGAATCCTTCACAACTAAAGCGAAGAGTATCAAAAAAATTATAAAACTCTTTTAAACAACCTTCAAAATTAAAAAAAGGCTTTTCTCCCTCACACAAAGTATATTGCAAGTGTTCAAAATTTTTAAGAAGCCACTGCTTTGAATTTTATTCTCTAGTATGTACATCCTTTGAATAATGACAAGGGATGAACAACTTTATAGAATTAAAAAATGAAAGATCTGGGAATCTTTGATTTAAACAATCTATAGGTTTAAAACATATACTTTAGTAATTTTTTTACAGCTCTTTAATGAACCATCAATGTAAGGTTTCATTCTCTATTTTGGTGGATCATAATCATCACGCACATTTGGAATTGCCACAAATTGTAATTCATGGCTATGAATGTGTCCATCTTGATCAATAATCTCTAAATAACCATATTTAGAGCTCTCTAAAAATTTAGACAAGTAACTTGTACCATTTGCAAAAGTGTCGGACCTTAGAAACCACCTACTTAAAGTTTGTATAGTAGAATCTATCGCTGCCCCTAAAGATGTGACATCCACATTCTCTTCTTGAATTTTTTAATTCAAATTATTTAGTTCACACAATATATCTACAAGCATATGAAATAAAAATTGTAATGAGAAGATCCTAGCCTTATCATACCATGAGTCTCTCTTCTCACTTTTCCATAAAGTCAACAATGGAGATATCAACAAAATAAGTCTTTCAATAACTTGTCCTTTTGAGAGCCATTTAACTCCATGAATTTGAAGAGCTTGAAGTGTTTCAAGTTACATGAGTTCCTGAAGAGCAATAAGTTCATTATATATTTTAGTATAATTTTGGACCCAATAATATCCCTTATTTGCCAAATTTTCAACAAACATCAACTCAATTTTTTTTTTAGCAGCATCTGATGTAGCTAAAGCCTCATGATGAGTAATGCAATGAATACCCATAAGATTATGTACATATTTTTTTAAAAGAGTAACAAATCCATTTTCAATCCCCACCATCTATAGAAACTGTTATCAATCTTTTATCTGAAAGACCCCTTTCTTTCATCAAAACACATATTGCATCATATATTATTTTCCCTTTTCCATCACACACATTTATGAGCTTTAGAAATTGTGAAAGAGGTGGCCCCAACCCTTTTGAGTCTAGAAAAGTAGCATAAACCACAAGGGGTTTCTCTAATCTTTGAATTGTACTTTCATCTAACATCAAAGAGAACAATGAACTATCTAACATTTTTGCACTTTGTTTTTCTTCAAAATACTTAGATATGAAAAAAAGAAAATCATTTGCAGGCATATGATTTGTATATGATTTATAGTCCTTATTTTTCAGCATGTTTGGTGTTTCTAAATACATTTCAAGAGAGCAAAGGGACTCATATTTTGAGAGAGGCAAGTCTTCTTGCACAACCTAATAAACTAATTTCATGGTTGTGATGATTCTTTCTTTATTAGTATCATCAATGTTTGCAATATGTTCAGGAATTGATTTTGTTTTCCCTTCATTTCCACATATCCATTTTACTTGTGAAATTTTATGGATATTTGAATTTGCATGAGTAACTATTGCATCATGTTACAAAGTCGTACGACCAATTCTAGTGCCCCATGGTCTTGCAGATTTGTGTGCTTCACAATATATGCATTTCATAATTGTTTTCCCTTCATGCATTGCACATCTTAACCACTTAAATTTAACTTTCCATTCATCTTTAAATGCTCTTTTTACTCTAGCCCTTTTTTCCTTTTGTGTTAAAGCTTCCCCCTCTTCAAATTCTTCACCATACTCATCATCACACCTTAATATATTTTAAGTCTTCATTTAAATCAAAATTGTGATCTTTTTGTAATGAAGCTCTTGATGTTCCGGAGCATGGGAAAAACTTTTTGATTAAATATTGATTTTTATTTTTATTTTGAGACATTTTAAATTATATATACCTATACAAACCAAATAATAAAATTAATTAGATATAAAAATTAAATGTAAATTTTATTTAATACAATAATGGCCTGATGATTATAGTTAAAATTATTTATTTCAGAATATAAATAATTTTCAGGGGTCATTTTAAAATATTATATAGATGATGATTATCTATTTTCAATTCATTTATACATATTAATAAAATATTGTTAATTTCATTAACATTAATTAAATATTTGGGTTACAATTTTGGTTTAAATTCATTTATACATATTAATGAAATATTGTTAATTTTATTAATATTAATTAAATATCTGTATTAAAATTTTAATTTATGATTTTGTTAATATTAATTGAATAGTTTTCATTTTATACATATTAATGAAATATCGTCAATTATTTTTAATTATTAATAATTATCAAAATATATATAAATAATTCGGGAAAATGAGAAATGGGAAATGGAATGAAATATCATCAATTATCAATTATATATAAATAGAATATAATAGTTCTTAACTAATTTATACATATTAATGAAATAGGTTACTCACATGTACTTTTATGATGAATTCACTTGTATAGATTGGTATAAATACCCTATTTTTTTTATTTTTGATGTTTTGTAGGTGCTATGAGAAGGAAAGAGATTCCAAATCATGGCATGAGTTAATTTGGGACTTATACTATCCATTAAAATAGATAACCTTTGTGACAAATATTATTACGCAACCCATGTGTACAAGTCATTTATTATGGTAAAAATGTGGCCAAAAGACCCTTTTTTATATATGAGACTTATCAAGTGACCGATTTATGACCTAAGGACAAATTAAAACATATAATTGAAAAAATTAGTACATTTTCAAGATAAATTATACCTTTGACCATTTATTAATTAAATTAAAAATTACTATAATTTCATTATGTCTTCATTAATATTATCATGATGTTTAGATTGAAAATTACCATTTTATTAATTATAAAAATAAATACATCTAAAAGCTATTAAAATGTAAATTAGAGAGCTAGAAATATTTTAAAATGATATACAATATTTAAAATAGATATACAATATATGTCTTTCAATAACATTTAAAATAGATATACAATATTTGAAAATATAATTTTACTGTCACATACTTCTAGGCTCCCTCCCAATTTACACCAGTGACAGCACCTGAAATTCTCCCCCAAATTTCTTAGAGACTAGAGTCACAATCTCCTCACTTAGGGCTTTGTTTTTGATTATAGAAAATTGAAATGGCGAATGAAACCTAAACAAGGCCAAAAATACAAAAGAAGATAAAGCATTGTATGCAAAACAAGGAGAAACACTAGGTAAAACCCTGTGTTACAAGATAAATCAGAAAAAGTGCTTCCCATACAACAATTAAAAGAGAGAACAAAGAAGAGTTGCTCAGAACCCAAATAATAGAGAGCCAATGCAAAAAATTAGAACCCAAAATAACAGAGAACTAATACAAAAACTCAAATGGGTACTTACTAGTTACTACTGGCATACTGCTAGTGCTATAGTGCTACTTTATTAATGGATTATGGGAGTGCCATAGAGTATATATTCTCAGTGCTCATGCACAAGATGCAATGACACCACATTGGAGATTTGGGAAAATGGGAAATGGGAAATGGAATGACCAGTTAGGCAGTCACCAAATTACCAATTGGAAATGGCCAATGAGTCGGCAATGAGTCGTCAATCAATGACCATCGGTCCCGACTTATGATCTAAATTCCACACGCATATGCAATTTTTCAATACTTAAAACCTTTCCTCACAGAGTCGCATGCAAACAACACACAGTACAATAAAATCTCGACTCCCCCTCCACCATGAATTCACGATTCATGAATCCCCAGTTGGCAGTGACCAATCCACTTCAAGTTTCAGCTACCAAGTACCATGGGAATTTCAAAGACTAATCAATGAATCATCAATTCTGAGCGGCACCAGCGAGCCCTCTGAACATAGGCCTACTCCTAGCCTTTAAAAAAAATATGAAAATGGGTGTTTTTTAAATGTGAACGTCAATATGATAATGTTTTTAAAAAATTCCCGTTCCTTTGTTACGGTTTAAAAAAATTGAAAGTATTTTATGTTTAAAATGGTAAAAATTGAAAGTATTATTTATATATATATATATATATATATATATATATAACTTTTTATATTAGTAATTATCTTAAAGATGTCATTTTCTATTTTAGTATAATTACCAATTTACACTCTTTTAATTTACAAATCCTTCATTATCAAAACAAAAAATTACATCCCTTCTAACATAATGCATGTACTTGAAGATAACTATTAACAAATATACCCTAATATACAATGTGGTTTCAATTCAATCTTTAAATTTAATCTCCCATTAAACCTCATATCAAAAAAATGCCATGAAGTGGCTAGTTGGGGGTTGATCCTTATCATGTATTTGTGAGGTGGAAATTTGGTATGTTTCAAATTAATTTTTTTTATTGGGTAAAAATGCTTTTGATTAGACCTATGAAATGACATGAGTCACAATCGGAGGCCCATTCCCCAAAATAAATAGAAGAAAGACAAAAGATTAGGAGCATCACGGCAACACCTTCCAAGGAAGAACCATAAATGGAAAACACTATTTGGAGCAAAAGATGTCGCAACAAGATGGAAAACAAAAGAGAATAAATAAAAGAACCTCAAAAATGATGGTAAAATAACACAATCACTCAAGACAAATCCCTGTTAACCATCCACCAGAGAGACCTAATCACAAGTCAAAACTGCTCGTCTCCCTTGCTTAGAAAGGAGGTCTTTCAAGGTCCATTAAGAGCCATTGAAGATGATAGAGTGTGCTTCCACCCTTAGTAACTCCACCTCTGATCTGTGTCCTTTCTTCTTTGAGGAGACACCAACATCCACGTGATGCTTAGAAGGCCTGGAAGGGGATACCCAAAAAGGGACCCCTTGAAGAGGGATGGACTTCTCCTACAAAGGGGCTTTCATGGAGGGGAAGGGCCGAGGCGAGGGGGGGGTGCATCCTCACCAATATGAGGGGGTAGGGGACGTGGGGTAGGGGGTGTAGGGGGTACAAGCCTAGGGCATCCTACTCAAATTAATATTTACGGAGTAAAAACTATGAAAACATTTGGAGAGTGACATAGCCCAATAGTCCTGGACATTAAAACAACATTCATTAAATGTGATTTACTCGAAACTAATTAAGAACAAGTGCCATGATATGACTTTAGTACATGTTGTTGAAATGAGTAGTATTGATTCTGGAAATCACTTGCATTTTTTTAGCCTATATATTTCAGACCTAGATTTATATGGGTTTCAACTAGTTGATTATTGCTACAACACTGATAAAATGCATAGTTCAAAGATTGCAACCAAATACCTACTAGCTACCAACAATATATTTAAACACATAATGTTATTTATTTATTAAATACCCTGTACCATAATCTTATCCAAAAATATATTTATACTTAGAAGGCACTAACAACAGCTAATCTTTCCCCAACAATAGAATTCACTATTGAAGGCTTGCCCATAATGCCTTTTCCCATAAAAAGGATATTAAGAGTGTTCACATTATATACACAAAATTTATGTACAGGTGAGGTGTGCCACTACCCAGATTATCAATAAAGGAAATAGCAATAACAAGTGACATAAAAATAGAAAAAATGGCACAACCCATTGTAGATCTTGCTTCAATGTACTCAACAGCCCCTTTCTCTGTAGTAGGTCTACAACTAATTTGTTGATAAACATGATTATTCGATATTTTGTATTCATCATTGTTAGGGCTCTATGTGATGTTATACAAATTAAATTGGTAAACTCCTGTCTAAATTTTTACAAGAAAACATGGAATTATGTTTACATTCTAATGTTTTTTTTGTAAATATATTTGGAAATTTACAATTTTTCATGTATAAAATATGCATGTAAGTTTTAACAAATATATTTATAAATAAATATGAACCACTAAATTTGTGAAAATAATCTCACAATTTTAATTTAAAAGCTTACCGAGTCATCTTCATTAGTATTATATATCAAATCATTTGAGAAAAAAGGCATCAACTTGTAGATGTTAATTCACTTGGTCAAGAAACATCCATATCTCAGCCCCTAATATTATAAAAGTCCTCACATAAATGGAGTTCAATTTACACATCGATCCCTGGATCTTGTTGGCGAGCATATCCATCAACTATAACAACAAATAATTTTTGAATATTGTCGATTGTTGGCAGTCATGGGGTTACCATCTCCATCTCTCGTATGCTTGAAACAATTGAAGTCATTGATGGCAAAAGGGTAGGAACCATTTAAAAATAATACATACGATTCATCATACACCCATTTTCTTCTGAATAGATTACACTACTCAATTTTTTTGAGTACTTTTTGCAAAATAATTCCAACATTATGGTCATTATCCTTCTTGAGCGGTATGGACACATTGACCTTGCTGTTGTTGTAGGTGTTGCATGAATGTAATGTGTAGAAAGAGGGTGTTTAATACTATGAAAAATTAAAATATTAAAAGGAAATCTTATATATCAATAGGTGTGATGTGAGCAGGTAGACAAATGTTCATGATGTCGCATTTGGCATTAACAAGGTTTCATGCATTAAACTAGGGAAGTCCGACTTGTTAGTGTAGGTTTTTATTTTTCCCTATTATTTAATTAGGAAAATTATATATTTGTGCATACATGGAGTTTTCCTACATTCGTGGGATAGGATAGCTTATGTGGAGATGTGTGTCATAGATGTGTCATAGGTGTCATAAGAATGTCATAAGTAACTCCTTTGACCGGCTATTCTGGGTATGAGAGTTACTTCTCTATTCTTAGCACCCTATCACCACCTTTCATGGAGGAGTTACATTTTATTATTGGGGTGCTTTGACGACCTTTTGTGGAGGAGTTACTTATGTGCTCTCCTATATGCATTCTTCACTTTGGCCATCTTATGTTAATGGAATATTGGCTTTTCTCCAAATTGTCTATGCAATTGTCTCTTGTTTGATTTCATTTACTTTAGTATTTTGTGGTATTCACTTGCTTCGTCTCATGCAACCACGACTCGTGCATCCTCATTATTCAGACCTTAACGATTCCTCTGATATGGTATCAGAGCTACCCCGATAACTGGTTGTCTATTTTGCTATTGCTTTCATTGAAATCTAGAGCTTTGTTAAGGCATTTTTTTTGTGAAATTTGAAAATTTTGGGGAGATATTACTAGTTCTCCGTGCTATTGTTCCTTTCATGGCTTGTTTAGTCTCTCCATATACATGCAGGCCTGTGATCATGATCCTCTCAGCATGGTGTTGAAAGTCTCATGATGTTCAAGATCTGCATAAGAGTTTGTCTCAGACCCAAGTGTAGAAGTGTGGAGTTACAGCGATGGCATTCCAAAATAAGTGAGAAATCTGAACACATAAAGGCTAAGTTTGTGTAGGAAGAAGGAAAGAACGTGGTTGGGTTTGTATCTAAGTCACTTGTTGGTGATAAAACGCCAATCTTGGAGCTTTCAAAAAAAAAGGCGTGATGGTAAAACACAATCCTACGTCCACCTTGGCGCACTTTCCTTGGAACTTTTCAATCTAGCTCTGCGCCCTTTTCTCCTTCTCCACGTAAGTCATTTGCTGTGGTATGCTTTCAAGACAAATTCATTAAATTCAAGCCTTCCTTTGACTTGTAATATGCTTTGAATTCAGTGTCTCTACTGTCTTTTTTTTCTAGGAAACTTAAATCTGCTCTTTCCTCAAACTTTGGCGCCCCTCTCCTTGTTTGGCGTCCCATGTGGGCCCTTAAATACTTTGGCAATCCATTAAATTCTGTCTTTTACTTTAATTTTTCAGTTAAAATTGATTTTTCCAAAAAAAATCAGTCAATTTAACTGATTATTGAGTATATTAGACAATTTTTAAGTTTTGATAATTTGGGGGTTTAAATTTAAACTTGTATCTTTGCCTGTCGAAGACAAAGGGTGAGGCTCAGGTTGGCAGGAGGCCAATTCCCCCTCACAAAGACCTCCTTTGGATTCCTCGCTCCGTGCCAAGTCTAATGAGTGGTTAGAAGGCCACTTTCTCTCTCAAAACAGGCATTTTAAAAATGTTTTAGTGCTATTTTTTTGCAAAAATACTAGTTTACGGGAAATTGAATCTTTAATATCTTGCAAATGGTAGCTCAAATTCAGGTGCCATTTTTTACAAAAGTGTTTGTATTTCAATTCTCCACATTGTAAGCTTGTTATTTGTTAAAAATTCACTAGTTTATAAAGTGCTTAAAATTTGGGTCTCCAGAGACGCATTTTCGGCTGAGTCCGACGTCCTATTTGCTTAAGGTCTTGCACTGATTGCTCTAAGATGCATTCTCGACTAAGCCCAACGTATTTTTAGTGTGCACTTGCATATTTGGGGGGGCTCAACATTTCGGGGGGGTGTGATTGCTTTTTAGCACTTGCAATCTTTGCTTTCATTCTCCTTTCTGCATAATTTCACAATTTGCAATCAACACAACTTCACCTAAATTCAGCTTAAAATAGATTCTTTTCAACTTAAAATCTTAACACCCTTCAACTATCATGAATGGAAGGTTAAAATGTCAATCATTCTTAGAAGTAAAGGGTTGTATAGGATCACCATGGGTACTGAAGTAGAACCCAACACTGATGCTGAAAAAGTCAAGTGGTACAACCGTAGTGATGAAGCCTATGGATTACTGAGCTTTTCCATGTCTCCAGAACTTCTCTTCTATTTAGAAACCTCCAAGACTCCCAAAGACATATGGAACACCCTAGAAACCTTATTTGGGAAGCTTGATGAGATGAGAGGTCATTAGCTCGAAAATGAACTCATAAGTCTAAGTCCTAGCAACTTTAACACCCTATAGGACTTATTCACAAAGTTTAAGGCCCTTAGATTGCAATTGAAAGAATGTGGGATAGAGAAGAAAGATTACCAACTCATCCTTTCTATTCTCGCAAAGTTAGGTCTAAGCTATTCAGTCTTTGTCTCCACTTTCCATGCCACAATAAGTGCCCTTGGCGCTACATGGAAAATGCCTTCTTTGGATTCATTCATTGCCAACTTGACTAGGGAGCAAGATAAACTAATCCAAATGGGCACAATGAAGTCTACTCAACCCCAAGCTTTGATAGCTGGAAATGGTAAGGATAAGACTTCAACAAAGGAGAAGAATAAAAAGAACAAGGACTAGGAGAAGAAGAAAGAAAACAACAATCCTACCAAAAATAACACTGAGTCTTCCTCCTCCAATGCTAAACCTAAGAAGGAGAAGGTTAAGTGTGCCTATTGTAAAAAGACAGGGCATGATGAACATAAATGCATGAAGAAACAAATAGATCACCTAACTCATCTTCTAGAGAAGCACAACATAGGTGTTCCTGAGTCCATCAAGCAGAATTCATCTACCCAAGATTCTACCAAGGCAAAAGGCAAGGGTAAGGAGAAAGAAAAGGGCAAGGACCTTGTAGCAACTGTAGCTTCTACAACATCATGGGTCATTGATTTGAGTGCTTCTCACCACATGGGCTCTTCACTAGTTGAGTTTTTATCTTTAGAGCCTTGTAGCACGACTTCAATTAGTTTGGGTGATGACACATAAATTTCTATTGCAGGGAGAGGGTTAGTTGAAATGGAAGGAGGAACATTCAATAATGTTCTAAGCGTTCCTTCTCTTTCAACCAATCTCTTATCAGTGTACCAAATCACTCACATTGGTCGGGGCATGAGAGTTGAGTTTTTTCTAGATTCAGTGGCTATCAGGGAGTTGCATAGTGATACTACAATGGCAGTGGGTAGGGCAGATCACCAAGAAAGGTTATACACCTTCTCACATTTTACACCTAATTTTTCTCCAACAACATTGCTAACTCATTCAGATGGAGTTAGCAAATTATGGCATGAGTGGTTTGGCCACCTTAACTACCGCTACCTTGGGCAACTTTGCAAACATGACATGGTCATTGGCTTGTCTCGTGTCCAATTCTCAAAAAGACTTTGCGAGGGGTGCTCCCTTGGGAAGCATCCCAAAGCAAAATTTGACAAAGGCAAAGCTTGGAGGGCTTCACAACCTTTGGAGTTAATCCACAGTGATGTATCGGGAACCTTTCCCAAACCATCTTTCACAAGGGCCAAGTACATCCTCACTTTCATTGATGATTTCTCTAGGTACACTTGGATATATTTTCTCAAACAAAAGTCTAAAGTGTTTGAAAAATTTCTAGACTTCAAGGCTCTTGTTGAGAAATGGAGTGAGAAATCCATCAAGGTTCTTCAAACCAATAATGGAGTGGAGTATGTCAGCAACAGGTTTGAGCAGTTTTGCACCACAGAGGGGATTGATTTGCAGCACACAGTCACTTATAGTCCTTCACAGAATGGGGTTGCAGAATGCAAAAATAGGTTCTTAAAAGAGATGGGTAGCTGTATGATTCACTCCAAATCCTTAGCACCACAGTACTGGGCCGAAGCCATCAATTGTGCTTGCTAAATTCAAAATAGGGTTCCTCATAAAGCTTTGAAAGGGATAACACCCTTTGAATCTTGGCATAAAAAGAAACCTGATGTTGAGCACCTTAGGGTTTTCAGATTCCCAGCCATGGCCTGCATACCGGAGAAGAAACACAAAGCTATGGAATGTCAGTCCAAGCCTTACATTTTTGTAGGATATTCGGATGGTGTTAAGGGGTATCACCTGCTAGATATAGTCACTCATGAGTTGTTCATCAAGAGAAGTGTCCATTTTCAAGAGAGTCCTAGAGACTCAACACTTGACACTTCTTCTCCCTCATCGGATCTACTTCTTCATGATGATTCCTCATCAGATTTAGATCAGCCACAGTAGGTTCTTGAGCTAGAGACATCTTCTTCTTCTTCTTCAAGTTTAGACAATGAGGACAGTGATGCAAAGTCATCCACCTCTAGTTAGTTAGAGGATGAGGAGTTAGCACCTGACTCACCCACTTTTAGGCCACTTTGGGCTAGACAGACACTTGAGAGTGTTGGCACTTGGGCAGGAGATCCTGCAGATGACAGACAAACTAGGGGGAGAGATCCACATGCCTTCTTTGCTTCAGTTTTGGATCCACAGACTTTTTGAGAGGCATCGAGGGTACCTAAGTGGGATAGTGCTATGGAGGAAGAATATTCTTCTTTAATAAAAAATCACACTTGGGATTTGACTTCACTTCCTAAGGGAAGGAAGATGTAGGTAGATATATCAGACCAAGTTTGTAGCAGATGGGTCAGTGGATAAGTACAAGGCGCAATTGGTTGCCAAGGGTTTCTCACAGGTGACAAGCATTGACTACTCAGAGACCTTTGCACCTATTGCAAAGATGACTTGTATCTGACTCACCTTATCTATTACTGTAGCATATGGTTGGGATGTGCACCAAATGGATGTGAAGAGTGCCTTTCTTCACTGAGACCTAGAGGTGGAGATCTACATGGAGCATCCACCAAGATTTTCTCAAGATTCTTCCTTAGTATGTAGACTTAGGAAATCTATCTATGGCCTCAAACAGGCCCCTCAGGCATGGTATGCCAAGATGGATTCCTTCCTTCTCACAGTGGGTTTCACTAGGTGCCATTCTAATCCTAATGTCTACTTTTTACGACAAGATGACTCGCTCTTGATTTTGATTCTTTATGTTGATGACCTTTTGATCAACAGGAGTTCTTCATTAGCTATTGCAGTGGTGAAGACATCTCTCCAGGATAGATTTGACATGACAGACTTGGGTTTGTTGCACTACTTCCTTGGCATCGAGATCTCATAGTCAGATTCAAGGATTTCTCTTACATAGCCTAAGTATGCTCTTGACTTATTGGCTCAGTTTCACATGGTTGATTGCAAGCCATCTCTGACTCCCTTTTTATTAGGAGTCAAGATTGAGGCTGACTGTTCTTCACCATTGGTTGATGCCACTCGGTATCAATAACTTGTTGGCAGTCTCATCTACTTGACTCACACTAGGCCTGACATATCATATGCAGTGGGACTTGTCTCCAGATTTATGCAAGAACCCCATGAGCTGCATTGGAAAGCAACTAAGAGGATCTTGAATTACATATAGGGTTCACATAGATACGAGATTCATTATAGATTTGGCATAGAGGTTGACTTGGTTGGATATTCAGATTCATACTGGGCTAGTGATTCACAAACTCAAAAGTCCACTTCTGGTTATAGTTTCTCTCTAGGTTCTAGTCCTATCAATTGGTCTAACAAGAAGCAGAATGCTATTGCTATATCATCTATAGAGGCAGAGTACAGGGGAGCTGTTAATGCAACTACTGAGGCTATTTGGCTTCAGGGGATTCATTCTGAGTTTGGCATTCCTATCAGGCAACCCACCATCATTTATTATGACAACCAGAATACCATTCAGATTTTTAGGAATCCAGTTCAGCACCAGCAGAACAAGCACATAGAGATTCACATGCATTTCATTCGGGAGCTTATTCATAGTCAGGTCATTGAATTAATCTTTTGCTAGTCTTTGGAGCAGGTTGTAGACATCTTCACCAAACCTTTCACCGAGAGCAAGTTCATTCATCTACGAGCTCTTCTTAGGGTGCGGTCTACATCTGCAACAGCATCATTTCCAAGGGGGCCTTCTAGCCTTCTCATTTATTTATGTCTCTCTTTTGGGGGGGGAGTTTTTTCCTACGAGTTTTCTCCTTTTCTCTATCTTATGGGAGATTGCTTTTGTATATGGGTACCTCATCAGGCCTAGTTATCAGGACCCATTTTATATTTCCACACTGCCCACCTAAACTGCACTTATGGGGGGTGTTAGTGTAGGTTTTTATTTTTCCTTATTATTTAATTACGGAAATTATATATTTGTGCATACATGGAGTTTTCCTACATTCGTGGGATAGGCTAGCTTATGTGGAGATGTGTGTCATAGATGTGTCATAGGTGTCATAAGTAACTCCTTTGATTGGCTATTCCAAGTATGGGAGTTACTTCTCTATTCTTAGCACCCTATCACCACCTTTCATGGAGGTGTTACATTCTATTCTTTGGGTGCTTTGATGACCTTTTGTGGAGGAGTTACTTACGTGCTCTCTTATATGTATTCTTCACTTTGGCCATCTTATGTTAATGGAATATTGGCTTTTCTCCAAATTGTCTATGCAATTGTCTCTTGTTTGATTTCATTTACTTTAGCATTTTTTGATATTCACTTGCTTCATCCCGTGCAACCACGACTCGTGCATCCTCATTATTCAGACCTTGGCGAATCCTCTAATACGACCTAAGTTAGCATATATATAATTTTTGAACTATTTTTTATTGGCCACCACATTATAAAATTATTCATTAGTTAGTAGTAATAAAAAATAATAATAAATTATTACAAAGTTTTTGTTGACATTAAGAAATGGTTTCATTTTTTGGCCCACTATGCAATGCAATTGGCTGGAGCCACTAGGTTAACCAAAAGTAAAATATTTAGATGAAATCAATAACACCAACATATACTAATAAATTAAAAATATTTATAAAGTAAATTTAAATTTCTAAAATATATTAAAAGGGTTAAAAAATGATTATTTAAAAAGTTTGATAACCATAACACTGGGTAGTTAGTGGTTAATCCTTGTCATGTATTGGTGAGATGTGCAAATTTGCTATGTTTTGTATTAATATTTATAAAGTGCATATTAAGTTCACATGGTCATTAAAAAAAAAACTATCCAAATATTAGTACAAAGACATAGTTAATAAACTTTAAGGTATTAAAATAATACTCATTAGATGTGATTTACATATAATTAATTACAAATAAGTTAAAAATATTTATAAAAGTAGATTGAGTCCATGCTTAAAATTATTAAAATTTTTAGAAATATGAATAGTTATTCAAAAAAAATTATAATCATAGTAGGGAAAAGGTTATAAAATTTGAGAGTGCTTTAATGATGGGACACCCAATTATTCAATTAGATCTAATAATTGAATATTTTGAATTAATACATTTTTTTTGTATCTAAAAAATAAATACATTTAATTATATTTTTGTACAAGAATGTACTATTAATAAGATGTTGATATTTGACAATAATATATGTACCCAATCATATATAAAACCCAAAATTGAATATAATTTGAAACATTAAACATCATGTATATGTATTTGACTATTCAATTAAAATGACAAGTTGTAAAAATTAAGTGCCAACATTCCTTGATAAAGTACTTGGTGGAAGAAACACTAAAAAGAGCATCTCAACAAAACTTTGGGGTGTCATCTCTCCCCTCCTTTATTTCTAAAGGTGGAAAATCATGAGAAACAAAAAAGGTCGTAAAAGGTAACAAACAAATCTTTTTGGAGGATGGAATTTGGATACAGATCTCCAAGGCAATTTTTATTTTGTAAATTGTTGATGAAAATTTAAAAAAGCTTTGTTGTGACTATTAGCAAAAATATCTAATTTGTAAGTTTGTTGGCTCATGGCTTAGTATGGATTCTTTGAAGGAGTGGATGGGCTCAAATTGGCACTCTTTCCCTATGTTGGACATTCAATTTTTATCTGAAGGATATTTTCAATCCACTTTTCAATCTGTAACAGATTGAGAATTCATGTATAAAGGGGGACCATGGTTTTATAAAAATACATGGATCTATATGAAGAATTAGTAACCCAATTTCAATCCAAGTGAAGAATTAATGCTTGAAGTTCCACTCTAGATCAGACTTTACAAATTGTCTCTAAAATATTGGGAGGAAGGGATTTTGTAAATGGCGGCTACTAAGGTTGGTAGTTTATAAGCATTTTTGAATCCACTAAGAATAAAGAACTTAGCACTTTTGTTTATACTTGTGTTTGGGTAGATTTGACAAACCTATCCCAAAAGTAATGAGGATTAATTCTAAGTCAGGTTATTAGAGGCAAATCCTTGATTATGAATAGATTCATTTTAAATGCTTCACTTGTAGATAGGGTGGTCATGTTAGGAGGCATTGGCCCACTCTTAAGAACCAAGGGAAACCCTATATTGTCAAGAAGGCTAACCTACTATATCAAGAAAAAATGAAGGATAGAAACAATATTAAGAAATTATGGAAGTCAAAATTTAATGGCAGGGAAATAGGAAAAGAATTTAAATGGAGACATAATGACCTTTTCCATGTTCTTGATAAGTACCTTAAATCCATCAAAACAAAATTTGGTAATCAAGAGACAACTAAGAATGGTTGTAGTTCTCTTGAGGGGCAGGAAAGGGATGTGGTAAATCCCATTTCTCTATTTGGAGGGGGGGGAAAGGATAGTATAGGAAAAGGAAAATTTTATGAGTAAAAGTGTAGTGTGGCTTCAAGAAAAAAAATTCTTAGTTGATATGGTGAACTCTGCTTCTTTAATAAATATGTTATATTCATTCTTGCTTACCCTAAAAGATATAAATCCACCTCCCAAATTTGGATCCTCTCCACTTTTGAAAAATAAATATTCTACTCTTAGATAAAATCTCACTCTAAAAGACTCAACTTATAGCTTCCCATTTTAAATCAGATAAATGTGGATGCCCCTAAATGCAAGAAAGAATAATTCATAATGGAGAATATTCTAAAATAAATTAAAATAAATGAAAGTGAGAAAGAGGGGCCCAAGGAAATTGGTGGGAATAAGGAGGGAGTTTGAGAGCTTAGGAATACTTTATTCTCTGTAATAATGTAGGGATCAATTGCTATAAGAATGACTCCATCCATTGGATCAATCAGCTCTATAGGCAAAAAATCAAGGAGAAACTTCAATTGGACACATAGGTGGACTTAGGGCATGGATGCCAATAAATATTAACTAAGATGTATATGGGTGGTAAGGAAAACATTACCACCAAGGAGCCATGAAAATCTTAAGTTGGAAAGCTAGAGGTTTGAATGCCTCTGACAAAGGCCACCTTGTGAAAAGGTTGGTCAAGGAACATGAACCAGATATTTTAAGCAAGAAACTAAAATAAGTAAATAAGCATTGGAGTTTGTAGGTAAACATTTTTGGAAAGAGGTTGAGGTCAAGGAAATTGATGTGTTAGGATCAAAAGGAGGCATGACAATGTTTTAAAATCCAGGAAACTATAATTGTAACCTAATCCACAACTTAGGTAACTACATTAATGTTTTTGTTAAGGATTTAAAAATAAAGAAGCATTTTATGTTGTCAAATATATATGGACCTATAGTTTTGGGAGAGAATAAATAATGTTGGAAAGAATTAAAATTTTTGAATGGGTAGAACTAGGTTGAATGGGTATTAGGAGGATATTTTAATGCAATTGTTAAAATTTCAAAAAAAAGGGAAGATATTTTAGGGTTTCCCAATCCATGAGTGACTTTAATACCTTTAGTCAAGATGTTGGGTTGGTATATTTTGATCCCTCAGGGGAACCTTTTACTTGGAACTATAAGATAATTGGAGATGATCTTATCTTGAAAAGATTGGATAATCTTGGTCAATACTAAGATGTCGGCTAAGAAATTTAAATTTATTTCAGAAATCATCCATTTTTCAAGATTAGATCATCGACCAATTTCTTTATCAATATTGGAGGATAAGATACATAGGGGAATTCCATTCATGTTTGAGTTAATTAGGTTTATAGACCCCACCTGTGAGGAAAAATAATAGACATGGTGGGGAGTTCTAGTCAAAGGATCCAAGAGCTATATAATCACTCAAAAATGGAAAAGGATGAAATATAGGATTAGAGAATGGAAACAAAAAATTACCTAAATCTGCTCGAAAGGAAAGATATGTTTAATGAGGAAATATGAACCTTATAAAATTCCTTAGCATGAGGGTGATAGGACTCATATATGAATTATATAAAAAGAAAATTACTATTAAAATAACAAATAATTCTTAGCTAAGAAGAAATATTCTAGAACTAGAAATCAAGAATCAATTTGCTGAAAGGAGACCAAAATACAAAGTTCTTTCACTTTTCTACAATACTCAAATGAAACAAGAACCAGATTGACAAAATTCTTACTCCTAATGAGATAAATTTGGAAGAACACTCAGACATTAGGGCTAAGGTAGTATAAATTTTTGAGATCCTTATTAATGGAGGAGAGGATAAATAGAAGTTAGATTCAATAAATATTTTTTGATCATATTCCCTTTTGTATTTCATAAAATACAAATTCAATTCTAATGGCTCTAGCTATAGAGGAGGAAGTGAAAGCAACAATTTTTAGTATGGGAAAAGATAAAGTTCTAGGGCCAGATGAATTCATAATGGGAATTTTTTTAAAGGGATGGCATATTGTTGGTCTAGATGTAGTGGAAGAACCCTAAAAAAGAAGAACAATAAGTAAGGAATGGAACAATAACTTCTTGGCACTCATTCATAATAAAGAAGAATGTCCCTTTTTTATTCCTTTCATCCAATCACCTTATATAACTATGTCCATAAGATTGAAATAATAAGGTAATGGTAAATAAGTTAAAAGGTTTCTTAAAAGTCATCATATCACAAGAACACATTGGATTTATTGTTGGTAGACAGCTCTTGGATGGCATAGCCATTGCTCATGAAACTCTTCACTCTCTCAACTTCAGTGGAAAGGAAGGTATTCTAATTAAATTGGATATGGAAAAATCATATGATAGGGTCAATTGGGGAATTTTAGATAAAATGCTAGAGATTTGGGTTTAACTAGAATAGATGCCATGTGTATGAATTTGTATCTCCACCCCCTCTTTCTTGGTGTTGGTTAATCAAAATCCATCAAGTTTCTTTCAATCTTCTTAGGGACTAAGGTAGGGAGACCTGTTATCTCCATATCTCTTTATTATCATGACGAGCCTTAGGGAGGGAAATCAAGGTAGAGGTGAAGATAGGAAATGTAAAAGGACCGATCATAAGTGTTAATTTGGAAAGTGTAATTCATCTCTAGTTTTTAGATGACACACTACTTCTAGGAGAGGCATTAGTAGAGGAAGCCATTAAACTAAAATAAACTTTGGATCAATGTGAAAATTTAATAGGGCAGAGATAGATCCCTTAATATCCAAATTTTTCTTCCAAAATGTTAACCAATAAAATCAACCACCGATCAAAGTTGTCCTTGTATTTGAAATTGGAATTCTATCTAATTAGTATCTAGGAATGTCATTATTCACATGGAGGAGCTCATGTGCAAATTGTAAATTTATTATTAATAGAATTCAAGCCAAACTCACTTCATGGAAGGGGAAATAACTTTCACTAATAGGAAGGGTGCAACTTGTTAAATAAATTTTTCAATCCATGCCCACTTACATTCTATCATTCTTTAAATCTCCATGCAAAGTAGATGAAGGAATAATGAAACTACAAAGGAATTTTTTGTGGAGTGGATCAAAGGAGAAGAGAAAATAAATTTAATCTCATGGGATAAAGTCTGCACCCATAAACACTACAAGGTTTGGTTTTAGATAGATTAAACAAGGCCATTATAACCAAGTTTTGTTGGAGAATTAATAGGGAATGAGATCAAATATAGAGTACAGTCTTTCATCATAAGTATCTGGGTACACAATAAATTATGGTAATCTTCACCCAATTTCCTTTAACTGGATGGTCAATAATATGGAATTTTATGACGCAATAGAGAAATATTATCCTTCCACTCATCCAGTGGATAGTTAGAGATGGGTGTAACATCTCTTTTAGAAGGATTCATGGCTTATGCATTATTCATTAGAAATTTATAGAGTTTTGGTAAATATAATGAAATATGCTATCAGAATTTGGGGAGATAGAGTGAGTAATTATATAACTTTGAGGGATGAGAGGAGGTGTTAAAAAGAAATGATTTGCCTTGGTGATTTAGATAAATAAGAAATCATAAAATTATCAGTGGATTTAGAAAATTATCCCCTCACTTTTGTCATTCATCAGGACCAACTTATATGGGAAGGTAGCCCATTTGGTGAGGTCTCAATAGTGGAGTGATACAACTATATTCTTATTATTGAGGGTATAACAATGTAGCCTTGACATCATGAGAATCCCTTGTTGATGACTTTCATGGTATGATTGGCCTTGCTTCATAAGCACATAATATCTATGCTCAACATTCCTAGTGCTTACTCTCTCATAACTCTGACCACCCTCGTATATAAAAAAAATAAGAGCTAT
This sequence comes from Torreya grandis, assembly GCA_037957365.1. Lineage (NCBI taxonomy): Eukaryota > Viridiplantae > Streptophyta > Pinopsida > Cupressales > Taxaceae > Torreya > Torreya grandis. The sequence goes on from JARHVA010001420.1 coordinate 2,946,817, forward strand.
GAAGTGACTTTAGTACCTGCTACTAGTTATGAAAATATTTTGGCTACAGTAATGAATTTAGTAATATTGTTAAGGCATTAGGAGAAGTATTGTTAATGGTTTGTTTGAGGCAATCAAATGCAACCCCCAGTTGTAGATTTGATTGCTAACTAAAACTAAAAATATCAATAATGAGTTGAGTTGAAGTACATATTTAAATTTTAGTACATAATAGAAACAAATCCTATTGTAACTGAAACAATGATATTGATAGCATAATTATTCATAAGCCATTGTGGGTGCTTCTATTATTTTATTTATGCTCTTGGCTTCAACCATCAAATTTTATGCATAGACTATGACCATCATTTGTTGTAGCTATGACATGTGTCTCTATCTTGACTCCTAACTTATTCTTTCCACTTTGGTGATCTCACCACTTGTCATATTCCAATTGGTGAGACTATCTACCATGTGGCTCCTTTATCTTAGTTTAGTCTACGAACCCTTTATCTTTGTAGTGCCATGTAAGAAAATGACACCCAAGCACCTCAATTTAGTACTTGCTACTAAAAGGAATATTTAAACTTGATTAATGTTAAGATTTTGTTTATATTTATAGAGATTAATAGATCCCATGATCATGCAAGGATATTTAAAATGATTACATAGAGTGTCATCATTTTATTTAAAATCAACTAAATGTGGAAATCATTGTCAAGACATTACCTTATATTGAATATACAATTATTATGATGGTTATTTATTAAACATTACCCTTTGAATGATATATTAGTTCATAGTATAAATAAATATTATTAAAATATATGTATATATATATATATATATATATTTTAATCGATACTGGGGTTTTATAGTTCCCCTACCTATATATAAAAAGTGTCATAAAAACTGATAGCTAGATTAAAATTAAAGCTAATTGAAGTTGTTATTCTAAACCAAGTCATGTCCAAACAAGTTAAATTGTCAAAAAGTATCCATTTACCAAAAACAAATGAACAAAAAAGAAGAAAGCACCCAAAAAGGGCCAAAAAATTGCCAATCAAAATGAAAGAGTAAATAGAAAGTTTACCAAAAAACTATCAGCCCCACAATGACCATACCTAAACATCTTTATCATCTTGATTGTCTAGAACAATGAACTCTTTGATAGGAACAACAATAGATGAAGAACTCCCTAGCATTTTCTTCCTCAAACCCCAGATCCTGAATTTGACACCTCTAATTGATGTCATCATGTGATTGATTACTAAGCATCCCTTCATTATCACCATGATTGCCTCGTCAGGTGGCCCTATTAACTAGGGTAGAGCAGTAACCAATCTATAGAGCACCAATTTTTCCAACAAATTCACTACGTCCACCTGAGTTTGATTTTGATAAACTACTTTCCATCGAGATAATTCGAGAATTGGGCTCTTGAGATGCACCATTAGAGACATGGTTAATAATTTCCCCTATGTAGAGTCATTATCACAAATCTTCTTTTGTATCTCCTCCACAAAACCAACTAAAACCATGAAGTGCATCTCCAAAGCTTTTAAAGTTGATAATGGAACTAGACCAACACCATCTGAGTTGGAGAAAGGCAATTTGGGAAAGGGTCTTAAAACCATGCTTTTGAGCTCCTCCATAAGACCTAGATGGTGGTCAGGCATCACAAAAAACTCCATAATTTTAGAGACCACCTCATTATCCACCATGAGAGCCATAATATTGGTTGAAAACATGGTGGCTATCACAAAATTAAGCCTATTATGCATGTAATGAGCCACATAGTCCTCACCCAAGATAACTAAAGTAGCCTAAGAAAATTCTTCTAAAGGGACCCAAAAAATATGTTTAGATTGAGCCTTAAAAATGAAACCCTTAGACACCATTTTATGAGCTGAACTATCATCAAAGATAATTAGAGTCTTGAGTGCCAAATCCACCTTGTGCTTCATGTAAATAAACAACTAGATGCCCACAACAACCAAAAATACACCTAGGTGTAAATGAAATGCAACAACATGATGAAAACACATCATATCACCACCTTTGCCATAAATTAGAGTTACGACCACCTTTGTTTATAGGAATGAGGCCATAATGAGGAAATGATGCCATCAAAAAACCAACAGAGATAGAATAAGCTAATTATGGCCATATCAACTAATAATCAATAACAATTAATTATTATATTTAAATTAAAATTAATTTAATTTTATTTAATTCAAATTAATGGAAATAGCCCCAATAAAGTCTTCCCAAGTAGATCCAAGGCTTTCCCACTTGCATATCTTCCCTTTGATCAATCCCACAGTTAGATATAAAATTCACAGCTAAGTAAGCTTCTCTGTAGTAGTGTTTTCAATCCAAAGATGTAAACTTATCCAAGCAGGCCCAAACATTGGACAAAATATTTTATAAATTCCAGGAAATGGATGACTTTTTCTTGATAGTAGAAATTATGATTTGAGAATCACCTTAAATTACAAGATTATCGATTTCACATTACATTACATGATCAATCCCAATTAAAAGGGCTTGAATTTTAGCTTTGTTATTTGTGTCATCCAATATTTTTTTAGAAATCACCCTAATCAAAGAGCCACTACAGTCCCTTAGTATACATCCAACATCAAAAGCACCCAGATTTCCCCTTGAGGCTCTATCAAAATTTAATTTAAAACCACCCTAGGCGAGGAGGAATCCATATAGACTTGTCCTTTCTTGAAATTTTACCTATGCTTACTAATGTCCCATTAATAGGTGGATGACCAATAAGCCTCCATTTAGCACAAATATCCATATCCCAATCAAAGAGATAACCATTCCTATGCTTGATCGGAGAAGAGATCATTTTTGAAATTGTAACCTCTAAATATTTTAAATTTATAGCAAGGGGTTTTTATTTTCCTTCAAAAATTCATTGATTTCTTTCTTTCTAGATTGTCCAAACAAGAATAGTAGGATTAAATCACCAAAAATCATATAGAGAATTCTTGCAATCACCTATAAGCTAAGAAGAGAAAGCAACAAATAGAGAGGGTGTTTAGGCCCAAGACCATTCAAGTTTATAGCATAGTGAAGCCCAACACTAGGAAATAAAGGGGCATGCATAAAGGAGATGATTGGTTGTTTCTTCTTCATATTTACAAAGAATGCATCAATACAAATCATAAAAATTGATTTTGGTCAGTCTGTCATATGTGAAAATGTAGTTCTAAAAAACAAGCCAGGTAAATACCCCTACTTTCTAAATCATAATCTTATCCTAGCATAATTATCTTGCCCATATCATCATATTATCAGTATCATTTTCCATCTGGTAACTGATATTGATAGAATACAAGCCTAATTTGGCTTCAGTCCAATGCAGTGAATCCTCCTTGTAGTTTAAGAAAACCTTTTGATTCCTCAAACAATCAGTCAAATGCAAGCACTGCTCCACTAAGATGTCTAGAGCCTCAAAATTATTCCAAATGCAAAAGGACATGCCATTATTTTAATGAATTTCCACATAATTTTCAACCGAATCACCCCATGTAGAAGTAAGAATGTGCCTAGCCTCCTCGAGATGTATCAAATCAGCCAAAGGTTTATGACCATTCCAAGAATCCTCCCAAAATTTGTTTTTTGACCATTATTGATGGTCTAATAAAAATACTCTAAAATCAAAGATTTTCAATTCAGTTTTTTTTCCAAAAGTGTGAACCTTTGGGGGGGTTACTGATAGAGACCACACTCCAGGGGTTATTCAAATCAAGATATTTACATCTCAAAAGCTTGCACCAAAGATAATTGGGTTTTGAGAGCATTCCCCAAACTAATTTAGCTCCGACAGCCTTGTTTTGAAGGCTCAAAATTTTCACACCATCTCCTCCCACCTTCTTAACTTTACAAACCCTATCCTATTTTAACAAGGGGATTTTCTTCTTGATCTGAGTTCCTTGCCATAATACATCTTTCATAATTTGATTCAGCAACTTAAGTACATGGCAAGATGGTTAGAGAGAAAAGAGGCAATAAATAGAAAGGGAACTTAGAATGGACTTGATGAGAATGATACAACCAACAAAGGTCAACCATCTTCCTTGACAAGAAGCCAGACACACTTTAAAAGAATTGACCAATCCTTCCTAGTGAATACTTTTGGCCAACCCCCCAAAAAAGAGGAAGCCCTAAATATTTGGATGGTAGCTATCTAATATTTAAACCTAGAACTAAGGAGATAACCTCTTGTTCTTATTTTAAATAATTAATAAATAAAATTTCTAATTTTCTAACATTTACAATTTGACCAGAATCAGACTCATAGTTGGAAAGAATAGAATTGAAAACTTGAGATTCACCCATAGAAGCTTGACCAAAAGGAAAGGTGTCATCAATAAATTGTTGATGAGTAAAATTTTCCAAGCCTTTTGTACCCTGAATACCCTATAAAAAAGAGTCTTCCTTAGAATTGTTCATTGCACGTCCTAAAGTTTTTAGTCAAAAAAATAAAAATAAAAGGAGAAAGATGATCTCCTTATCTAATACCCCTTAGAGATTCAAAAAAATTGATTAGACTTCCATTGATCAAAATGGAATATTTAAGATCAAAAATATAACTAAAAACCCAATCGCACTAGTCTTGATCAAACCCAGATTTCTCTAAAACTTTGATCAGAAAATAGTAGTCACCCTGTCATAAACTTTGTTGATATCTAGATTGAGCAACATACCCTTCCAATGAATAATAGTTAGAGAATGCACTATTTCATGGGTAATAATGATACCCTCTTGAATATTCCTTCCCACGACAAAACTAGCTTGTTCTTTTGAGACCAAAGAATCCAAAATAGGTCTGAGTCTATCTACCATTGCTTTAGAAATGATTTTGTAAACCATATTACAAAGAGAGATAGGTCAAAAATCACTAAAGTTTTCTTGAATATCCCATTTCAAGAGAAGAGAAATAAAATTAACATTACCATTAGGTATTACCTTTATCCTCCTTTGAGGTTCTTTGACCATTTACAAAACCTCTTCGCCAACTAAATCCCAAAATGATTGGAAAAATACAGAAAAAAACTATCCGAAACTTTATCTTTTTCCACAGAAAAAACTACAGATCAAACCTCCTCCGTAGAAAAATGAGCCAAGAGTTTCTCATTTTGAGCATGAGAAACCAACCTAGGAATAAATCTGAAGTTGTCATTTAGAGCTATAATATTTTATGCCTTATAATCATTAAGTAGTTTATTGATGCAATTAACAGCCTCATTCCAAACCTTTGATTGAGTGTCTGAAATCTTTCCTTCAGAAGAATGAATTTTTGAAATGTGAGAGACATTGTACTTGATTTTAATAGAATTGTGAAAAAAAAATTGAGTTTCTATCATCTTATTTCAACCAATATATTCTTGATTTTTGTTTCTAGAAAATTTCTTCTCTTTATAAAAGTTCCTCGTACTCGGCTACCAATTTTTTTTCCATCCAGTAAGAATTTTTATCCATTACTACTCTAGAGATTGTCTAATTGAGATTCACAAGATCCACTTCAACATGAATTTTTTCCTAAAAAATGTTTTTGAAATAATTGATATTCCAATGTTGAAGATGCCCCTTAATAAATTGAAGCTTTTTGGCCATCTTGAACATTGGAGAGCCAGACTGAATATGGTATTTCTTCCACCAAAATTCCATGAGACCTAGATGAGAATGGTCCCAGAGCCACATCTTATCAAATTTAAAGGGATAGAGATTAGGTGAATTATCAATATTGACATAAAGATCCACATGAAAGCCATCAGAGCATGAGTAAGGAAGAATGGAGATTTTCGTGTTCCAATTTTGAGACATCTAATTGTTCAAAACTAAAAATCTATCCAAACAATCCATAATATTTTGCTCTCCACTTCTTTTATTATTCCAAATAAATAGGCCCTGCTTTGGTTGAATATCTAAAAGCTCATTATCAGAAACAAATTGAATAAAATCCATATTACCATAAGCCACTAAAGACCTTCCACCCCATTTTTCCCTAGAAGATAAAAGGGAATTAAAATCCCTACCCAACATAATCTTTGAGCCAACAAAATTAGCTAATAGAGTAGACAACTCTTTCCATAATAAAAGCTTACTACTAGACTTGTCAGGGCCATACACATTACAAAGAAAGAAACTCAAATTAGTCCTGAGATAAGTGATTTTACAAAATTTCCAATTAGTGCCAACCTCTAGCATTTCCACTTGAAATTTGGATGGAACCCATAAAATAGAAAGCCCCTCTGAAGCCCCAATAGCTTCAACAAAGGAGCTATTTCATCTCTTCCAACCCAGCTCCATCAGACTAGAAGCTTTAACCAAATTTAATTTAGTTTCTTGAATTAAAAAAATTAGAATTTTTTGTAAATAAAAAATGTTTAACCACATGTCTTTTGTTAGGGGCATTGATACCCCTAACATTCTAGGAAATAAGATTCATATAGACTGAGGGAGGATTTCCACCTCCCACTTTTTAGGTCCAAATAATTTAGAAAGAGTGCCTTACTTTCCTATTGAAACTTCCCTTGCAACACACCCCTTAGTAGATTTTCTACCTTTTTTCTTAGCTTTCCCATAGTTAGGCTTTTGAAGGGTGATTTACGACTGAGAAATGGAAAGAAATTCCCTAAAATTCAACTCCTCTTTTAAATCATATTCCTACAATTATGAATCACTATCAAGTGCCTCGATCATGAGATTATCCTCTAGCTGATTTAAGTCTTCCTTCAATCCACCAATATTCACTTCAAAAATTAATTTTCAATTTTATATGATGGATCTGACAGTCTGTGACTATTCTAAAATAAAATTGCAACCTTTAATCAACGATTTAGGAGATACTCATCTCATTTATCAAATTTGTCTAGCTAGGCCTCTATTTTTGAAATTCTGATACAAGAGGGATTTGTTAGAATTGGAATAGATAGTAAGTTAGCTTGAGATTTTAAGGAGACATCTGCCTTGAGAAAAGGAGTAGTCAAATTAGACTGAAAATGAGTCTAGTCTGAAACCACATTCTTACCTTTCTTTTCAAGATTTGAAAATGCCTGTTTAGACCAAAAATTTCTAGTGTTGCATAATTGGAAAACCTTGGAGGAGGATGTTACTAGTTTCCAAACCTTTCGAACCTGCCCCACACTAGTAGACAAAACCACCAAGGGTTTCTTACTATTTTTTTTAGTGTGTCCATTAAATCTACAATTAAAACACCTAAAAGGAATATTTTCAATGTCAATCGAATGATACTAGGAATGTCCTTGAGATTTGATGAGAATGTTTTTAGGAATGACAACATTTAAATTCATTAAAACCTGAATCCTTACATAAAAGGTCAAAATTCCTTTCTCTATAATTGGATCAATTTCAAAAAAATAACTTAACAAATTTCCTAAGGTCAAAAGGCATGAAAAGCCCCAATATTATAAAGGAAGACCATTGAGTCTAACCCAAATAGGGTAACTACCCTGTTGCACCAAAAATATATCAAAATTTGGTTGCCATCTTTGAAGCCAGAGGCTAACACCTCTCATGGACCATAAAGAATGATTAAAAACCATATTTTTTGAATCTAAATTGGGAAATATGATGATAAAGAAACCCTTCAGCATGAATTTTACTTCAATATCCTTTCCCCAACTATCCTCAACCCAAGACTCAATTTCACCAATCATTGACCATTTCCCTAAAATTTGTGGATAAGAGCCTGTTCTTTCATGAGTGTAATGACTTGTGAGTGTTCGGTGGAATCCCAGATGAATTCCTTATTGTCACTATATTTAGACCATACCAAACTCAAAAATATGATCCTCCAAGCCCTTCAATGCCTTTGATAGTTGTTTCAACAACCTCCCTTCATGACCAGAAACTAATGGTGTAAGCTTCACTCTATTACTCAGATCCTCACAAGACTGCAACTCCTTGTCCCTCTCAAAACCTTTTATAACCTTCCAAGTCTCATCTTGAAGCTAAGATTCCAATCCTACCACTCCAATACTAGCAAAAAACCCTATCCATTTATTTACCTCGATAAAATCTTCCTCTGCGATCCATCACCCAACCTTCTAGTGCCTACACTTGAGCCCTACTACAAAAGTGAGGGCTTCTTGCTTCTTTTCCCCCCAATCATGCACCATTCAATAATTACATTCTAACCATGTCATATATGTATATTATTATTATAACCATTTTACATGGTTTTAAAGTATATGCAAATCTTCAACGTAGTTTATTGAAGAAACATTGCATGTGTGTATTACAAAAGAAAATTGAAAATAAAATCATAACTATTTACTTGAGTGGTTATGTGCTAAAGTCATTGTGTGTTAAGGTGGGTCCCTTTACCTTATTAAAATTACCAAAAAATATGAGTATTAAATGTCATTTGGGTAAATGACTACTCTTAGAGATCATTTGTGTAAATGACTAATTTATACATGAGTAAATATCCCATGCATATTAATATCTAATTAAAATTGCTGGTAAAAGCCTTCGACTTAACATTGAAACTATTTTGTTTCAAATGAAAAATGATTTTCAATTAAATAATTACTTCCTTGTTGAATGTGGAAAGTGGTTCTTACAAATCAAATCAAATATATATAGTGTCATTATAAAACCCGAGACTTGAAATTTTCTCCATGAAAGCCTTTGAATAAGATCTTTATGGTCGAGACCATTATTTTATTAAAAGTGATTATGTAAAAGCCATTCGACTTAGTTTTCATGGCTTAATTACTATTACTAAAACTATATATGATCGTATGATTTTTAAATTTTATTTAGTTTATTGATATCATTTTGTGTCTTAGAGTTTATTTATTATCATGATCACAGGTAGTTTATGACGAGGCAATGTGATGCTCATCTTGATATTGTGACTATTATGACTATTAGTGGCCACCTATACCCCCTTTAAAATTATGAAGAGTTTTTTGTGAAGTTCATGACTTGACATGAGTGTATCTAAGTGACATTAAGATAATACCAAAGTATTAATATTTGAGACGATATAGATATAAATATTATTATCTATATCATAAATTAACATAATACATTAACTTTATATAGCCAAAAGGCTATTGACCCTTCTGAGGCATAGTTAAAATTGTCTTTAACTTTTCAATAAATAGATAATTTATAATAGTCTATATTTATTTAAAAAAATGCATAGAGTAATCTCCTTTATGAAAAAAAAAATAAAGTGGTTAAGGAATTTCTCATCATGGTAATTTATTTATGTTTTAAACAAAGTCATTTTGTGATAAAAAACTATAAAGATGACATATAATAATGCATACACGTATGAAATCAAACATGGTAGGTAAGAAGGTTATAAAATAAAATGAGGAAATATAACATCACTTCTAGACATATAATTTAATTAAACTAGCAGTTGCCTCAAACCTAATTAGACGACTCTAAAACTAATTATACTAAAAATAGGAGATGGTTTTGTGTGAATGGTAATGTGTTTGCAATAATATTTTTGATTTTTAGCATCTCCTCCATTACCGAGTAAAAGACCTAGAGACCTTTAGCCTACCTTTAAGATGACATATAATAATGCATACACATATGATATCAAACATGGTAGGTAATAAGGTTATTAAATAAAATGATGAAATACATCACTTCTAAATATTTAATTTAATTAAACTAGTAGTTGCCTCAAAGGTGCAAGTTATGCCAGAAGGAATGTGATTTTTTGTTTTAGTAAAACAAGGTTTTGTAAAGTGAAAGAGTGTAAATAATATTACCTCATTTAAAACCTCATGATTATTGACCCCATATCACTTTTTATAGAATAAGGAATAAAAAACAATAATATTATATTTCTGGTGGAGGTGATGGTCAAAATCAGGTTGTTTGTTTCATTATATGACATGGCAATGCGTTGTATAGGAAGGTGACTTTACATTTCATGGTGAGATTGAGAAATAACGAGGTGGTTAGGAAGGACAAGGCCATATAGATCATGCAAATGGTGAAATATTTGAAAGTGATCTAGGTGCTGATGGTTAGGGGCAATGGTAGGGTATTTTAATGATGGACTAGAGAAACCTTGGGAAAATACATGTGCAAAGTTTAATGACATGTCACAACTGTAAATGCAATCTATAGGTTTTGCCAAATTGTTTCATTTACCCAATACATGAATAGAACATGTGTCATGTCAACAAAAATGGGTCTCATATATCCAATGGCTCTTCTAACAATATAGAGAATACACCGGGTGCTAATTTAGATGAGCCTAAAACTAATTAAATGAATAATTATGATTATTTTAACTATATTAAACCTAATTAGATGACTCTAAAACCAATTATACTAAAAATGAAAAAAGTTTATTCAATGGAAGATGGATCCTATATAATTTAATTGACCAATGTAGGATGCCATATGCATAGATATGAATACAAATATTTACAAGTTTTTTCCATTCTAATTGTCTAATTCAAGATGCCATATGCAAATAGATACATATATAACACTAACAACAACAATTGTATTTGTAACAGTTATAATGCACTTTTCTCTGTAAGCACTATGGCGGCTTGATGTGTCTCAAATCAAGACCACCCCAAATATTATAGTTTCCTTTATAAAGGCTACAACTGCTATACTAAATAGTGTAAGTTACATCAAAAGAGATAAAATTTTATATTTTGGTGAAGTGTGATTTTGTGAAGTGAAAGAGCATAAATCAACGGTTACACCTCAATGAAAAACATGAATGCTGACCCCATATCATATTTTACCAAGATTTATTGTTATTAAGGAAAATTCAAAAATGCAGAAAGCTAGGAAAAAAAAACAAGACAAGCTTCTCATGTAAAGGCATTAAAGAGGATTTCTTGGAATGATAAATATAAAAGGGGTCAAGCATTGAGGGCAAAGTGGATTCAATTGATGATTATTATGTCACTTGGTAATATTCAAAGATAGGGGGAGACCTCAATGAAAGAAGGCGAGATGTGCACCTATAAGCATATCATGAGATTTTATAGCCTAGATTTGTTGGTTGTTTTAGGAGGAAACATGTGGGTATTTTATATTAACACACACATCTTTTAAGAGAATGAATCCATGAATATCATTGCATGTTGAATGTAGTCTCAGGGGAGATGGTTTTGCATAGTTAGTTTTTAATTTTTGAGCATCTCCTCCATTACATGGTAAAAGACCTAGAGACCTTTAACCTACCTATTATTTGGTTGTAATGATGAATTTCATCACCTAATAGCATGGTATGTAGTAAAAATGGTAAGATCATATCCTAAGTCATGGATACATCTTTCAATGGATGAATTAGAACTTACTCTCCAATTTGGGATCTATGTTCTTGTGGTTGTTTGTCCCTGTGCTTTGGGTTTGGTAACACCAATTGTTGTCATGGTGGGCACTGGAAAAGGTGCCTTCCTGGGTGTTCTTATCTAAGGTGCTCTAGATCTTCAAAATTTCTCCCTATTGGGAATGAATAAAATCCTTGCACTCTCAATGTTGATGGAGGTGATATTCCAAATACCATTGTAATTTATGTGCTCTCAATGTACATATGGCACTAGCAATAGTTTATCTTTGGTTTTTTTGATGCAAGAAGACATGGAAACATTAATACACATTGAAAGGTTTGATGGCACCAATTTATGGCATTGGCATAGAAAAATAACGGGGAACATGTAAATTTGAGGATATCTTGTTGGAGCTAATCTGCTTCTAGAGTATGTGTTGTCCAATGATGCGATTACTCACATTTTTACCTCCTATTACTAATGTATTTAGAGTTATCCATGGACATGATTGGTGAATAAAATTTCATAGCTTGGCAGAAGGTTACAACTAGCTCAATTTTACAGTAGTGCCTCTGGTGATGTTGTTGACCCTATGTATTTATCATAGGTGACCACACGCCAAACTCTATGTTTTACATTTTTGTGCAATTGTAATTTTGTCTAACCATATTAGCTAATATTTCGCAGCACAAAGGGGAGCTTTATGTTAAACATAATGGCGTGTATTCCACGTGCTCTTCTTTGAATTTATCATTATTATGGGGTTCCCAAAGGTGCACTTTGAAAATATTACGAAGCCTTCAGGATTTGCTCCGTACGATGTGTGGGGTGTTTTTGAAGGGGCTATAATCCGAGAATTCATCCACCTTTCACCCAATTCTAACCTTCGTACTGTTACTAGATGGGAATGGACCCTTTCTCTCTACCCTATCTTTTTAATATCTAATTACTACAAAGTAAAATCTCTTGGAAAACTTTAGCCAAGTTTTAATTCTTTCAAATGATTAGACAATGTAAGTTTTTTATATTTTTAAATTAAAATTTAACTATTTCTCAAAAAAAATAGTCTTATCTTGTCACACCAACAAATAGAAAATTAATTAAATAACAATTTTTAAATTTTCTATTTTAAAAATTAGATTTACCACTGAAATTTTTTCAAAAAGTAGGGTTTGCATGTTTTCCAATATAAAATTAATTGGAAAATCAATTACCATAGAACCTCTTGTGGAGGTAATAATAATGGCCCACTACGTAGCTTGGCTACCATTGAAGGAAAGCATTGCTTTGTACGTAACTCCCATAGAATAAGGTCTCAACGAACCTAGGGAATATAAAACTTTATGATAAGAAAAAAACAATTAAAATGATGCATCTTTCTTGGCCAACGTAATATATTCAAAATAAAAATAATGCAAATGTAGTATGACTAGTATAGGACCCTTGTTACTAATAATTTTGGTTGATTATATGACGATTTAAATAATGGGAGTTATATATATATATATATATTCTTATTATGATAATTAAAAAAAAATACATGTGGTAATGAAGTGTTATAGTTTTCGCCTCTGTAAATTAATTTGTATTGAAAATTGTTAATAACCAAAAAAAAATAAAAATAAAATTAATGTTGAATAAGATTTATATATATATTATTGTATTTTTAAAAAATAACTATTAGTTGTGGTATATTGAATTGGTAATATTCGGGGTTGATATTTGTATATATCAATAACATAAGTCTAAATAATTTTTTTGATATTTTCACGATTTATAAGAGTGATTAAAATTTCTAAGTAAAATTGTGTACAGTATTTTTTATTGGCGTATTTTGAATCATCATCCATGATTCATCATCAAAAATAAAACATGAATTGAACTGCAATCTGACCTCCTTATAAAGATATGATGTTAAACGATCAAGAAGATTAGTGGAACATTGGAGGGATCCAAATGATCACAAGGGGAGACAATAGAAGTATTTGCCTTAAGTTGTGTGAGGGGGTGATGTGTTTGAGAATCTAAAGGAGAGATCACTAGTCAAGGGAAAGAATGAATGCAATTAATGTTGAAACACGTTGATCAAAAATACTGCACACAATTTTATCCAAAAATTCTATAGCTCATAAATACAAATATTTTAATAATAAAAAATTTAGTAAGGTTATAAAACAAATATGACAAGCACTTGAAAGTGCTTTACTTTTGGTTAATAAATTCGGCTCAAAATTTACGAAAGATTGATCAATCATTATTATTAGTGGTAGTACGCAGGGTCAAATTTTGATGGTTGTATAACTGTATCTGCATTTTTTTGCTGTAAAATACAATCATTTTTTTTGATGAATTGTAAATATCTATCAATAAGTAGTAGGGTTCAATAGAACAAGTACTTACAAAAGGGAGTGGAGAGCGTAAACATGGTTTATATATATATATATATATATATATATATATATATATATATATATATATATATATACTCTGTCATAATAATATTAATATTAATAAATTATAATATAACACATTAGGGTACTAATAATATAGATTTGAATATAATACTATATAGTATTTATCATATGCAATATATTATAACAAATAAACATATTATTTATATAATTATATATAAATAACATATATAATATATTATAACAAATAAACACATTATATATAATGTGTTTATTTGTTATAATATATTATATATGTTATTTATATATAATAATTATATAAATAATATGTTTATTTGTTATAATATATTGCATATGATAAATACTATATAGTATTATATTCAAATCTATGGTCACATTATATTAAAATATAAAGCTCTAATAGAATATACTGGCAGTTGTCCCAAAAGTGCAAGTTATATCGGTAATTTTTTGTTTAGGTAAAGTGGTGTTTTACTAAATATTAAGTGTAAATTTCCAGTCGTACTTTACTTGAAATTTATAATCATTGACCTTTGTTTGAAATTTGTACATGATATTTCTAGTGGAGATGATGGTGAAAAATGAGGTTGTGTGTTACTTCATATGGTAATGCATTGTGTAGGGAGGAGACGTTTCGTTTCATAATGAGCTTGAGCAATGGCAAAGTGGTGAGAAAGGGCAATTCTATACGAAGTATTGAAATATTTCAAGGTACGCCCAACAATGATGGTGAGGGGCAATGGTCAGGTATTTCATGGGATTAACTTGAAGAAATCCTCGCAAAAATAAGTTAAATTTTTTAGTGACATCATATTTGTCAATGCAAAATATAGTTTCCATCGAATAGTTTCATTTACTTGATACATGATTGAAACATGTCCCAGATATTTGACGACTCCTTTTAAAATCCATAGAATGCACTGCGTGTCATTTTAGATGAGTCCAAAACTATTTAAATGGAAACTTTGATTACTTTAACTATTTAAAACCTAATTAGCTGATTTTAAAACTAATTAGATGAAAAATGAAAAATTCTTCTTTAATAAAAGACAAATTTAATATAATCTAATCGACTGATGTAGGATGCCATATGAAAATAGATATTGATATAGATATTTCTAATAATTTTCCATTTGTGTTCTTAGTAACACTAACATCAACCATTGTATTCATAACGATAGTGTTCACTTCTCTTTATTTCATGAATAGAGGATAGGTAAAATTGTCGATAAGACCATAAATGTTACCAATTTTGGGTAGTTTATTGGACCTATGTTTAAATCTCCATCAGTCTCTCCCTACTCTCTCTAAGCATTAGGGTAGTCTAATGTATCTTAAATTAGGCACAACCTTCACTATTATAGCTTCATCTATGGAGGTTCAAACTGTAATATTAAAGAGTGTAAGTTATCCTCAAAGAGATGTAGTTTTATTTTTGGTAAAGTGGGGTTTTGTAAAGTGAAAGAGTGCAAATCGATAGTTGTACCTCACTCAAAACTCATGTACACTAACCTAGTCTCACATTTTATGATTGAAGTGTTAAGCAATAATAGTTTGATATTGATTTTAATTATCATTCCAAAACATCTTTTTCAGTCTCGTGCTCTTTTAAATTTTATGTTTTTCTACGAATAGGGATAAATAGGATGCTTATGATGATAGGCTCTAATTATCCTCGCCCTTTCTTCTAGAGGTTAGAGTATGGTGTTTTTTTATGTTCTTATTCTTAATGTAATTATTTTAGGTGTCAATAAATTGACAACATGGATGAACAGAAACTACAAGATATACTATGTGCCCTCAATATCTTGTCCCCACATTATTGGCATTAAAATGATTATTCAAGCTACACATTAGATGTGGAACCCAACCATAATTGAATTAGTTCTTGTGACATCCTCATCCACTCTTAACAATACAAAATGGCCAATCAAATATGTTCCCACCTTATAGATTTTTGACCCTTTGTAATTCATGTAAATCCAACAACTACCTTGAATCTGAGTCTAGTATATGATATGTCCCCTATGGTGTACGATAACACCTGAAATATCATGTCATTTCCCCTCACCATCATTTCCTAACTCATCTTGAAATATTTCACCACTTGCATGTTTTTTATGGCCTTGCCCTTCCCCACCACTTTGCCATTCAAGTTGAAGCTTACATTGAAATGACACATCTCCTCCCCACACAACTCATTGACACATTGTATGAAGGATCACAAAACCTCATTTTCCATTGTCACCTCTACCAAAAATATAAAATTATTACTACTTAACACTTCATGCATAAAATATGAAACAAAGGTTAATGATCCTAGATTTCAAATTAGGTATTACTGTTAATTTTCATTACTTTGCTTTCCAAACCCCACATTATAAAAACAAAAAATGCATCTCTTCTAACGTAACTTACACTTTTGGGGAAATTTTTAGTGAATATCCCCTAACATGTAATGTGGTTTAAATTCAATCCTTAAACGTTATCTCCCATTAAACCTCATATGGAACAAATGCAATGAAGTGGCTAGTGAGAGATTAATCCTTATCAAGTATTGGTGAGATGTACAAATTTAATATGTTTCACATTAATATTTATGAAGTGCATAATATCTTTGGAGTAAAATAAAAAATATAAAAACATTTGAAGAGAGACATAGCCCAATAAACACAGGATATTAAAACAACATTCATTAAATGTGATTTACTCAAAATTAATTAAAAATAAGTTTAAAATATTTATAATGTAAATTGAATTCTTTCTTAAAATATATTAAAAGGGTTAAAAAAAGGACAATTATTTTAAAAGTTTGATAAATATAACACATGGTAGTCAGGGTTAATCCTTTTCATGTATTGGTGAGATGTGCAAATTTGATATGTTTTTATTGATATTTATAAAGTGCATATTATCTCATGTATTGGTGGGATGTGCAAATTTGTTATGTTTTATATTAATATTTATAAAGTCTATATTATTTTTAGAGGATCATACAAAAAACTATTAAAACATTAGTACCAATATATAGTTAATAAGTTTTAGTATATTAAAATAATGCTCATTAGATATGATTTACACACCATTATAAAAATAAGTTAAAAATATTTATAGAAATAGATCGAGTCTATGCTTAAAATTATTAAAAAGTTTAGAAATATGGGTAGTTATTAAAAAAAAAATTGATGAGCATAGTACCACCACCATTTAAGTTATGCAAGTAATTAAGAGAGAAATCATTATTTTGCATTAACTTTAAAGAAAGGAGCAAACACAACCAGAGACACGATGAAGCAGGTAAAAGACCTAAAGCTAAGTGTATAGGGTTACAAGATTTTATTAAAAGTACATTATCCAATAAATTTGGATAACCAAAAATAGAAGTAAGAAAGCACAACCATTCTGAAATATAGCTTTGATATTGAGCTTAATCCAAAATGTTTAATACACATGTGACATGATAGAGGAAGATGTGGCATTGGTGGATGAAGCACTGGGAAGAGCATCTCAACATGATTTTTGGGTGCCATCTCTCCTTTCCTTTATTTCCAAAGGAGGTAGATCATTAGAAATAAAAAAGGCCATAAAAGATAACAAACACATCTTTTTTGGAGGATGGAGTTTGAATATAAATCTCCAAGAAAATTTCCAATTTGTAAATTGTTGATGAAGATTTAAAAAACTTTGTTGTGACCAATAGGAAAAATCCCTAATTTGTAATTTTGTTGGCTCATGACCTAGTATGGATTCTTTGAAGGAGTGGATGGGCTCAAATTGGCGCTCTTGCCTTATGTTGGACATCTAATTTTAGCTCAAGAATATTTTCAAGTCACTTTTCAATCTACAACTAATCTAGAGTTGTTGTATAAAGAGGGACCATGGTTTTATAAAAATAAATGGCTTTATATGAAGCATTGAGAGCCTGATTTCTATTCAAGTGAAGAATTGGTGCATGAAGTTTCACTCTAGATCAGACTTTACAAATTGCCTCTAGAATATTGGGTGGGAGGAATTTTGGAAATGGCAGCTGCTAAGGTTGGTAAGTTTATCTACATTTATGAATCCACTAAGAATAAATAACTTAGCACTTTTGCTCACATTTGTATTTGGGTGGAATATAAAAAACCTATCCCAAAAGTAATAAGGTTTACTTGCAAGTCAGGTTATTGGAGGCAAGACCTTGATTATGAATGACTTTATTTTAAATGCTTCACTTGTAGACAGGTTAGACATGTTAGGAGGAACTGTCTCACTCTCAAGAACCAAAGGAGCCCCTATATTCTAAAGAAGGCTAACCTACTATATCAAGAAAAATTTAAGGATAGAAGGAATATTAATTAATTATGGAAGTCAAAATTTAGTGATAGTGAAATAGAGAAACAACACAAATGGGACATAATGACCTTTTCTATATTCTTGGTAACTGCCTTCAACCCATCAAACCAAGAATTGGTAATCAAGAAACATCTAAGAATGACTATAGTTATCTTGAGGGGTAGGAAAGGAATGTGGGAAATCCCATTTCTCTATTTAGAGGGGGAAAAGGATAGTCGAGGAAAATTAAAGTTTTATGAGCAAAAGTGGAGTGTGGCTTCAAGAAAAAAATTCTCAGTTGATATGGTGAAATCTGCTTCTTTAATAAATATGTTAGATTCATCCTTTCTTAACCTACATGATAGAATCCACCTCCTGAATTTGTATACTCTCCACTTCTAAAAAATCAAGATTCTCCTCCTAGATAAAATTTCACTCTAAAAGACTCAACGTACAAGCTTCCCCTTTTAGAGTAGACAAATGTGGATGCCCTTGAATGCATAAAAGAAGAAATCATAATGGAGAATATTCTAAAAGAAGTTAAAACAAATGAAGGTAAGAATGAAGGGTCCAAGTAAATTTTAGGGAAGGAGGGAGTTAGAGAGATTAGGAATACTCAATTCTCTGTAAGAATATATGGATTAATTGATAGTTTAATGACTCCACCCACTAAATCGGCTAGCTCTATAGGCATAAAATTAAGGAAGGAGAAACTTCAATCAGACACATAGGTGGACCTAGAGCATGGGTGTCAATAGTGATTAAATGAGATGTATTTAGGTGATAAGGAAAGCTTTTCTTTTCCACCAAAGAGCCATAAAAATCTTAATTTGGAATGTTAGAGGCTTGAACACCTTTGACAAAGGCCAACTTGTGAAAAGGTTGTCCAGGGAGCATAAACTAGATATTCTAATGCTCCAAGAAACTAAAATAAGTAAACAATCATTAGAGGTTTCAAGTAAACGTTTTTATAAAGAGGTTGAGGTCATATCAATTGATGAGTAGGATAAAAAAGAGGCATGGCAGTGTTTTAGAGTCTACATAGTTTCAATTGTAACCTAATCCACAACTTAGGTAACTACATTTTTTTTAAGGATTTAAAAAATAAGAAGAATTTTATGCTATTAAATATCTATAGACCTATACTTTTGGAAGAGAAGAAAGAACGTTGGAAATGATTGGAATTGTTGAATGGGAAGAACTAGGTTAAGTGGGTGTTAGGAGTATATTTAAATTTAATTCTAAAAATTTTAGGAAAAAAGGGAGGATGTTCTAGGATCTCTCAAGCCACAAGTGACTTAAATACATTTGGTCAAGATGTTGGGTTGGTAGATTTTGATCCCTCAGGTTCGAATTTCACTTGGAATTATAGGAGAACTAGAGATGATATTATCTCAGAAAGATTGGATAAATTCTTAGTCAATATTGAGATGTTGGCAAAGAAATTTAATTTTGTTTAGGATATTATCCA
Source organism: Torreya grandis (assembly GCA_037957365.1). Taxonomy (NCBI): domain Eukaryota; kingdom Viridiplantae; phylum Streptophyta; class Pinopsida; order Cupressales; family Taxaceae; genus Torreya; species Torreya grandis. The sequence goes on from JARHVA010001420.1 coordinate 2,966,340, forward strand.
TTTTGCAAGATCAGATCATCAAAAATTTTCTCTATCAAGACTAGAGGACAAGAAACTAGGGGCATTCCATTCATGTTTGATTTAACATGGTTTATAGTCCCCACATTTGATTAAAAATTGCATACATAGTGAGGAGCTCTAGTCAAAGAATCCAAGAGCTATATCTTCACTCAAAAATTGAAGAGGGTGAAAGTTGGGATTAGAGAATGGAACAAAAAAAGTTCTATAAATCTTCTCAAAAGGAAAGATATGGTTGAGAAGGAACTATGAAGCCTATAATATTCCTTAGCACAAAGGTGTTGAGACTCAGATATGGCTGATATGGACAAAAATTGCTATTAGAAAAACAAATTATTCTTAGCCAAAGAAGAAATATTATGGAATCAAAAATTTAGAATTAATTGGCTGAAAGAAGGAGATCAAAATACAAAGTTCATTCACCTTTATACTATAGTCGAATGAAACAAGAATCGAATTGATAAAATTCTTACTCCTAATGGGAGAAATATAAAAGAAGACTCAGACATTAGTACTAAGGCATTAATTTTTTTTAGATCCCTATTAACAAAGGAGAGGATAAATAAAAGTGAGGCTTGAGAAAGATTTCTAAGCCATATTCCCTCTCATATTTTAGAAAATAAAAATTTAGTTTAAATGGTGTCGACTACAGAGGATGAAGTGAAAGCAATAATTTTTAGTATGGGAGAAGATAAATCTCTAGGACAAGATGGATTCCTAATGGGATTTTTTAAAAAGGGATGGCATATTGTTGGTCTGGATGTAGTGGCAGTAGTATAATAATCCTATAAAATAAGAACAATAAATAAAGAATGGAATAATACCTTTTTAGCACTCATTCCCAAGAAGGAAGAATGTCCTTTTTCTTAATTCATTGTGTCCAATCACCTTATGTAACTCTTGTAGACATCTAATCCCTACCACCATTATGTTTAAATTGTCAATCCCACTCAAAATTCTACAACAATCCACAATCTGGGCCAAAATACTAAAATGCATTAAATGGTTCAAGATTGTCATATACAGGTGTCGATTTAGGCTAATGTATCCCTAAATGGAGCAATGCATTTTATGTGATTATTAACTTTTCTCAAATCATTTTGATTCAAAATGATAAAAATGCAATTTGATGCTTTGAACTACTAAATTCTTCTAATTCGAAAGCATACGACACATGCATGTGTTATTTTGTGTCAATAATGTCCTAAATGGGGTATTTGTCCATACATAACTGAAACCTTCTTCTAATTATACTTCAATCAAATTACAACCCAATAACTTGAAAATTTGACCAATTTGATTAAATGGGCAACCAATTTCCAAAAGAATTACAATAATTTAATTAACCTCACTTAAGAAAATTAAACCAAATCAAGAGTTTAAGTGGAAAATACATAGAAGTTATTGAATATGTATAAATTGGTAATTAATTTATAATATCTACATCATCAGGTGGCATCATCTGTAGGGTGGCATCCATAAGCTATAAATGCAACAAATATTTGGTTTAAGCCCTCCCATGCCTCTTTAATGCCCGTTTCTTCCAAATATTAATGGGGACATTTTTGGATTGAGCCTCCAAAATTGTATTGATTCATGGCCAGACATCTTGATCTCAAGATGGATGGTCATGGTTGATTCTAATCATTTCCAAAAAAACTATAAATACAAAGGTCCTCACTCATCCTTTCAAGCTCTTTTGGTGTAAACTTATTATGCAGAATTATCTTCACAAGCTATTTTTGTGTAGTGTTATTATGCTTAATTTACAATAGGATAACTTCAAATATAGGCATAAATTGATCAATTTCATGAGCCTATTTCATTAGTGTATTGAGAGATGATGGAGGAGCAAACCATTCATCATTGCTAAAGACTTGGAGCACCAAATCAGGGGAAAATCACATTTTTGAGCTGTACTTGGAGGAGGGATGTTCTTGGGAAGGTTTGATGTTGTATTCATTCTTTCAATAGCTCTTAGTTTTCATTTTAAAAAACCCATGAGGGAGTTGGCTTTGTGATTATGTTCGTTATGCTTATTTTGAGATTTCTTGACTAATGCATGATCTAACTCACTTTGGATTCCTACTCTACATCTTGGCATGCCCAGTGGCCCATACAAACAAGGGGACTAATTTTATACTCTTAGATCTTATAAAACATGCTTAAAAGTCTCTAACAATCAAGTTATGTCCCTTTTTTTCACATGTTTTTGTTCTTTTTAAAGTCACATAGTTTACACAGTGATCGACATCGATTTACGCTGATCCACGTTAGTCCTTTCCTAATCAGCATCAATCCTTGTGTGAAGGGTAGAACATGGTAGAAAGTAGATTTTTGGGTTTATCTTGAAGTTTCTAGTTGTTATTGTGCATTTTTCAAACTTTCATATTCTCTATTTGGTTATTTTCTTGCATAATCCAGAGAGTTATTTTAATTTTATGCTTCTTTTACTAACATTTTTGTAAAATCACTATGTTTTTCCTAAATTTTTATAGGCAATTGACATCAATTCCTAGTTGATTGACGTTGATTCTCTATGAACTGACTGACATCAGTCTCTTATAACCAATATCGATCCTTGCAAGGATTGATGTCAATCTCTGTGTCAAGAAAATAGAGACCCAAGAGCAATTTTTAAAATCTTGTTTTTTCATTTATATTTGGGCTTTAAGATAGACATAAACCCTCTAAAAATTGCAAGTCACAAGATGGAAAAAGAGATAAATTTGAAAATGGTTAAGTCTTGAATACTTTCATTTGGTGTTTAAAAGGAATTTAGATTGTTTATGCTTAGTTGTTTGTGAATGTTTTTTTTACAAATTTTTTCAACTAAGGCCAAGGGGACAAATTTCATAAACACTTCACTTTGGTGCATTAAAATAAAGACTCACTTAAACTTCAAACTTTTAAGAGTGTTTTTTTTATGCTAGATCTTTCAAAATCATTTGTTTTTTGCAAAATGGTTGATATTTGTATGCACTCCTTTGTCTCCTTTAGGGAACTTGGGTAACCCAAAGTGCTCTTCCTTTGCATTTATGCCTTATCCAAAGGCTTGAAAAGAACATCGCTAATGCTCTCCTCAAATCCATATGGTTTGGGTGATCTAAACATGACTTTAGAGTCTTTTCACTTTGTCATTTATTTTTATTCAACTTGGCTCATGAGAAGGAGTTCATAACCTCCTCACGAGTTCTCTAGGGAAGCATTGACCCAAGAATTCATCTCTTAACATCATTTCAACCCCAATCCACTATGGGGTATACAAATTGAGGGTAACCCATTGGGACTTTTTTTTAAGTGGTTAAGCAAACTCTGTTAGTGGTACTCAAACTCAAATTGTAGGGGTAATTTGGACATCACACTACACTGACCAAGTGATGGATGTAGTGGTTGTGAAAAGGATAATACCTTTTCATAATAAGATGATTGACATAGATACAATTGACATAAGTAATTCCTAGTGTTATCCACACTTGGGATCATCTAGACATACAAAAATTTAGTTTTAGAATAACCCCACTTGCCACAGACATTGTTGATGCAGGGAGAGTAGCCCGAAGTTCCATGTCACCATATAATCTCATGGGATAATGGGGGTGTAAAAACCCTACTTATTCATGTGATTTTATTTCTAGATTAACACTTAAAATCATTCTAAGAGTATGTATATAGATGGAATTCAATAATACGATGCAACCTTGTTAGTTTTAGGACTTTGGACGTCATACTTAGTTGTATTTTGTCATTTTATCCTTCACTTTCTTGGTTTTCAAGTCTAAAACTTGTTTGAAAATCAAAACACGTCACAACCAAACCCCTTTGTTATCCACCATTCTATTTGAACAAGGAGGTTTTACAATGACCAAATTAAAACCTCTTTTTGTCTTGTTTAAATCATCATTTGAAACATTGTGTTTGTCTTTATTAAACAATTATGTTATGTTGTCCATTTGAGTCTAGACCATTTTGAAAAAATCTTCAAGTCCTTCATTTTTAATTTAGATTTGAAATCTCACATTTTTAAGTTCTAGGCCAAGGTGTTAATTAGTTTTTCATTTGTACTTAGTTTGAGTTAACTTGGGTATGATTTCTTGTTTGGGTTTAACTCCATTATATAGACTCATCATCCTTTTTTATCATTCTAGACTTAGTTTATCTTATGTTCACTCATCATTCTAAGTTTTAGGACCATTCTACTTCTTATTACCATGTGGTGGTGTTGTGTTGCCCATTTAGTTTTAGCTTTATACTTAGGAGTTCTTATGTGTTTTCACATCTTGATATTCTTAGTTCGCATTATTATCTTCCTAATCAGAAAGACGTTCTTCAAATTTTCTAATCATAACTCATCAAAGTTGTACCTAGATTTTATGATATTGACATATCTTTAACCTAAGTTTGTTGTGTAATATTTCACTTTAGGTTCTAAATTTATCATACCCTCTTCTAATTAGAATATTTCAACCCACCAAAGTTGAGTAAATTCATGACCATTTCTTCTAATTGTGTGGTACTATGTTATTATTTTATTATAGTCTCATCTTACCTTGTCACTTGTTTAAATAAATATAAAATGCATCTTTTTAACATTTTCAAAACAAATTTCAAATCTTGGAAAATGTATAAAACAATATTCTAAACATGATGGAAAGGTATACTCATAATAGGGTCTCTTACGAACCTAATTGTGAGGAAGAACATTTTTACGATGGACATGATCACTCCATCATGTTTGATAATATCAACCTTTTTAGGCCTAGTCTTTAAATACCAAACTAATCCATGTCAATTTTCATACACCATCCCCATCCTCCTCCTTCAATTTGTGTGAGCAACCAAGCTCAATGCTCGAAGGTTACCATTATAGGCTATCCTCCTTTGACTTGCATGAATAATCAAGATCTACAGTATTTGAAGGTTACCATTTTAGGTTATCTTCCTTCAGTTTATGTGAGCAACCAAGCTTTGAAATTCTCAAAGGTTACCATTCTGGGCTATCCTCATTCGGCTTACATGAGCCACTAAACTCTGCAATGCTTGAAGGTTACCATTTTAGGTTATCCTCCTTCAGCTTGTATGAGTGATCAAGTTCCAAAATGCTCAAAGGTTACCATTTTAGGCCCTTCTCCTTTGGATTTAACTATCAACCAAACTTCAAAACACCTAATTATTACCATTCTAGGCTCATCACTTGTAATTATTGAACCTATTGTTAAAGAACTTTAATTAGACAAACTAGTCTTTGTTGATCCATTGTTCAATAGTCTAATTTTTGGAAAGCCCATTATTAAATTAAGAAGCCATTATTCAACCTATACCAACTATTCCCCACTTTAGAAATTTCATGTCGGTCTTTGAGCCACAACAAAACCAACCATTACCTCTTCAAGAACCATCTTTTGAGGACCAAAATGTGTTTAAAATTGATATTTTACAACTAATTATAAATCAGGATATGATGTTATTGTTGAACCACCCATTTGTGACAAGTTAACATGTGATGAATCACCTATTGATACTATATCTATTATTGAGGAGTCTCACTCTAATGATCTAGTCTTTGTTGAGTCACTTCTTAATGATTATAACCACCTTTGATAAGTCAGTCTCTACAGAGTTGTCTCTTGACCTTTTTTCACTTGTTGAGGAGTCTCACTTTGACAAGTCAGTCTCTGTGGAGTCATACCTTGAGCAGTTCCCACTCTTTGAAGGGATTCACCTAGATGAGCTAGTCTATGTTGAACCCTTCCTATATGAATCTATTTTTACATAACCCATTATGTCATCACATGCCATTAATTATTCAATAAAAAACACTCAATAAGACATATTTGAAGTTGCACCCACACCAGATGAATAATCAAAATTGAATTTAGGTTTTATTCTTGAATTGACATTAGATTTAACATCATAAGCATAATCACTATCAGTCTCAACATCATATTTAAAATCCCTTGACTTGAACTTAGCTTCAAAATCAGAATATAGTCGTGGTTGCTACAATATTGGTTACAGTTGCCTTGCGGATCGATTTAAATATATTTATGATCCTTCTATGATTATTGAGGATGATTACTTCAACATCGACATAAGTTTTCCTTAGTATCTTTTATGAGGATTGTGCTACCTTTCATCATTATATTACCACCGCCCAACATAGTCACTATATTGACATTCCACCTCCCACAAGTGTTGATTGGGAGTGACATAATCACACTTTGTTGAACTACATCCATGGTGACATATCAAGTGCAAAATATTAGGGGGACTAAGACCACATTCATATGAAAGAAGAATAATCTCCTAGTGAAACCTTTTTAGAGGTGTTAGGGGGTAATGAAAGTCCAAACTCAACATATTCTAGTGAAACCTTGTTTGAGGTGTTAGAAGACAATCAAAGTCAAAATTCAATGTTCCTTAGTGAAAAATTTTTAGAGGCGTTATGGGATAATAGAGATAATTTTATTGGTGAAAACCTCTTGAGGCACAGATAACTGAGCACAAAATTTCTTTACTACTTGACAAAGACAATATTAAAGATAACATCAATGCATCTTCCAATCTACAACATAGTCAGATGGTAGCTACTCTTAGGCCCAAATAACATAAAAATATGGTGGTCCTATTGAGAGCATATTCAGAATTCTTTGGCCCCACCATAACCAAAATTATGATGAATCTAGAATAAACAACATTGTGTGTGCCTAAAAACCCTAATTTTCATTTATTTCCCAACCATTATACATTCCATTATAATCCAAATTTACATTTCCAACTTATACCATTTCTCTTGTGCTTAACATTATTTACCAACCCTAGTTGTAATTTCCTTTACATGAGTTACAAAGACATCTTGTCTCGAAGTTTGAAGGAAATAAAATCAATGACCGATGAATATCATAACAACATCATTTGCATGCAAATATGCAATAGGTTCTTAATAGAGCAACTATTCAAAAAGGGTTTGGGCTAGTAATTTTTATGATTGATTATTTTGGTTGTCTGATATGTTGACTAGGATGTACATATCCACGTCAGTAGAAGTAGCAAAACCATTTTCCATTTGCCATTTTCCTTGCCTCATCACTTGGGGGAAACCCTATTACCCTTATAAACCATTTCATTTTAGACATCTTATACCATTGTGTCCCATTTTCTATGCATTTTTGAACTATATTGACTTGAGGTTCTTTGGGAATATATATACAACACTCAATTCCTATTGAGGTCAGCTCAGTCATCTAAACCACAATCTCACCATTTTACAAATATTTTTTTATGTTTGAACACTTTCACCATTTTATGAATAAATTATTTAGGTTTGAATGCTCTCACCATTTTATGAGCAAACTAAGCCCATGTTCTCTCCATTTTGTGAGTAATCATTAATTGGGGGTAACCTATTTGTCATTATAGCTAATTATCATCCTATCATTTTATTTATGTCTTACCTTGTACCATTTTATTTTACTATACCTTTACTATTGACCAAGGCCTATTTTTAGCCATCTTATCTACCCTTTTTAATCTTGGTTCCTTTATTTATTCCTACACTTTTCATGAGGGGATTTTGATCCAGTTTTAGTAGTTTCAAGAATTTTGTGTTTAAATGATAGTCTATAAAAGTAGTGTGACAGTGGATTTGGAAAGTTATCTTTCATTTACATTTGACTCATACCATTAATTATAACCACCTATAGAAAAATCAATGTTGTACCTTATTTTATTGATTATAATTACCTATGGACAAATCAATATCTATTTTACGTTACTAATTATAATCACTTATGGGCAAATTAGTAGCACAAATTTATGTCGTTGTTTCCTAATTATAATCATCTATGGTCAAATTAGAAACAATGACTTTTTATCATGCATTGCCACATAACCTTGCCATTACTATTATCATTTTCCTCACCATTCACCTTATTTTGCAAACTTGTTATCAGGTTAAATCTCATTGTATTTTGTATTGGCAACACTACTATGACTTGAAGTCCTATTGGGACCACATAGGTCATGCTTGATTCATTTGGAGGTCAATTTAGTCCCCCTATTCCATACACTCTTATCATTTTATGAGCATTAATTTTAATGCACTCACCATTTTGTGAGCCCATTTCCTTATTTTCTCTACAAATACAGATCATGTTTTCTTATCATCACTTTTTTTCTACCCCAATTCCTAGAAGAACTACATTTGGCCTGAAGTGCATGTTAGATATCACATCCATGGAACTATGTAGGCAACATCCACTTGTCTCATATATCTAGAGTTAGCTCAACCACCCTTTCATTTTATTATTTTTCCCCTCATTTTGTTGTGTTGTTTACCTATCACTTGGGGGCAACTTTGTCTCTTTTATTCTTTCTTTGTTGTGCTAGTCTTGTTATTTCTTAGATTAGGGTTCACCATGTTGCAGAGAGTAACTCTTATATTACACTTACATGAACCATTCACCTTTTTTTTTACTTCCACTGACATTATGATTAAATCTTGTTTGTGTGTGTTTATTTGATTTTTTATTGTTTTTTTGTTATGCTCTGTTGTCTCTCCATTTATTTTGTTAATGTTTGTTCATTTTTTATTTTGTTGTTATTTATTCTTGGTGTTTTGGCCTTTTATGTTACTATTTTGTCTTGTATTGCTTTATTATTTTGAGTCCAAATGCATTCTCTATCCACTTTTAGTATAGTCTTGATTAGTCTTGATTTGTTTAGAAATGTATTGAACTTTTTCTTTTGCTTTGTTTTCCAAGAATTTCTTAATACACATGGATCTTGATTATTCATATATAGATTTCATGTTGTTTATTAGATTGTTCTTACTTTGGTTTTATAAATTATTATTCCCATTTAAATCTTGATTGTTCATATCTTGATTGTAAGTTAGGTTGCATTTATGTATTATTGTTCTCTTTGTTTTTGTTTAAATGCAATTAGTTGTAACTCTGGTATTGGTAATTTTTATCATTATCTTTAGTATAAATATTCACATTTGAACCCTCTCATCACAATCGAAATACAATGTCATTATAGTTTACTCATACTTATGATGCATAATTTTAGTTTTGCTATAGTAAGTACCAAGTGCTTTGGATTCCAAATCCAAAAGTCAATGCAGCTCTAAAGATCAGTTCTCAATGTACCATACCTAACATGAAACTCTATGAAAGACATGCATCTCTTGGCATATATTATGAGTCTAATTAAATAGTGGTTTATTTTTATTCCATTCTTCATTCCACATTCCATTTTTTCCCACTTCTGGGTGAACTACATTGCCTTGAGTTCCATTTAGACTATATAGGCAGTTCTTGGATACATGATGTATCTCGGGTTATCTCAACCACCCTCATTTTTCTCTTCATCTCTTTCATCACTTTGTGCATCCTCATATGCCCAATTTTTTATGGATTTTATATTCATTAGGCCCTCATATCTATGTTTTCACCCACTCATATTTTAATCTATGCATCAGGTTATATCCTGGAGCTATGCTTGCCTATTTTCTCTATTAGGACATAATATTTAGACTAATCATTAATCCAATATACTCTACTAAGGCAAAAATAATTATTAGTGATCAAAATCAGCCCTATCAGGTCAAAATAGATTTATCAACTGATCAAATCCACTCTACTGGGGCACATTATTATTATTTCCTTTTTTTCAATCAATGTTCTCATTTTTTTCTAATTCCAAGTTCTACAACTTTTGTCCTCATTTTATAAATTTTAAAGTGTGCAACTTGTCTTGGGATTGATCATTCCCTAAGCCCATAGCTTTCACCCTCTTTTGGGTGTGTCAAAGTGTGTCGCTTATGTTTTGGGATTTCATTATGCCCAATTCCCCCCACCTTGGGGCCCATTATATTCTATTATATTTTGATCATTGATAATCAACACATGTAAGCATTCACTCATTTGGATCTAATTTCATTCATGAGTTAATTTCACTCTTTCTCTCTCTTTTTAAGAGTCCATCCCTCTATTTCATCCTCATATGTCCTCTTGAGGGGGCATCATGGATCATTTATTTCCAAACAAATCTTTTATTATTTGAATGTCTCGTCATGCCTTCTCAAATAAGGGAAAAATATATACATCTAATTCCTATCACCATTATGTTGAAAATGTCAATATTACTCTAAATTCTGTGACAATGCACAATTTGGGCCAAAATCACTAAAATGCGCTAAATGGTTCAAGCTTATCATAGATAGGTGTCGATTTAGGCTAATGTATCCTGAATGGGGCAATGCATTTTATGTTATTATTAAATTTTCTTAAATCATTTCGAGTCAAAATGATAAAAACACAATTTGATACTCTTAACTACTAAATTCTTCTAATTTGAAAGCATATGACACATGCATTGTTATTTCATGTTGACAATGTCCTAAATGGGATATTGGTTTATACACAACTGATACCTTCTTCTAATTATACTTCAATCAAATTATAACCTAGTAAATTGACATTTTGACCAGTTTGTTAAAATGGTCAACCAATTTCCAAAAGAATAATAGAAATTTAATTAACCTCACTTAAGCAAATTAAACTAAATCAAGAGCTTAATTGGAAAATCCATGCAATTTATTAAAGATCTATTAATTATAAAGTCATTTCTAATAACTACATCATCAGGTGACATCATCTGTGGGGTGGCATCCATAAGCCATAAATAGAACAAATATCTAGTTTAATCCCTCCCATGCCTCTTTAATGCCCCTTTATTCCAAATATTAATGGAGATATGTAGGGATTGAGCCTCGAAAATTAAATACATTCATGGTCACACATCTTGATCTCAAGATGGATGGTCATGGTTGATTCTGATCATTTCCAAAAAACTATAAATACAAGGGTCCTCACTCATCCTTTCAAGCTCTTTTGGTGTAAACTTATTATGCATAATTATCTTCACAAGCTATTTTTGTGTAGTTTTATTATGTTTGATTTTTAATAGGATAGATTCAACTATTGGCATATATTGATCAATTTCAAGAGACTAGTTCATTGGTGTATTGAGAGATGATGGGGGAGTAAGCCAGTCATCATTGTTAAATACTTGGAGCACCAAATTAGAGGAAAATCACATTTTTTAGTTGCACTTAGAGGAGGGATGATATTGAGAAGGGTTGATGTTGTATTCCTTCTTTTAATATCTCTTAGTTTTCATTTTCAAAACCCCATAAGGGAGTTAGATTTATGAGTTACATAAGGAAGTTAGATTTATGAGTTATGTTTTTTATGTTTATTTTGATTTTTCTTGACTAAGTCATGATCTAACTCACTTTGGATTCCTATTCTACAATTCTATCTATACTATTTTTACTAAGTTAATGGTAAATAGGTTAATTTTTTTTTGAAGTCATCATCTCAAAGGAATAAGATGGTCTTGATGTTGGCAGACAAATCCTAAATGGCATAGCTATTGTTCATGAAACTCTTCACTCTCTCAACTTTAGTGGAAAAGAAGGTATGTTAATTAAACTAGATATGTAAAAATCATATGATAGGGGTCAATTGGGGAATTTTAGATAAAATGCTAGAGATATTTAGGTTTATCTAGGAATGGAGGCCATGGGTATGGATTTACATTTCCATCACCTTTTTCTCAATATTGGTTAATCAACCTCCAACAAGGTTCTTCCAATCTTCTCAAGGACTAAGGTAGGGAGACCCTTTATCTCTATATCTCTTTATTATCATGCCAAAGCCTTAGGGAGGGCCATCAAGGTAGAGGTGAATAGAGGAAATGTAAAGTAACTGATCATAAGTGTTAATTTGGAAAGTGTAAGTCATATCCAATTTGTAAATGGCATGTTTCTTTTAGGAGAGGCATCATTAGAGGAAGCCATGAAACTAATAGATTTTAGATTGGTGTGAGATTATAGTAGTGCAAAAGATAAATACCTTAAAATAAAAAAAATCTTCTAGAATGTTAACCAACAAAAATAAAAATTGATCAAAGTTGTCCTTGGATTTGAAATTGGAATTCTACTTAATCAATGTCTAAGAATGCAATTATTCACATAGAGGAGATCAAGTGCATTTTGGAAACTTATTATTAATAGAATTTAAGACAAACTCATTGTGTGGAAGGGAAAGTAGCTTTCACTAGTAAGGAGGGTGTGACTTGTTAAATCAATTTTACAAGCCGTCACCACCTACATTATATCATTATTTGATTCTCCATGCAAAGTGGATGAATAAATAATGAAATTTTAATGGAATTTTTTATTGAGTGGATCAAAGGAGAAGAGAAAATAAATTTAATCTCATGGGATAAAGTTTGCACCCCAAAGGTGAAGGGGTTGGTTTTGCAAAAAATTGGATAGATTCAACGAGGCCATTATAACCAAGTTTTGTTGGAGAATTTACAAGGAACAAGATCAACTATGGAGGTAAAGTATTTTAGTATAAGTATCTAGATACACAACAAATTATTGGAATATTCACCCAATTTCCTTTGCCTGGAAGGTCAATGGTATGGATTTTTTTTCAAGCAATGTATAAATATTATCCTTTCACTCATCCAGTGGATAGTTGGAGATGGGTTTAACATCTCTTTTTTGGAAGGATGCATGACTTAGGCATTATTTGTTATAAAATCTTAAGGTTTTAGGAAATATAATGAAATATGCTATCAGTCTATGGGGAGACAGAGTGAGTAATTATATAAATTTGAGGGATAAGAGGATGTGTTGGAAGGAAATGATTTGCCTTGATGATTTATATAAATAATAAATCATGAAATTATTAGTGGATTTAGAAAATTATCCCCACTTTTATCATTAATCAGGACCAACTTATATAAGAAGGAATCCCATTTAGTAAGGTCTTAGTGGTGGAGTGATACAACTATATTATTATTGTTGAGGGTATAGTAATATGGGACTTCCTTGTTGATCAGATTTGGAACAATAATGCTCTCCCTAAGTTTGTCACCTTCCTTTGGGTGGCTGCCAATAGGAAATATTTAACCTATGATCACTTGTATAAGCAAGGGTTCTTAGGGCCTTCTATGTGCATCCATTTCATGGAAAGTGAGGAAACCACATATCATATCCTCTTGATTTGTAATTTTTATTGGAAGGTATGGGATCTCTTCTTATCTAAACTCAACCATGACTATGTTTTTTCAAGGATTAGTAGTGGATTCATTGAAATCATGGAAGATCCCCATTAAATTCAAAAGAGTAATATTATGGGGGATTGGATTTTCTACCATATGTTAAAATACGTGGCTGTAAATAAATAAAATAATTTTTCAAAATGTGTCCCATTATGAAGAGTGAGTGTAGGATAAAATAACCAAATATCTTGTTGATTTGTTATCCATTCGGTCCTCTTCAGGTTAGGAATGGATTATTAATGACCTAGATATAGTCCAAAATTGGACCAATATCCCATTCCCTAATAAAGAGATTAATGTGGTGATAAAAACTCCTCCTCCCTCTCTTTGGGGACCTCATATGTTGGGATGGATTAAACTAAATTTAGATGGAGAAGTGAAGAGTAATCCTCAACTAGTTGGAGGTGGATTAATTTTTTAGGATGAGAATAGAAAACCCATTTTGGTTTTCTCTCAATATATTAGCAAAGACACTAATAACTTATAAAAAACAAAATATCTTGTGAAGGGGTTGTATCTAGTGATTGCTCAAGGGTGAAAATGAGTGTCAATATAAGTAGACTCACAAATTATCCTTAAAGTAATTGAAGGAAAAGGACTAATTTCCTGATGGATATGTATGATTGTTAAAAAAATTAGATGGGAAAAAATAAACTAGAAAAGGTAAATTGATATCATTCCAAAATAATATGGCTTCCCCCTATCCATATGACTTTCAAAATATAATAACTTAGCATTCGATTACAAGTTCATATGCTTTGGAAATTGGATGACTTGGGGAAACTTTTCTCAATCAACAAAGTCCTCTTGATGTCTTAGGAAATGGTGGAGGTGATTGGGAAAAAATACAAAAGTGTTGGCATTGAAATTGTAGTACCCCCTTGCAGCAATGGGTCAAGAAGCTTGTGAGTGTGGTTTAGTATGGGGAATATTTGGAAAGTTATGATTTGGTGTAGATATTGAAAGGTATGTTGTTAGACCCAAAAAACACAATTGGAAGGCATAATGTGTTTGATATGGCCCAGACAGTCATCTATGTAAGCATCCTTACCAATGGTATTGCTTCTTTCTCCCTGCATGAGGAAACAACAAATGTGGATTGTGTGGTGTCTATTTGGGAGTGGATCTTTTGCATCATCACCACCTCATTCTAGAAGGGTTGGGAGCTCTCAGTGCTAGAAAATTAAAATTTATGGAGTGATTTGAAATTCATGTCTGAAAAGGTTTTCTTCTCAACCCTATAATGTTTTAATACCCCACCTTCTCCTCTAGAAGTTGATGATTTTGTTGGACCAAACGTGGATTTTGGATAGGGAGCTAAACTTAGGGACGTAATTCTCATTAGTGATTAGGAATATGGTTTGTTAGGCATCTTTTATATATATATATATATATATATATATATATATATATATATATATATATATATATATATATATATATATATATATATATATATATATATATATATTAAGGGGATAGAAGGGCTTGTGTAATTTTCCCTACCAAAAATTTGATACAATAGAATGTTGATTTAGTATAATTTTACCATGTTAGGTTGAGTGTACTAACACACGAAGTAATTATATGGCTATAATTTTGTCTTACTCTATGTGGGATTTTTAGAGATTTTTTGACTGTACTTTTTTGGGTGAATCTTTGTTATATGAGATCTAGTGGGTCCAAGATTTTTGGTCCAAAATACCTCATTTTGGATGATACTTCTGAGCACCATAAATATTCATGACAACAATATCTAGCTTTGTGCCTTTTCATATTCAATTCCTATGAATTTTTGGGACTATTTTTTTAATGCTTTTTGTTAGTCCTATCTCTAGTCATCTTTAGCAAAAATAACTAGTAACTACATGAAGGAGGTGAAATTTAAACATCAAGAGATTAAAAAAAAGTGTGTTTTAAATGATTGGAAAAAGAAAAGAGGTGAAATACAAACAAGAAGTTCTAAGAAGCTACTTGACATAGAGGATTTTAAATTTGGTTTTATATTCTATAAGATTAAGATATGCCAAGAGAATAGATGCAAAATACTTACGATAAATGAAGAGGGAGCTTTGACAATGAATATATTATTTGCTATATATTTTTCCTAACATGGATATATGCACCATTTTTCATTCTTGCATATTAAAAGAAAAAGGAGGTGAAATCCAAAGGTATTGTAAGGATAACACTCTTCATAATGTAATTAAATTTATGCCTCAACGTTCAATATTACCAATGTCAATTGTTGCATTTTCCAATGTTAGTTCTTTATATTTATGTATTTTTAGAGCTCAAGTCATTTTCAACTAAAGTTGTTTAAGGTTGCTTTAAGTTATGGGAAAGATCAGCACATTTTGAGGATTTTATGGATCTCATGTTGGGCCTATATATTTTTCCATGTGCACATCCACAAACATTGGTAGTTCAGGATTGAATATGGTTTGTGAAAACTTGCCTTTTTAGCTATTCTTGTCAACATATGGTGATAGATTTCAAATAAATTTCTTTGCTTCAGAAGCTTAATCTATAATATTTTTCAATGTAGCTTCACATAAAAGAATAACCTAACAACTGATATTTGATATCCAAATGGAAAACATGTATGCGTTGTGAGTATTCAATATGTCATCATTATGAAAATGATTGCATTTTTTCACTATGTTATTTTAAATATGGAATATTCTTGACGCAATACTCAAGGCTCTTTATACCAATATTGAAAAATCATTCCTTTTTTAAAGCATTTTTCTTCTATGCACTTAGTATGCATCTATATTGTCATTTAATACTTAACAATAATATTTATTTATATGAGGTTGAATAGAACAAATTATTTTTTGAAAAAATAAAATATGAAATAGATTAGATTCTTTCATACATATACCAATAGTCTTGATCTTTTAAGTGTTCTTATAATACGTACTCAAGAAATATTATAAATATATGATCCATATAAAGGGATGTAATATATGGATTGTAGATAATATTTTCTATTATCCAACGATAAGTTTGATGTGCATATTTAATGATCTTGGAGACGTTGCATATACAAATTGGCCATTTGGTGTCAGTGACACTCAACATGAAAAACATACTAGAAAGACCTGATTGATTAATCATGTCAATTATTTATACACATTTTTTGTCTAGTATGATATTTTTCCCAACAAAATGGAAGCAAAGTGCATCAAGTTTTGATAAATTCTATCTCAGGCATTGTATGGAGCCGTTCTCAAAAATCTTCAACAATAGTTGAAAAATTACCTTGAATATTGGTTTTAATAAAAAATAGATATTGTTTCCTTAAGTATGATGATGTATCATAATAATGTATCAAATGAAGTTAATTTTCACACATATAAACTTTTTTGAAATGAGGTACTCTAAATATAGATTTATTGTAGGAAAAGTAGTGAATACCATAACAAACAAACCTTTTGTATTATATTTGTTTACAAGAGACATGTCAAGTGTTGGCATGACATAAAAAATGGTGTTGCTCAATTTTTTGATTGTAAATAGCTTATAAAAACTTTAACTGAGCTTGAACCATCACTTTTAACTCTAATATTAGAGACCTTCATAGTCTACAATGCAAAACATTTATCATATATTATGATGTGTTAAAAAAATATCTCATAATTGTGGTGTTGTTTTTTATTTGATAAGGTAAAAGCTAGGTTTTATAGGGACATAGGACCACCAAAGTGTAGTACAAGAGTATCAATAGGCCAACAACAAGACCAAGTAGCCAAAAATAAAAAGTTATAGAACTACAATGAAAACAAAAAATAACAAACCATGACATAATTAGGAGGAAAGTCCCTCCTGAGGGTCTTCAGTATTTGCAAAGTCCTTAGCTGGGATGATATGTTTTTCCTTTGATATTTTTTCCTGAGTTCAGTTCCCAGAGTCTTCATCCACTTCTATGGGAAAGATCATTCTAGGGCACTTTTTAACTTTAGCCTACAATGGAAGTTGTTTAAGGGGGACCCCCTTAGAGGAGCCCTGAGGGGGGGATTTTACAACCTTTGGTGATTGAAAGGTAGGGGACTGAGCAAGTCATGTAGAGAGGATGAAATCCTAAATTGTGGCTTTAGCCTATTTGTGGAGTGCATTCCAATCCTAGATGAGTTTGGTCAGACCCAACCCTACTTGTTGAACCTTCGAATTGAAATTCTCAAGTTGTAGTTTGTTCTTTTCCATCTCTTCCATCACTATGGACTTCCATTTCTAAAAAGTCTTCATAGGGGTACCTAGGTCTAGAGAAAGAGGTTTCAATTTAGGAATAAATAGATTAAAGGGGAGATCATCAGGGGGGCCTTTGATAAACTATCTATGGGGGTGTGATTAGAAGGCTAGTGGGATCCTCCATCGGGAGGTCTTATTGGGAGTCATCCCCAAAGGAAGAACCCCAAGGGGGGAGCTATCAGTCATATAAAGTCTAACCATGCTTAACTAGAAGGAGAAACAAACCTTGGTGAAGGATGGGATTTGTGTCACTCACTTGGTACAGTAGGACGATACCCTCAAGGGACTTTAGTATAAAGTAGGACAGACTAATTCTATATCCAATGAAATGATTAAGAAGAAGAAAATGGTGGGAAAATATAAGTGTATATTTACCTTTGAGTTTCATATACCACATGATCTAAAGGCTAACATGAGGCCAGTAGTGTGGAAGATCAGCCCATGGAAAACCTTTTTTGTTTGTCTACACAAATTTGTTTGTTCTAAAAAAGCATTACAACCACTCTTATTTTTTTGAATAATCTTTAAATGCCTTTTTACCTGTACATGGCATTCTAGTTACTTCATCGATGAACTCCTACAAGACATTAATGGTGATGTCACAGATGGTCACTTTCCACTTATTCTAAGCCACCATGAATTTATGTCTTGTTAATTTTAACCCATTTATGAATTTATTGTCTATTGCACTTGTTTTCATGCTTTCTTATATTTGACATGCAAAATAAATATGTAAATATCAAGTACAATAATTTTACAATATGTTAGGTCTGATATAAATTATTACTTTATTAAAATATAACATTTCAAGCAATGGTGAATAATAATAATAATAATAATAATATATTTAATTTCAAATAAATTTATTATTTTTTATTTGCTAATAATTCACAGTAATTTCAAATAACTATTTAATACATCATTATATTTATAAGTCTATAGCAAGCCTCTCTCTATCACAATCTCATGGACCTCACTAGGCTCTACATATACTCTGTCCAACCCTACCTGCTATGTATTTCACTCTATCCAATCTGAATCTCGCTCTACTATAACATAATCTCTTTGTGAAATCAACTCTATTATCATTTATGCCCGTATTTATCGTATCTGACTCACATCTATTATCAGCCTAGAAATCTCTACCTAATCAATAGTAATTTGACCATGTGTTGAGGATAACTATAGTGATAGGCGATCTAAGCCTACTTGTAACCTAATAATCTTAGTGTCTCTTTCACTGATCTCCTACCTTAACCTATCAATCATAACCTAAGTCTCAAATAATACTACCTATGTAGATGGACTAGCCTACCCCACATCTCATGTCATATGCATACCCTAATTTACACCTACCACATCCACCTCTACCATCTCCTCATCTAAACCTATATCTACCTCCTTTGCATACTCTATCTCAATCTCATCCTCCTCTCCTTCCTCCTCTCCCCCTCCTCTCCCTCCTCATCTACAACATCCTCCTCTGATCTAGAGTCTACTTATATCACTATGAGATTAAGTCATTGAACCTGTAATGGAATCTATGTTTGATAAGCTCCTTGTACCTATCCCTAATCTCCACCTAGTGGAGTAGTCAATCTCATTGACCAATGTTGAGACCACTATGTTGCATATGCATTAGTAACACATATATGTTGGTCCTCCCACATAAATCCAGGCCACCTATAGAATAAACCCAAATCTAGACCCTTGCTTCAGTCCAAATAGGTGTTGGTCCCCATTGTCATGTCTCTCTAACCACATGTGCAAATTGATGAGGTCTTATAAGTACAACTTAATGTAACCCAAAGTATCATTGTACCTTATCTATCTTATATCAATATATAGTGTGCTCTTATCAACAAATGATATAACACATTGTGGTCATGTATAACATGTACTTAGTATCCTCATCCCACTAAAAATAAATATATAAATAGGGCCTCCAGGTCAGACCTACATCTATCATGTTATCTATAGCTCTCATGTAATATTAGATCTCTTCTCTTTTCTTCCTAGGACCATGGCACACTTGGTACCATCTATAGGCCATATTATCCTCTGATCCCCTCTATTTTCATCTCTCCATAGGTCTCTTAATTAAAATATGTTCCCATGCCTAGACCTAGAGTAGTGTCACTAGACTAATACTACATCATCTTTGATATACAAAATAGTGAAGCTCATGATATAACTGTGCCAAAAAGTTGGGCCCCATGAAAAAACCATTGCGTCCTCTATCATGTCTTTCACAACTTCTCCCAATTCCATATGGAAAAATTGACCGCTCTTGTGAGGTATTAGAATATCAATGACAATAACCATGAGAACTATACCTACCCTATCAAATATAATTGGTACTATAACATCGACTTCTATGGATTCATATCAATGTATATAGATGACTAGCTCAATCTCATCAATGTCTATATACCCACCTCAAACCATCTCAATGTCCATAGGCCTTAGTAAGTCCTCTAATGTATCTTATCTATGAACTAGGGCAAGCCAATAAAAGGGATGTCTTCTAGTCAGCATACATAAAATCCACTAGATATCCTCTAACATGATAGTAACCTTAACTATAAGAATTGAAAATGTCAAAGTGTTTGATCTCCATAATTATATTAAATCACTGATTAACTATCAATCCACTCTAATCACTGGCATCCTAGTCATGTGTAGGAGGTTAATCATCTCAAAGAAACCAGGCATGTCACCTATCCATATTGTTGGTTTTTTTAGGATGTGTGGTCATCTCTTATGAGATATCAACATGTTAATTAGCTCTTGAAATCCAATTAAAGTCATTATACGATCAATCATTTATAAATATTTTCAATTACATTTCTACTTGTTAATCAAATCTTTTTTTTACTAATCATTTCATTTTGATAAATCACTTTCTCATTTTTCTCTCCCTATTCAATTTATGTCCATCCATGTAATTAAGACATTTTCACCATTTTTTAGGTTAATTCATAATTTAGTATGATAATTTCATCATTTCTATGATGAATTCTATATACACATAATATTTTCAAAATTGTATCACTTACTAACACTTTGTATCTTGTAGGAACCCATTGAGTCTCAATCTTTCTGAGTGCACACCTTAAGGGGTGCACTGGGAAAGGGGTGGGTAGACCATTGGTGATTTGCAAGATTATTGTTCTTTTTTCCACTTGTTTTATACACACTTGTCTCCTGAAAACCTTATCCCTAAGCTTGTTCTTCTCTATTGTACCCTCTCCAGTCATTTCCCACATTTTATCTTCCTTTTCCTCACATTAATCCATTTTTTTCAATTGACTATACTAAGTCAACTGGGTCAACTTTGTACAGTTTTGGGTGATTTTCACTCAGGAACTAGTTTAGCTCTTAGCTGACCTATCTCATGACCTAGTGAACAATTGTCCAAAATTGTTCTAGGTTAACTAGGTCAACCCTATTGGCCAAGATTTTTAGAAGGGTTTAGGGTCAAATCCACCTATATATATATAAGTTCATTTTGTAATTATTTAGAGAAGATGAGAAGAAGTAAGAGTTATCATGCATATGCTTATTAACCATTCTACTTGGCAAGTAAGCTTTGTTAAGTTGTGGAGCTAAAAGCTTCACTGTTGAGCTCATGTGGAGGTTACTGGGCTTTACCAGTAACTGGCATCAGTAGTATCGCTGACATTGGTAAGGTGTGGATCAGAATTGACCAACATCAGTTAGGTATCGACTGACATCGATCATATGCAGACCAACAACGATCGGTGTCGATCACCTGTGTGTGTGCGTTTGCATGCATTTCCAAAATTAGATTTGTTCTAATTTTAGGAGGACAGAGTGTGTGCATGTAAAGACTAATTTTAGTCTTGAGTCTATGTTTCTAATTATTGTATGCCTTGGATCCTATTTAAGAGACCCATGGGGCATGTATTGTAATTAAGTTGTAAGCAAGGTCAATTAGATCTGTAAGGTGCAAGATCAAGAAGATCAGCTGAAGCAACGAAATAACAACTCGGTTATTGAGTTGATTGTAATTGATTGAGAGAGAGAGAACTCTTGAGAGAAATACTGTACACCCAAGAGGTGTGGAAGAGTGAGATTTCTTCATTGTATTCTAAAAGAGTTTAATAGAGATTGGTTGTTTCTCATATCTCTTTTTATTTGCTATTTCGTATTTCTAGTTACTTATTACTTTTGGTTCATTCTGTGTTTAGTTGCATATACAAAAGTAATCAATTGTACTCGGTGTATCCTAACAAGTGGTATCAGAGCGTGTTAGTGTTTGTTAATTACAGGTTCACTCACAGGGGTTTCTGTTTGAGTGGGAGCAAAGCAATGGCAGAAGAAAGTAAATTAAGAATGGAGAAATTCAATGGCAAGAATTATCAATTATGGAGAATGCAGATAGAAGATTATTTGTATCCTAAAAATCTATATTTACCATTGGGTGGGGTTTCAAGCAAGCCCACAGATATGCAAGATGAAGAATGGAATGTTCTTGATAGAAAGGCTCTTGGATCTATAAGGTTGAGCCTAGCATCTTCTGTGATATCCAACTTATCACAGGCAAAGACAACGGTAGAGTTAATGGATACTCTGGTAAAATTATATGAAAAACCCTCAGCTTGGAATAAGATATATCTTATGAAGCAATTATTTAGTTTGCAAATGCAGGAAGCTGGATCTATATATAGTCATCTTAATGATTTCCATGAAATTGTAAATCAGTTAAATTCAATCAAAATAGTTTTTGATGATGAAATTAAGGCTCTCTTAATCTTATGCTTTTTACCTGAAAGCTAGCACAACTTGGTAATGGTAGTTAGCAATACTGCATCTGCTTCAAATATCTTGAAAGTTTATGATGTTGTTAGTGTAATCTTGAATGAAGATATTCATAGAAAAAGCACAGGTGAAACATCAGGTAATGCTTTAAGTATTGAAAGCAGGGGAAGGCAAAGAGAGAAGGGTATGAAAAAGAAATCAAGGTCAAAGATGGGAAGAAGATCCAAATCCAGAAATAGAGGTATAACTTACTAGAATTGTGGAAAGAAAGGGCATGCAAAGAAAGACTGTTGGTTGAAGGATAACAAAGAAAATCAGCAAAAAGGTAATAAGGAAGCAAATGTTACAGGTATTGTTGCACAGGATGCTCTTATATTTTCTTTTGATAGTCAAGTAGAATCTTGGGTTTTAGATTTTGGGGCTTCTTTCCATGCAACCCCAAATAGAGAATTTTTCAATGATTATATCCATGGAGATTTTGAAAAACTTTATTTAGGGGATGATGAGCCTTGTCAAATTGTTGGCAAAAGAAAAGTGCAGCTGAAATTGCAGAATGGCAACACATGGGTGTTGAAGGATGTCATGCATGTACCCATCCTGAAGAGAAATTTGATTTTTGTAGGAAAGTTAGGTGATGAGGGTTGCATAGTAACTCTCACAGCTGAATCTTGGAAAGTTTCCAAGAGTGCACTTGTATTAGCAAGAGGTAAGAGAGTAGGTACACTTTATGTATCTACTTGTATTACTGATTATTCTCCTTTTGTTTTATCTACTTCAGATGTAGATGCAAAGATGTGGCACTATAGGCTTGGTCACATGAGTGAGAAGGGAATGAATGTTCTTAAGTCAAAAGGTAATCTTTCAAATTTGAAAAGCATAGATCTAGATTTCTGTGAGCATTGTATTTTTGAGAAATAAAAGAAAGTAAGGTTTCTCAAAACTGGGTCAACAAAAAAGGAGCACAAGTTGGAGCTTGTTCACATAAACGTGTGGGGACCAGCTCAGGTAGCTTCTATTGGAGGATCACAGTATTATGTTTCTTTCATTGATGATGCTACAAGAAAGGTATGGGTTTATTGCATAACGAGGAAATCAAATGTTTTTGACACATTTAAGAAATGGAAAGCTTTGGTTGAGATTGAAATAGGTTTGAGATTGAAGTGCCTTCGATCTGACAATGGTGGTGAGTACTACAGTAATAAATTCAATAGTTACTATTCTATGAGTGGAACACGCAGAGAAAGGATGGTTCCAAAGACACCTCAGTAAAATGGAGTTGCTGAAAGGATGAATAGAACAATAATGGAGCGTGCACGGAGTATGAGGTTGCATGCTGGTTTGTCCTTAAAGTTTTGGGTAGAAGCTGTAGATACTGCAGTTTACCTGATTAATAGAGGACCTTCTATTGCACTGGATGGTAGAATTCTAGAAGAGACATGGATAGGTAAAAAGGTAGATCTTTCAATTGTCAGAGTTTTTGGTTTTGAAGCTTTTGTGCACATTGATAAAGAAAATAGAAAGAAGCTGGATGCTAAATCTATGAGGTGCACTTTCATTGGTTATGGCTTTGGAGATTTCAAATTTTGGTTGTGAAATTTAGAAATTAACAAAATTATTAGAAACCGTGATATAGTTTTCAATGAGAAGGTGATGTATAGTGATCAGCTCAAGAGGCTAAATAATTTTGAGCAGGGCAATCTTGATTTGGATGAGGTAATGATCCAAAATGAGCTCATAGGTAAAAATCATCACTCACAAGAAAACACAGAGACTGACGTCGGTCAAGAAATTGATGTCAACAGTCAGACAAGAACTGACATCAGTCAGATAGTAACTGACATTAGTCTGATCTATCAGACAGAGATTGACATCGATTAGGTAGAATCAACGTTGGTTAGGTACAGATAGAAAGATGACTGAGATCGGTCACTGATAGAGAATTTGGGCAGACAGCAGAGTCTCAAATGCCCATAAGGAGGATTGTAAGGGTAAGTAAACCTCCAATTCATTATTCCCCTTCTTTATACTAAGTGTTGCTCACTGACGGTGGAGAACCAAAAAGTTTTGATGAGGCAATACAGGTGGAATCCAGAAAACAATGGGAGCATGGCATGAATGAGGAAATTGATTCTTTGGAAAAGAACCAAACGTGGGATTTGGTTGAGTTGCTAGCTGAAAAGAAAGCACTGAAAAACAAATGGGATTACAGGTTAAAGGAAGGAGAGAATGGACAAATGAGACATAAGGCTAGGTTGGTAGTAAAGGGATTTGTATAGAAACCAGGTATTGATTTTGGTAAAAAAAATTCTCCTATAGTAAAGATGACTTCTATTCAGACTGTATTGTCTTTATTTGCTATTGAGGATTTGCACCTTGAGTAGCTTGATGTTAAGACAACATTTCTTCATAGAGATTTGGATGAAGAGATATATATGGATCAACCAAAAGGTTTTGATGTCAAATGTAAGGAGAAACTTGTGTGCAGGTTGAAGAAAAGCTTATATGGTCTTAAGCAAGCTCTAAGACAATGATATTTTTGAGGTTTGACAGGTTTATGATAGAGCATGGCTTTAGTAAATGTCAATCTGACCATTGTGTTTATTTTACCAGATTAGATAATGGTAGTTATATTATCCTGTTACTGTATGTAGATGATATGCTTGTTGCAGGTTCACACATGCAAGAAATTACTGAGCTAAAGGTAAAATTAGCTCACACATTTGCCATGAAGGATTTAGGAGTAGCAAAGAAAATCCTTGGCATGAGTATTAAGAGAGACAGGAAAAATCACAGGTTGATTTTGTCTCAAGAGGATTATGTGAATAAGGTGTTGGAGAGGTTCTATATGCAAGATGCAAAACTGATAAGCACACCTATGGCTGGACACTTCAAGTTGAGAAAAAAATAATGTCCTAAATCACATGATGAGGTTGAGTACATGAGCAAAGTTCCATATGCTTCAGTAGTTGGGAGCTTGATGTATGCAATGGTATGTACTAGAACTGATATTGCCCAAGCAATGGGAGTTGTCAGCAAGTTTATGGCCAATCCAGGAAAGGAGCACTGGAAAGCAGTTCAGTGGATTCTCAGATATCTGAGAGGGACCAGCAATAGGCATTTATGTTATGAAGGGTCAAACACCTCTCTACATGGGTATGTAGATTTGGATATGGCAGGTGACTTGGATGGCAGGGGAAGCACCACAAGATATGTGTTCACTGTTGGTGGAACGGTGGTAAGCTGGATTTCAAAGTTGTAGAAGGTTGTTGCCCTGTCTACTATAGAGGCAGAATACATTGCAGTCACAAAGGCTAGCAAGGAAATGATATGGATGACACGGTTCATGGAAGAGTTGGGAAAGGAGCAAGAGAGTTATAGACTATACAGTGATAGTCAAAGTGCAATTCATTTAGCAAAGAATTCATCCTTTCATTCAAGAACCAAACATATATAGCTTAGGTACCACTTCATTAGATAGGTATTGGAGGATGGACAGTTGAAGTTGGAAAAGATCCATACAGATATGAACCCTGCAGATATGTTGACAAAGTTGATAACAAAGGAGAAGTTGAATCTTCATTCAACTTTTATTGGTCTTCAAGATTGAACTTGAAGATGGAGAAACAAGCCAGAGAAACAAGATAGAGGATGTTGTTGTACAGGTGCAGCTATTTATCTCCAAGTGAGAGATTGTTAAGTTGTGGAGCTAAAAGCTTCACTGTTGAGCTCATGTGGAGGTTGCTGGGCTTAACTAGTAATCGACATCGGTAGTATCACTGACATCAGTCAGGTGTGGATCAGAACTGACTGACATCGGTTAGGTATCGACCGATGTCAGTCATATGCAGACTGACAACGACCAGTGTCGGTCACCTGTGTGTGTGTGTTTGCATGCATTTCCAAAATTAGATTTGTTCTAATTTTAGAAGGATAGAGTGTTTGCATGTAAAGACTAATTTTAGTCTTGAGTCTATGTTTTTAATTATTGTATGCCTTGGATCTTATTTAAGAGACCCATGGGGCATGTACTGTAATTAAGTTGTAAGAAAGGTCAATTAGATCTGCAAGGTGCAAGATCAAGAAGATCAACTGAAGCAATGAAATAATAACTTGATTATTGAGTTGATTGTAATTGATTGAGAGATAGAGAACTCTTGAGAGAAATACTGTACACTCAAGAGGTGTGGAAGAGTGAGATTTATTCATTGTATTCTGGAAGAGTTTAATAAAGATTGGTTGTTTCTCATATCTCTTTTTATTTGCTATTTCATATTTCTAGTTACTTATTACTTCTGGTTCAATTCTGTGTTTAGTTGCTTATACAAAAGTAATCAATTGTACTCAGTGTATCCTAATAAGCTTAAGGTTTCATACTTTCTTTGGAGATATGGATCTTATCTTTTAGAGAAGTATTTTGGATGCTTTGATATGTTGTGTAGCCTAGAGATGATTTGTCTTTGTCATCCTTACATACCATAACAACCTCTTATGAAGTACCTTGGCTAAGGGAGAGATTGAGACTCGACGGGTTTGTCTTCAAAGGTTAGTATTCCTAACTTTGTTCCTCCTTTATAAGAGTAGATAGATATGTATTTGCACTTCTCTTCCATGCATTAAGATTTCATATACATTGATGTGAGTATATGTATCTTATGCATGTTTACTTTTATTTTTTCTAACCCCGACTTTATGTCACAATATTTGGTGAGCACTAGACTAGATTTACTTTACTTGTTATTAGTTTAGCGAAATATTAAAACACAAAATTTCCTTAGGGTTATTGAGAGATTATGCTTGACTGGAGGCTTTGGAACCCTCCCTAGTACCATGTATTATGATAAAATAGCCCCTAATTGAGTTTAGCAAATCCCCATATCAGTCATGTTTTTGCTTAACAAATGTGTCCCCAATCATAAGTGTATGGTATGACCTATCTTTTCTGAGCTAGGATTGATTTATAGACATGATGCATTTTTGATTTCATACATTTTGGTGAACCCGACATGAATCTAACCCTTACAGGGGTTTGTTTCACTTATTTCATTATTTTATCATTTTATTTTCATATATTAATGATGTTGGTTAATTGTATCAACATAGTAATAACTTGTGTGCATAGGTTTAACACACAATCACATCAATATGACTCTATTATATTTGTGTAGTTTTTTCATCAAGTATAGAAAACATACCAGGCTGACCTAATCAACCCTATACATTTTCAGAATCTAGTTCAGCATATTAAGTCAACCTAGTTGACCTTATACACTTTTAGGCATCTAATTTAGCATACTATGTCAACCCTATATATATTCAGGCACTCAATTTAGTATACTAGGTTAACCCAATCAACCTTGTACATTTTCATGTTTTTAGTAATAGGTATCTGTAAAGCTAGGTCTACCTAGTCGACATAGTTGGAAGAATTTTTAAATATAAATCAAAGTTCTTCAATAAAAATCTCATCTTCCTCTACATCCTCCAACCCACCAAGGTTCCTTTCTATCCTTATTTGTCATTTTTAGCATTTATTACAATTCTATTTTTCATAGTTTATAGTCTTTAAAACTACCCTTGTACAGTCAACTAGTTCAACCTTGTCGACATAGTTCTGTATTATGTGTATTATCTAAAAATCTAGGTCGACTCTATTAACATAGCTCATTTTTAGACCTTTTGCTATCATAATATAGAAGCAACACTATCAACCCAATTATGTATTCTCTACATATATTTTTGATTGAATCAACACTGTACTATGTTTTAAAGTTGGAATTATGATGAAAACTGACCTTATACTATCCTTAATCTATTCTGTAACCATCAACTGTGAGCTAACTTCTTATACAAAAATATCTAGATCATTCATGCCTTGTAGCCCTGTTTTCCCTATTTATTGGCCATAAATTTTTATAGGTTAACTCAATTAGTAAAGTAAAAACATTTCTAGATACCCATTAAGCCCTTCTATAACATACTCAAAAATCTCCTAAGGTTGCTTTGTACGGAATTGTACTTTCTTCTTTATGCCCTGTTCTAATTAGCCCTCCTTGAATGCAAAACACCTTGTCCAGAGTGAAGTACAGACTTTATAATCAAAAAAATCATCATTCCAAATACCCATTATCTTCTTACAGGTGAATCAATTTTTTTTTAGTGCACTTCTTTGGAAAAATCCACTTTTCCTATATTGGCCTATGCTCTTCATCTCACATGCACCTAGGATCCACTTGGCAATTGTTCTTTTACATAATTATCCATACTATATCACCTTGAAACCAATTCCAATAGTTTTATAACATCATAAAGGGTCAAATTAAAAAGTTTCAAGAGTTTTCAAGCTTTAAAACTCATTTTGAGGGTTTGAACCTAATTCAGGATTTTCCCATGACAGTCACAGGCCGAGAGCTTATTATTTTTTCTGGGAGTGTTCTAGCTTGTTTAAAAGGTTCAAATCAATTTTATAGGGTATGTATTAGTTCCCTACACCTTCTCCAATTATCCTCCAGGTCATATCAATCTCCTATGCTTGCCAATACTCAACAACTCAGTGTCTTTTGACTGTATTTTCATAACAGTCAACAGGGTTCATGCTTTCTTATCAAATACAATGATCAACAGAATTAAAAGAGGATAAAAAACCATTTAAATACCTTAATTAATTCCCCATTCATATTCCCTATCAATAATTACCTGATCAATCCACTTATAATGCAAAAACATACAAGTTTCTTCCCATTGTCTGTAAACTGTCACCTACAGGCCGAGAGCTTATTGTGGGAGATTTTGGATATCAAGAGGGTTTCTAATGAATGTTTATTCTTTGCTTGGGTTTATACCTACCTTATAGACTTATCTCCATGCATTTACAAGCTTCATCCAAATAATTTCACATGGATTTTCCCTTGGACAATGGGCTGTATATTTAGATGCTTGAATACCTTGTTTAACCCTGTTTGGGCTTTTTATAACATTCAAACTCTTTAAAACTTCTTGATCACATAATACCAGTTTAAACTCATTCTCAACATGCCAAATAACCATTTTACATGTAATTTCCTCAATGTTCTATGAAAACCATCATTCACACACATTCACATATACACACACAGGCCTTTCACCAGAATTTTCATAACATAATCACATGAAGCAAAACATTCATTCTTTCATAGATCAAATAAGAACTTAAAATTCAATATCAATGTTCCATGGCTTCCAAAGCCTTGTCTGTTCCTTCACACATTCTTCACATCAAATCTGATCCTTCTTCTTAACCTTATCATCTCTTGAGTGAGGTCCTCCCTCACTAATTCTCCTCTCTATTCTTCATTCTTTCTTCTTTCCCTTGAATGAGAGGACTTTTCCTCTCTATCCTTCTCCTCTTCTACGCCCCTCTCATCCTCTCTTCTCTTCTTTTCCTCTCTCCTTAATTAATTCTTCTTATTTTATCTCTTTTTTTGTCTTTTCAAGAATCTCTCTCCTAACTTCTACGCCCAAATCAGGCTTAAGGCAAAACAATATGCTGTTTGAAAGTTTTAACAATTTACTAAGGTTGAAAATAGTTTCAACCATTTCCCCCTAATTTTCTCAACAGCCTAACCATCACTTTTCACCTTTTCACTTTCACTTTTTGATAATTACATTTAATTTCAAGTGAAATTTTGAAATTTACATATTTTGGAGGGAAAACCATAATTTGAATTTTTACACTAGAATTTCATTTGCAACTAGTCCTCCATGGTGCTATTGAAGATGCTCCTACATCATACTCTCCCTCTAGAAAAGATTTGAACCTTAGTTCAAATGGGATGCTTTCTCCATGCTTTAGCCTTCACTTGTATACCTGGATTCCAAGGTCTTGTTTCCAATGCCAATGCTTGTGTTTGTTTTTGTTGGTCTTTGTCTTTCATCTTGCTGTTCTTTCTCTTCTGGTATGTTCTTCTCCTCATCTCTTTCTCAGCTGCCATCTCCCACTTCCATGCTTCTTCATCTTCATATATGTCTTCTAGATCTTCTTGTTGTTCTTCTTGTTTTGGGAGCTTCTCCAATGACTCATGTATATCATTCACTTCATCAACCTTCATACCTTCATACAAAACATTCAAAGCCACCTTAGAATCAAAATCTTTAGGCCATGAAGCCTCTTGGCTGCCTTCACATTTCTGCTCCTTCATCAAAACTATTTTGACCTCTTTGCTTTGCTCTTGTATTGTCTTGCTCTTTCCAATGGTGTCTTCACCATGGCTTGTAGCTTCTTTTATCTCTCTTGAGTGACCAAACAGCTGCTCCAACATCTTTAACTCTTCCTTTAGTGAGATCTCATCTATCTCACCATCTTCATCAAACTTGGGTCCTTCTTTCTTAAGGATTACTTGTCCTTCACCTCTTATCTCATCTTTTCTTAGCTTATCATCACCAACTTCTTCATTATACTCATCAAATACAATTGAAGCACTCTTACCTTGTGTTTCCTTGCTCTCTTCAATCTCTGTTTGAAGCCATCTTGTTTGTTCTGCTGCATATTCTCCCCTTTCCTCATCATCCATCCATTTTAAACTCTCTCTTTGCTGCATATTAGTCTTCATAGCTACTTTCCATTCCTCATTTTCCATAAGCATATCATTAAATGCTTCAAACAACTCATTATCCCATTCATTGCAAGCAATTGACTTACCTTTTATATTTGTATCCTCATTCTCCACCTCATTATTATTTGAGAATTTTTCTTTCTCACCTTTAGCCATCCATACCTTCTTCATAGCTTTAGGATGACACTTGTTCAATTTACCAACCAATTTTTACTCCTTGACATCTTCATGTTGTCTTGCTTGATAGCTGGCCTTGCTCATTTTGCATTCTACCTCTTCCTTCATACTTTGTATTTGCTTCTTGCTTGAGTCATCATCTTGATTGAGCTTTGTGTCTTTCGTTACTTTGCTGATCCCTTGAGCCATTTTGGTACCACATAGCCATGGTCTATTGCTGGATTTGAAGGCTTTATATTGATATTTTTCATCTCCATCTGTACATCAGTAGTCTTACTCTTATATGCATGTGTAAAATCAGAATTTGAACTTATTTTTACTTTTTCAATGGCTTGATGTTT
Organism: Torreya grandis; assembly: GCA_037957365.1. Taxonomy (NCBI): domain Eukaryota; kingdom Viridiplantae; phylum Streptophyta; class Pinopsida; order Cupressales; family Taxaceae; genus Torreya; species Torreya grandis. The sequence goes on from JARHVA010001420.1 coordinate 2,997,649, forward strand.
AGCCATACTTTTCCTCATAGTTTCCTTGCTTGCATTCACTTTCTTTAGGTGTGTTTCCTGCCTTTGTTCTATTTGAATGTTTTTCAAGTCATCATAGTATTCTATACCCTCTTCTTCATCAGCTATTCCATAATTTAATGGATGAGAAAAATCAATACTATAATTCACCTTTACCTCCTTACTGGGCTGCTTCATGGTTTCCTTCATTTGCATGGCTTCTTTGATTGCACTATCCTCTTTTGTGCATAGTTTTTCACTTGCTTCTTCAAGGTACTCCATGGCATCATGGAATTCATCTTCATCTTCCTTATCAATAGCAAACTCACTTCTCTCTCCTCTTACACATTCACTTGTGTACTTGGTGTCTTCTCCTGCACCAATCTCTTCATTCTTCAAGGCCATTCTCTTGACCTTCATAAGGCTGCTCATACCTGCAATTACCCATGCAAAGACAATATTAGAAATAAAAACAAGAGACCACAAGGTCCCTATGAGTGCTCTCTTCATCAACACTCTCATCTTCTCAAGTGCTCTTCCTGGCACTTCCTCTTTTCTTTCTTCTCTTCTCTTGTCCTCCACAATGAGAACCTTCTTCACATCTTCTTCCTCTTGCCGCTCATTTTGCAATCTTCTTATCTTCTTTAAGCCTCTATGGGCTTCTTTCTTCATGGTAATCTTCTTTTGCCTTCTTCTCCTTTTCACTAGGAGATCTATTGGCCACTTCATCTTCCTCCTCATTGGCCATACCCATGCTTGCTTATCCATCTGCATCCAAGACTCATATTCATCTTTAATTTTAGCTAACTCTCTCTTCAAATTAGCAATTTCTTTATCAATTACAAAACTGTTCATACCTTTCTTCTTGTGAATACTTGCCTTCTTCTTGGTGCCCTCATGTACCTTGCTGCTCTGTAGTGCCTTCAACAACACTTCCATCTTTGAGATCTTCACCTAAGTCTTTTCCACCTTGGTCTCTTGATCCCTTGTCTCACCCAATCCTTTTCTCCTTGACTGGTCTTTTGACAATCTCCTTGATCTCACCTAGGCCTTTTGCATCCTAGTCTTTTGATCCTTTTCTCAATCCTGCAGCAACTATACAACACTTCATCAAATACAAATCACAAATCCAAGCTTACCTTGCTTTGGATCTTCTTCTTGAGCATTCACTATGCTCCCTTACTTTTGAGCTCTCCAAACTTCAATTCCATCCTTTACCTCACCTAAGTCTATTTCACCTTAGTCTTTTGGCAAACTATCCAAGCTTCTTCTTGGATCTTCACTAAGCCTTCCTTGGCTTCTTCTCCACTTAAGCCTCAATGGCTTGGCTACCTTAAACCTGAAACTCCTTCACTTGATTGCTTCTCAACACAATAACTCAAATCAAATAGCAAAATTATTCATACCTTTTCTCCCCAAGGTCTTCTAGTGCTTTGTCCTGCTGATCCTCTTACCAAATCTTGTAGCAACTCATTAGAAATCACAATCAACAACAAGTTAAAAATTCCCAAGAGCTTCAAGCTCTGATACAAAATGATGAAAATTGACCTTATACTATCCTTAATCTATTCTGTAACCATCAACTGTGAGCTAACTTCTTATACAGACCTATCTAGATCATCCATGCCTTGTAGCCCTATTTTCCCTATTTATTGGACATAAATTTTTATAGGTTAACTCAATTAGGAAAGTAAAAACATTTATGGATACCCATTAAGACCTTCTATAACATATTCAAAAATATCCTGAGGTTGCTTTGTACGGAATTGTACTTTCTTCTTTATGCCCTATTCTAATTAGCCCTCCTTGAATGCAAAACACCTTGTCCAGAGTGAAGTATGGACTTTATAATCAAACCAAGCATCATTAAAAATACCTATTATCTTCTTACAGGTGAATCAATCATTTGTTAGTGCACTTATTTGGAAAAATCCACTTTTCCTATATTGGCCTATGTTCTTCATCTCACATGCACCTAGGATCCACTTGGAAATTGTTCTTTTCCATACTTATCCATAATATAGCACCTTGAAACCACTTCCAACAGTTTTATAACATCATCAAGGATCAATTACAAAGTTTCAAGAGTTTTCAAGCTTTAAAACTTATTTTGAGGGTTTGAACCTAATTCAGGATTTTCCCATGACAGTCACAGGCCGAGAGCTTATTATTTTTTCTGGGAGTGTTCTAGCTTGTTTCAAAGGTTCAAATAAATTTTCTAGGGTATATATTAATATCCCTACACCTTCTAAAATTATTCTCCAGGTCATATCAATCTCCTATGCTTGCCAATACTCAACAAGTCAGTGTCTTTTGACTGTATTTTCATAACAGTCAACATGGTTCATGATTTCTTATCAAATACAATGATCAACAGAGTTTCAAGAGGATAAAAAACCATGTCAATACCTTAATTACTTCCCCATTCATATTCCCTATCAATAATTACCTGATCAATCCACTTATAATGCAAAACATACAAGTTTCTTCCCATTGTCTGTAAACTGTCACCTACAGGCCGAGAGCTTATTGTGGGAGATTTTCGATATCAAGAGGGTTTCTAATGACTGTTTATTATTTGCTTGGGTTTATACCTACCTTATATAATTATCTCCATGCATTTACAAACTTCATGCAAATAATTTCACGTGGATTTTCCCTTGGACAGTGGGTTGTATATTTAGATGCCTGAATACCTTGTTTAGCCCTGTTTGGGCTTTTTATAACATTCAAACTCTTTAAAACTTCTTGATCACATAATACCAGTTTAAAATCATTCTCAACATGCCAAATAAACATTTTACATGTAATTTCCTCAATGTTCTATGGAAAACCATCATTCACACACATTCACATATACACACACAGGCCTGTCACCAGAATTTTCATAACATAATCACATGAAGCAAAACATTCATTCTTTCATAGATCAAATAAGAACTTACAATTCAATATCAATGTTCCATGGCTTCCAAATCCTTGTATATTCCTTCACACATTCTTCACATCAAATCTGCTCTTTCTTCTTAACCTTATCATCTCTTGAGTGAGGTCCTCCCTCATTAATTCTCCTCTCTATTCTTCATTCTTTCTTCTTTCCCTTGAATGAGATGAATTTTCATCTCTATCCTTATCCTCTTCTACGCCCCTCTCATCCTCTCTTCTCTTCTTTTCCTCTCTCCTTAATGAATTCTTCTTATTTTCTCTCTTTTTTTGTCTTTTCAAGAATCTCTCTCCTAACTTCTACGCTTAAATTGGGCTTAAGGCAAAACAATAAGTTGTTTGAAAGTTTTAACAATTTACTAAGGTTGAAAATAGTTTCAACCATTTCCCCCTAATTTTCTCAACAGCCTAACCATCACTTTTCACCTTTTCACTTTCACTTTTTGATAATTACATTTACTTTCAAGTGAAATTTTGAAATTTACACATTTTGGAGGGAAAACCATAATTTGAATTTTTACACTAGAATTTCATTTGCAACTAGTCCTCCATGGTGCTATTGAAGATGCTCCTGCATCAAATTAACTTGTATATAGTAGTAATTAGCTCACACTTTCATTTATTGTTGTTGGCATGCTTAGAATATATCACATAGTCTAATTAGGTGGTTTTCAATATACTATTTACTTTCACTATTTTCTCTTTTATGCACACATCACCAAATCATAAAATCTTAAAATGCATTTTAACAATTTTCTATCTAAGGCCTACTTACTTGGATTTCATCACCAAATGGGAAACCAACTTTGTTTTTTGTCCAAGTATAAACACATGGTTAATGGTGTATTTTGGATAATTACACCCTTATTATTTTAGTGTGTGAAGTGAGGGGGTAGGCCCTAATACCAAGCTGGTGCCATTGCCAATACAGATCCCTTTCAGCCTAAACATCCTAAAACCATATTTAGATTGGTTTCTAGTTCTTTTCTTACAACCAACTTCCTATCACATCTAAAACTATATTTTAATGATCTAACAACATTCAGGTTGACCACTTAGTTAGATTTTACTTTCCAAGTTGATTATTTTCTCTTTGCTCAATTATATGTTGTATTACAAAAACTTGCATTAGCTAGTGTTGGTGCAAGGTTTTATGTTGTGTGCCTCAATTAGATCAACCTCATTGACCCAATTGATTGTGTGTTTCATTTCCTAAGTACTTGCAAAGTTTAGTCTCCGTTTTCAATACATAGTCATTTTTGTTAACACAGTCTTTTACAGACTATCTATTTTTCCCTACTTATTATACTAGGAAAACCCTATTGAATCTAAACAATTTTCCAACCTCTGCCTATTGTACTAGGTTGACCCTATCAAATATATATAATTTTCATCCCTTATTTCCTGTATGAGGTCGATCTAGTGAACTCTATATAATTTTTGACCCTATTTTTTATACTAAGTCAACCCAGTCGACTCTGTATAGTTTTCTATCACTTCTTATTTCCTTATTTTTGTATCTCTTTTGTCTTATTTAATCCTTCTCCTTCATCATGAACTTCTTGTTTGAAAATAACACTAAGTTTCATTCAACAGACATGATGAGTCTTACTAACCCTCATAGGGTCTCACATAAATAGAGTAGGGATCTTCTTCTAGATGAGATTAATGTTCATATAGACACTTGCACAATGAATTATGGGACCCCTCCTCATTCTTCTTCATGATTTAATCCTCTATTCTCACTATAAGATCAACCTGAATTAGAGTATACCCTTGAAATGTTCTTCTTTATCTCGAATTTCCTCAACATTAAAGAAAATATATTTATACCATTTACCATCTCATGATTAGTGGTCAAGTTGAAGAGCCTCATTCACCTTCTCCCACATTCTCACATGGATTTAGGGTACTATTTTCTTTGATTCTTAGCCTCTTCCCTCGATTTTTACCCCTTATCATACCATGACCTCTTCTTCTTTAACTTCTTCTACCTCCATGCCTAGTATATCCACTAACATGGTAGGTTCTACATCTAGCGGTCCTCTCCTAAGACCCACTCTCCTTGATTCTTCCACTAGTGCATTGTTTTCTACCCAAGGTAATCATGCTTCTAGTGCTTCCTCTTCTCATCCCTTCATTAGTCCATCTCTTACCACACAAGCAAATTTTGACACTAATTCCTCACATTCTAATAGTTCCTCTCGAGTTTCTACCAACACCAATAATGGTACCCAAGCCACTAATACCAACTCTAATTCTTCAAATAATGCTAATAATGTCAATCAAATTCATCAACTCTTATTACAAACACTTATTCAAATGAATACCTTTCAAGCTCGTGATACAAATCAAATGATGAGAATGCAAAATCACCTTCTCCATATTCAAACCCACCCTCAACCAATGTTTTAGGGCATGCATAATCAAAATGTTCCCCCACCTCCTCTTCGATATTCACAAGGAAATCTCATCCCTCAACCTCCTCTTGTCAAAAAAACAATTAAACATCTTCAAAATGAGCCTCTTACAACTCAAATTGCTAATATTGATATAGGAGGTATCACCCCTACCATTTCTTATAAGGGATCAACCGATCCTACTCTTCATCTAAAAACATTTGGAAATATTTATAAAGACTGGGTCAAATTAAATACCTTTGCAGCTACCAGGCTATTATCCAAAACCTTCATGGGTGATGCCTTGTATTGGTACAACCAGCTTAAAACTCATTCTATTATGAGTTTGGAAGATTTAGTAAACACTCTTGTCCAAGAGTTATAAAGTAGTGATCTTCCCAAAAATACTTTGGCCCATTTTATAAATTGTAAATAACTTGAAAATGAAACTGCCCAAGCTTTTGTTAAAAGGTGGAAAACTTTGTCCAACAAATGTGAACATAGCATGGCTCATGATAACCTTTTCCATCTCTTTACGAATGCTCTTTTTCCCAAGTTATAATATCAGGTCTAAACTCTCTCTCCACATATCTTGGAGGAGGCTACTGACCAAAAAAAACATAAAGATTTCCTTATAAATCAATTCAAGCCACCCCAACCTTCTACGAGTACTCATATCTTACTTAAAAACAAAAATCATAATGCTACCAATGATAGTGTCATGGACTCTTATGACACCATTCACATTATTCAAGTTGTTGTTCCTAATCAATCTTTGAAACTAGCTCCCCCTTCTCAACAATTCATCAATCCTAATTTATTTTCACTTAATACCATCAATGTTCACAATCCTTATCCTCAATTGAATTACTAAAACACCTACCTAGGCCTCTACCATGAAAACTTGATCCCTCTCATCTTATGAAATCTTGGTATGATCCCAACAAGTTTTGTTGGTTTCATGCTAGTTGAGGTCATTCTTATGAGACATGTAGGCAGCTTTGTAACTTAGCAATGGATTTTCTTCTTGGTCCTAATTTTTATCATGAATCTATCATTTGAAAGCATTAACAAGATTATACCATTATTTTTAAGGCTCATGAAACACATACTAAATCTCAATCCTTGGATCAAGCTAATGCTTATTTGGCTATCTATAAAGACCCTCTTCCTAATCACTAACATAATCAAGATACCCAAGACAAGCTCACCCCTTCCACCAACAATGTATGGAGTCTCATTGACCCAACTTTCAAAGATATTGTAGTTAATATGACTAATATGAAAAGGGTGGTTGCTTTCATTGACCATTAACCTATGTACACCCCTCCATTATCTCACACATTTTGTGTTATCCAGGATTCTTCTCCGACTCACTTAAATGATTTGGGGCAAGATGACCTTATAAATTTCAATGACCCAATTCCCACTCTTCCCTTAGATAACACTTCCCATTCTATTTCTACCATCCCTCCATATTCTCTACCTAACACTAATGATAACCAAGATTCTATCAACACTTCTCTACCAATTCTCAAAACCAACCTGAACCAATTTCTTCACCTTCTCAACATAGTTTATAACCTTGTTCTAAACATTCTTCTTCTTATCAACACAAATTCCAATGCACTTTAGCTCCTCCTTCTGAGGACCTCATTATTCACTATGCACCTATTTCTAACAACCTTATTATGGGTTATGATGAGTGGGATCCCATCATGAAACTCACTAATCTCTCATTCCAAATTCCATTTCTTGAGCTTATGAGGAATTATCTACATCATTAAAACCATCTTATGTAATTTTTGTTCATAATTAATGTCCCTCATCCTCCCCTAGTAGGACACAAAACAATCTTATCTAGATCTGAAGATAGCATATTACTAAAATGTGAAGATATGTCCATCCATGTTGATGAAACAATGGAAACTTCTCTTTCCTTAAAGTTTCTCATCACTTATATGATTCTTGATGAGATTTTTCTTCATGCAGATGATCCTCCTATATTCATTAGTGTCCAAATGGGCGATATCCAAGTCAAGAATGCATTGATTGATGAGGAGTTTGGCACTTGTTTTACCTCTCTCAATTTTATCAAAACCCTTAGATATTCCAAATTCAATCTCAAATCCACACACAACACATGCCAATGATATGATCAAAGGAAAATGCCTCCTTTAGGTTGTGTGTTGCTTCCCATTAACATCCTTCTTATGATCATTCGTGTGAAGGTGATGATATTTAACTTTTCACTATTTATAACATCTTGCTAGGTAGGCTATGGACTCATTATATGAGGGTAGTTGATTCTTTTGCCTACTAATGTGTTAGATTCCCTCATAATGGAGCCATCTATAGGATTTAGGGTGACACTAACCCTTGGAATTTTGAACAATTCCAAGATCATGGTGTCTTTAAGATCCCTACTCTTGGACCTTTGCTAGTGTTCCATTCTGTGAGTCTCAACAATTCAACTTCCCCATCAATTCAACTTAAGATTACAATGATCATCTTAAACTCATTGGGAATATTCCTCCTAACCTCTTAGATTTTGATGATAATTAAACTAATGAGATCAACCTAAAGATCAAAACTTATGATCTCTCACCTCATCTCATCTCATCTATCAAATTATTGCTTCTTTATAGCCTTGTTCTTGCAAACCTCATGCGAAGATATCCCCATTGTCTTGAATAAGATTCAACATTCCATTCATCACACCTACTTGGATGACAAGGTCATCCCTACTTGCTTCATTGATATTCACACACCTGATTATGATGATGGTTATTCCTTAGATGATTCATTCCTAGCCAATTTTTTTCAAGCCCATGATGTCAAGATTATCTGTTATTGTTCCTCTTTATTTTAGACTTTTCATGATTCTTCCCATATTCCATTATTTATAGTTCCTATTTTTAGTATTTTCCCTTTTTATCACACATTATAGATGGTGTAGACACCTCTAGTTTATAAAGAACCTCATAGGAGTATTTTTATAGATCATGCTATAACTGGGCTTTACTATTTTGCTAAGTACCCTGACCCCTATAGCCTATTTATCCCTAAGACGCATGTGAACCTTATTCGGCCTTGTGTAGACCCCACCTTTCCCTTAGTAGATCCTGCATTAGAGCCTATTTCTACTCCCACTTTAGTTGAGTCCATTCATGCTTTTGATCCCATCAGTCCTTTCTCTGATCCTAATCTAGTTCCTTCCCCACCATCACCTTTTCTTGGTGATGGTTTGCTTCCTTCAATTTATATGGATCTATTACCCACCAAATGGGTTGATAGGCCTTCCTAAGCTCCTTTCACTTCTGTTACACCTGCTCTTATGAGTACCTCTACTAAACCTACTCACATGTGTATCTATTTCTTCTATGGCACAAATAATCACTCATCCACTCATTGTTGTAAGCTACAATAACATATTGATACTATGCATCCTTCTTCCCCTTAATACGTAGAAAAATCCATACCTCCCCTGAAGGTGCTACCTAATTATATTCCTAAGTATGAAGAGGTGTACTATCCTTGGCACCAATGTGGCACCCATCACACTGATCATTGCCACATCCTTTAGCAACATATTAAGGAAAACCTTATAGTTATTCCTGGACCTTATACCATTCCTTCCACAAGTCATTCCCACAAGAAGACTTCCCATTCTTCTCCCATGGTTTCATCTCTTATGGTTCCATCCCCTCTTATGGTCGCTTCATCACCTCTTATTCCTCCACTCTTGATTCCTTCACCCATAGACCTTCCCTCACCTATGGATCCTTCTCCACTTGTGAGTCCCTCACCATGGATCCTTCCCCACTGGTGATTCCTACATCTCTTGTAGAGTATGCTCCAATGCATTACTTTGAGCATCCCTTACCTAATATCTCTCCTCAACATGATCTATCAAGCATTCCTACCTTTTCTATTGAGGAGATTAGACGTGAAGTGTTTTCCCAATTTTTGCTAAAGATAGATGAGACATTAGCTACAATTCATCTCCAACTTCATAGAGATCTCTCATATGTTCTAGATAATGTGTGTGGGAAAATTTATCAGTATTTATGAACACATGCATGGTGTTGTTACATTTTCATTTGAATTGGACATGTGCTCAAATATTATCTTTATCTATTTATTATTATTTGACATTGTGTTAAATTCTTATTTATCTTACATGGTGACTTTGATTTAACACTCTACATTGCTTATACTATCATTTATGTTTGCTTATGGATGTTTTTTCTTATCATTGATTTCTCTTTCTTTCTTGAGTTTCTTTCTTACAAACTCCCTTATTTTCTTTTTATGATTGTTTGATTTCTTATCTCTATTTTTCATAGCTAATTATCAATATGGCTTGGTTATACACACGTGGTTCTATTTAGTCATTTTTCCTATTACCATGTGATCAGTTAACAAATAATTAACCTCATTATACTCTCCTTTCACCGATCCACTTTGGATCTCCTTTTTTCCCTTTTTTTCCATTTTCACAAAATAAGCATTTACATGGTTTAGACTTGAGATAACATGTTGGTTCATTGTTAAGCCTAAGTGTCCTAGTTAGTCTTGTCTTTGGTTACTTAGCTTCCTTTAGCCTAAGATTACAACTCATTCATATGTATCACTCTATCTCTCACGAGGGTAATTCCAAGTCTTATGGAAGAGGAATCTTAAAAATCCTTAAAAAAACATTCAAAAGCCAAATCATTTTTAAAAAAGGCAATGATACAAAAGACAAAAATATTCAAAATTTATTAAAAGTCAAATTACACTAAAATATGTGATTCAAAGCACATCTCCTTCTTATAGTTGAAGATCAAACTCCAAAGTTGGACTCACGATAGATCCGAGGTCCATTGGGGTGTAATAGGTTAGTAAATTAGAAAAGGATAATAAAAAAATATTTTAGTGTTACCTACTTTCTCATGCAAGTACCCAATATTCACAGTAGGATGGCTCCGTAAGGGGTCTCAAGGAATGGGGAACACATGGTGGGAAGGTAGGACCATTTTAATTTTCTTGTACTAACCTACCTTCATGATTTGATCTTAATCACACACTTATTTTCCTACACAACTTTGTGTCTATAGAGAACAGGTTTCCTTTGTACATTTATGGTCACTAGTCACTTAGTATCTTCTCATGTCCTTAGTATGCCTCCTATCTCCTAAGGTCTTATCATAAGATGCCTAAGTCATGTTTTTTACATTCCCTTTTTCATTCCCTACAATCTTAATATTTCCTCTTGAGAAATATTATTTTGTTCAATGATCACTCCCCTTGGGATTTCATTTATGAGTTACATTGTAAGACTATGGATAAGACCTGGCCATCCTCACAAATTACTACAATTTTACCTTCCTATTACCCACATCCCTTATTACCTAATTTTCACATTTATTCCACTTTAGTGGTGTTTTGTTTGTGAGTTGTAGTGTAAGACCATGGATAGGACCTAGCCCTCCTCACAAATTTTCCAATAATCCAAGTCACATTTGAAAATTACATGTGTCAAATATGAGATAAGATGTGATCGATCATAAAGTTACATGTCATTGACATGCTTCACAGCTTGATTTAGTATGTTTTATTCTTACTTCATTTCTCTTTCACTTTTATCTTCTTATTTTTTGAGTGCATGTGAGAATCCAATCATTTCTTGAATTTTTCATACTTCCTAGCTTGAATTAGTGTGATAAATTTAAGACCAATTTTTGCCAATTATATTTTTCTCTTACACTTTTTAATTTGGTTTAATATGATTGATTAACTTAATTGATTTGTTTTTATACCATTTATCCTTTTTCATTTTTTTTATTTTATTACATTATTTTCATACTTCCCAACGTGATTTAGTGTGATCTTACTTGTTTTAATTTGGTGCCAATATATTTCATGGTTTAAAAATAAACCTTTTTATCATCTTGTTTTACAACCCTTTGTTTCTTTCTACTTAGTCATTTTCTTGTTATTACACATTTCCCAACATGAAATAGTGTGTAGTACATCTTTTTGATTGCTTATATTTTACCAAATTCTTTTTGCCTATTTTTTTTAACCATGCATGTGTTCTACATGATGCTAGAAAAGAAACCATAACTCATATATTTCCTATAGCATATATAATAACAAATAAACACATGTGCTAGAAATAAATATATCCAAGCATTAACAACCACAACCATAATGCAAACACATACAATCAACATCTAAATATGAAAATGAGACGCATCTATATATATCCAGAGTTTTAATACAAAAATACAACCATATGCAAAGCTCTAGCTCTATGGTTGGGCCCCATCATGCCCATCTCATGACCTAGACATGTTGGCCATAGATGCCTCGGTCTGACTCCTTTGAATAGAACATTTTAAAGAGGTTTTTCAAGATCTCAATCATGATACCTACCCCTGTAGATGAGCCACTTAAGCTTGCCCTTGTGCCAACTAGGCTAGGGTCACTAGATGTGTTGCTCTAACCTACTCTTATACTTGTGTCAACTAGGTCAGGGTCACTAAATGTGTCACTCTCTCCTGGGCTTGTACCCATCCCATCTATGTCACAATGTCTAGATGTGTAGCTCTCTCATCAACTAGGGCCTACCATGCCCATGCCTCACCTACACCCACCTCTGTTGATGGCTACATCCCCTCTCTATATGCTCATAAATGCCTCAAATCCTCTCCATCTAGTATGAACTAAATCAATTGAGCTAGGGTAGATAGTACCATGGGATCCTCCAATATAGTAAGGTCAAATGGTGTCAACACCTCATCTAGGATATCATAGAGTGTTCCCCTCACTAGGGACCCCCATTTGGTCTCCCCTCCTCTACCACACCTACAAAAATCAAACTAGATAGATATTATATCATTGATATATCTTAAAATTTATCTATCTTTAGTCTATCTCAAGTAAGCTTAAGCAAAATTTAATCATATTTTATTACTTGTCTGTGTCAACTACCACTAACTTTCTATCTATGCGACCGTAAAGCACAATCTACCCATCTGCACATCCTTTGAGAACCTCTTTTTTAGGTCTCCATCTAAAAATATATCTTGGAGTCACAAGTCATGCCCATCTCAACCTACACTTGGATGGTCTCTCTATCATCCAAATCTACTTTGGCTCGCCTATTGGGTCATTTGAGATGGAGATAATCTCTCTCTTGTTCCTACTGCCTCTATCAATGCCATATCTGTGGTAGTCATTGTTCCTCCTATCATGTAGATGGTTATGGTACCTCTAGTACTCCTAACTCCACATCCATCTCCTCTTGTTCTACTACCTGTCATGCTTGACCAGTCTATGGTCTCTCACGATGTGGTCTAAGTGTTGGCTTAGTAATTGGTGGCTCTAGTCCTCCTCTCCCTTGTGGCTCTCTCACATGTTGGGCCCAAAATATGGGCACCAATATCAACACCATTAGGTGAGGCTACCCCATATATCTTGGTACTCATGCCATTGAATGTAGCTTCATCCATCAGGTATAGTGTCCTATCACTTCTATCTATACCAAAGTTAGTGTCACTATTCCCAGCTAGGCTATATCATAGAGATGTACCTATAAGGATGACATATAATATCTACTCATCTCACCATCTAAAACATTGGTATGTGGGGCATGGCTCATGCTACTTGGTCTTATCTCCATCTCTGAACCTGAGGTAACCTATCATCAACCGCATGGGGCAACCTAGTTAGCTGATACATGGAAAAAATATCAAATATCCATGTTGTAAATAATATAATTGGTCCCATAGATTTTTTACCTCTAAACAACACTTCATACATGTCATGCATGATCTGTACCCAACTGACAAATCTCAAGTCATATAATACCCTTTGCTCTAATATCATCTGGCTCAAGGCTATCACAAATAGTGGTACCTTGCCATCTGACTTATGACACATCACTCATGCTATCATAACCTTTATGATATCTCAATTCTAAAAAGTATATAAATCGAACATACTCATCCTCAATCCAATTTATATCCTCTCTGAGCCTATTACCCATATGGCTAAGGCTCCTCCTCACTATTTGGTACTCTCATGACCATGGGTGTACCTACTGTAGGTAGTCCTAGGATGGCATGCGCATCCTCCAAGGTGATACCCACCTCTATGGTATCCCCCTCCACCTCCCACCTAAAGGTGTTTGTCAATCATTCCTAGGCTCCCACAAAAATGACTAACAAATCCAAACTTAGAGGGATCCTATAAATGTCTATTATGCCTCCTAGGCCTAAAGAGATCAATCTAGCTTTTATCCTCAATAGACAAGTGCTCCAATAAGTCTGAAAGCCATGATGTGTCCACTAAGCTCCAAATATTAGACACACTTACAATCATAAAATAACAAAATATGTATTCGATTCTCCATGTCATTCATAATCAAAATACATTCTTTTCAAATTTTAACTAAATTCAAGCCTAATTTGCTTTAATTTATTAATTTTTAATTGATTGGAACTATTTTTAGCCTACTCAACCCTTTTATCCCTCACTCGATCATTTTGGGCCCTTCTAGCGCTCTTTCAACTTATTGCATGCATTTTTGTACCATTCTGGTCCCTTGGTCAAACACTAATTTGACCAAAATTTCCTTATTTTGACTTGGTTGACTTCACAAGTTAATTCAACCCCTTTATTTTTTCCCTCTTAGTACTAAGTTATCAAAGTGGATTTTTACACTAGGTTAGCAACAATGTACTAAGTCGATAATCTAGAAAACAAACTACATCAACACATACCTACTAGGTCGGTAATATGGATTTTACCAAATTTCAGCCTACTACGTCGATTGGGTCGACCTAGTTATTTCTATCTGCTGACCTGATAGTTATTTCTCCAAACCCTTCAAACCCATTTTCCTAAATGTTTTTTACTACCCTCATCATTTGTTTTAGGTTCATTTCAATTCCTAGAAATGATTTAAATTACAAATTTCTAACAAACACTTGAAATCACTAAGATATTCAAAAACTAGCTTAAAATTCTCAAGTGCCTACCTTTGTTGCACTTGTTGCTGCCACTGGGGGTCCCTCTCATCTACCCTGTTGTCTCATTGCCATCTTAGCTTGCTTGGTATCTAAGAGCTATTTTTCTCTCTCGACTTGTCAAAAATAATAAATGACTTCCCTTTTACCTTATTTTAACTTACTTTTCCAAATTCTCAATCTTTCAAATATTTTCTGTCAGATTCTTTGTTTTGTCTATATCTTTATTTCTACTAATCAGTTTTTTAAACTATAAAATGTTCTGAAATCATGATGATGTAGAGAATATTTTCCACTCGTATATGCCTATCTTCTAAAAATTTCAATTATTGGCTTTCTTTCGCACTAACTTCTACAGGGTCACCTAATGTTCTTCACATAAGACACCTTCACTTCTCTTACAGTCTACTTATTTATCTACAACACTACGTTAAGTAAAGGTATGTGTTTTTCAATTTTGTCCTTTCATTTATCTTATTTTTTCCTTATTGCATTTTACATAGCATCAATGTTATGTGTTATCATGTTCTATTTCCCAAAGCACCATCCCATGTTACACTCATGTGACACATGATGACCTTCAAGTCAGACATATGTATACACATAATATTTTCAAACTTTTATCACTTACTGACACTTTGTCTCTTCTAGAAACCCATCAAGTCTCAATCTCTCTGAGTACACACCTTAAGGGGTGTACCGAGAAAGGGGTGGGTAGACCATTGGTGCTTCACAAGATTATTGTCCCTTTTGCCACTTGTTATCTACATACTTATCTCTCGAAAACCTTATCTATAAGCTTGTTCTATTATGTACCCTCTCTAATCATTTCCTACATTTTATCCTCCTTTTTCTCACCTTAATCCCCTTTTATCAATCAGTTGTACTAGGTCGATTGGGTCGACCCTGTATAGTTTTGGGTGATTTTCACTTAGGAACTAGTTTGGCTCTTGGCCAACCTAGCTCATGACCTAGTGAATAACTATCCAAAATTATGCTAAGTCGACTGAGTCAACCTTGTCAACTGAGATTTTTAGAAGGGTTTTGGGTCAAATCCACCTATATATACATGTTTATTTTGTCATTATTTGTAGAAGAGAATAATAAGAGCTACTGCATATCTACTTATTACCCATTCTATTTGGGAAGCAAGCTCAGGGTTTCATACTTTCTTTGGATATATGGATCTTGTCTTGTGGAGAAGTATTTTGAATGTATTTATTGTCCCCCAAAAATATCAGCTCATTTTTGGGACAACATATGAGCTATTTTGATCCTGAAAGACAAAATTATCTCTTCTCATTTCAAAAAAATTGTTTTAAACTTTCAAAATTGGGAATTATTCAAGCTTTTTCAGTTAAAGGACTAACAGGTTTAACAGGTTCAATGGATTCAACAAGTGAATTCTAGAAAAGGAGTAGGTTCCTCAACACTTAGACACTTTCGAGGTTGGTTCAATGCCTTGGTTCAAATAAAAATGTTCATCGGCAAGCTTCAAAGAAAGATTAAACCATTGAACCATCGAACCCCGCTTATAAAAAAGGTTCAAAGGTTCAATGACATCAGCAAGCTTCAAGAGTTAAGTGCTTCGGTCAACATGTTCAAAATGGTTGGTTCAACATGGTTTGTTTCAAAGAGCTTGGTTCAAGTGGTCAATTAAATAAATAGAAACAAAGGAATGAACCATTGAACCAAAGTTGGTTCAATCGGTCGGTTCAAGTGGCAAGTTCAAAGGAGTGCCCCAAAAGTCAAAGAGACAAGTGCCCTTGCGAAGAGAATTTCCATGGAAAAAGTGACTAAGGCAATAAAAGCCCAAAGCTAAAGCCCATCATATTTTAGCAAATGCTACCAAATGTCATCTATCGAGCCCCATTATACTTTGTTTCTAAGAGCTACAGAAGTTGTCACATGTCCCTTATAAGATAAATGGAGTGCGACAAGTGTCAACATCCGCATGAATCCAAATGAGTCCCAAGTGTATCTATAGTGTTTCTAAAAGCTTAGCAAAAATTGCCATTTGTCATCTTTTGCAAGACACTCAAAAGGTATCCAAAGCCTCTATAAGTTAAATAGAAGTTGTCACGTGTCCTTGCTTGTTTCACAGTGGATGCTGCCACATGTCACCTAATAAAATTAGCAAAAAATTGACTAAGGCAAAGCCAAAGAAAAAAGTACCCTTGCGGAGGACATTGAACCAAGCCGAGTGCCCTTGTAGAGGGCAGCAAGCAAAAGTGGACACAAGGAGTTCCTTCGGAAAAGTTCTCGTGGTAAAATGGTTAAGGCAAAAATCCTTCAAACTTTTTGTCTGAAGGAATTCACCTGGTAAGAAAGCTTGACAAAAAGTAGAAGCAAAGTGAAGGAAAAGTCTGCCGAAACAGAAAACCCACCGAGGAAATAAAAGCCTAAAAGCTACCATGTGTCCCTCATAAAGTTGCAGTAGAATGCACCACGTGTCCCTTACAAAGTTTAGCAGAAGTCACCAAGTGTCAACATCCACAGTTTCTTCCTTTTATTGAGTAAGAACTGTGGTGGGTCCCAGGTGAGTGACTAAACTCGGTGGAAGTGGCCACGTGTCATTGTCCACATGAAACCTAAAAAAGTCCCAAATGTTTCCATAGTGTCTCTAGGAACTCAATGAAAGCCACCATGTGTCATCCTCCATGAGATTCTCAAAAGACATCCAAAATATGCCACGTATCCCGTTATAACTCTACAGAGTGCGACAAGTGTCTTCATCCACATCTTGAGTTTCTTACAAGTTTTAAAGCTTCTTTCAATAAGTGTCTCTCAGAGTCCCACAGATACTGTCAAGTGTCCTGATTTATTTTGTAGTGAAACATGCCATGTGTCAATTGTTAAGATCAGCAAAAAGTGACTAAAGATCAAGATCTGATTGAACCAAGGACCCGCTTCAATAGTCAGGAAAGGAGGAATGATGAAGAAGGACCAAAAATATTCATGCATAAGATATGTTTCTAGAAGCAAACCGCCAGGTGGACATTAGAGAACACAAACATTCAATGGCATGACCCATTTCTCTGCATTGAGAAAAGAAAATGGGGAAATACACCTGATTCCAGCATATCTTCTTAACAAAATTTAATGCAACATGATGTGTTACTACTCCCAATTATTTCTTAGAGGGATATATATTAGACTCTCTCTTATTGTTTTAAGTGAGATCTCTCTGTTATCAGAAACAAAAACTCTACCCAAATTGAAAGACATTACTGAGACTTTGAGCTCAAATTATTCATCATATTTCTTTGTTTAAATCAGAAAACAAGTTACTTTCAGACTTTGTGCTGTTATAACTTGTATCATTTTAGGAGATTATTCTTATGTCTATTTCCTAAATGTATTCTTGTTTATGCAATTTAACAAGCAGAGCTAGTGGAGGTGACAAAGAAGGTATTTTGAAGCCAGTTACTTTCAGACTTTGTGTTGTTATAATTGTCTTTAGTGTGTGTTTATTTTTTGTTTCTGTGTAAAAGACCTTGAGATGACTTTGTGCCCTCATTCTTTTTTGTATTTCACTCTTTGACAATTGAGGTAGAGACTTTGTGCCTCATTTCATCCTGTTGTGTTACTATACCATGTTATAGTTACTTGTCATCACCAAAAAGATTCCTTTTGTCTGCTGAACAATACTTCTGAAAGAAGAGGAGTGTCTTCTGTCATTTCATCAAGATTTCTCCTTTGATTTATGCACATCATCTCTGAAAGAAGAGAGACAGATGGTTTATCTTAAACTTGAGTGTTATTATATATATATATATATATATATATATATATAGCTCCTGCATATCTACAGGGAACCTCCCCTTGATGATAGGAGAGATTAGTCCCCTTTTGATGTGGTAAACCTACACATTTGACAGACCAATCTTCCTGTTGTGATTGATCAAACCTATTTTATTTATCAGTATGCTGATTGAAAAAATATTCACCCAACAGTTTTTGGCAACTCCATTGGGGATACAATAATTTTGTGCAATTTGAAACCTCAAGTTTCATATTGAAGCATCACTTGTGTCTTACCCATTATCATTATAGCCTTATCCATTTATCCCACTGTGCGAGAACACATAGTTTGAAGCATCAAGTTTCAAGCTAAAGCAGTGCCAGTTCTTTTCCATTTTTATTTCACAATCTGGTAGATCCATGGTATACACGAAGCCAAAGGGCTAAAGGTATTGTTGACCCTATATTCGAGTTGGTACAGTAAAGTAATTTTGATTTTTCTCCTTCACCATCTCGCCTCCAATGAACTAGGAGCTTTCCTCTTACTAAAGTCAGGTCTCCATTACCAAGCAAAGCATCCAATTCTACTGTTAATAAAGATTTGCCAATAATTTCTCCTCTGAGATTTGTTATTCCCCCTTTTAATAGTCATACAATGACAATTCTAGGCCCCTGGGGTAATTCTTTTGGCCCTTTCAATCTTACTCCACCTCTACATGAGCTTCCACACAGTTCAAGAAAGAATTTTTCCAAATTCTATGGTTATGGAAAAGTTCACCCTGATGAACACATTTCAAGCTTCAGCATAGCCTATGGCGTAATTGGAGTGGAATTTGAGGACGTGGCAGTCAGACTATTTGTAGAGACATTATGAGATGCTATTGCAAATTGGTTCTACCATCTACAAGCTTGGTCAGTAACTAGCTGGAACACCCTCAAAGCTAAGTTTGAAGCCATATTCAAACCTACAGAAGATGCACATGCCCTTCTGGCTCAGCTCACATAGATGAAGAAAGAGGCTTATGAATCAATGAGGGACTTCATAGCCAAGTTTGACAAACTGAGGAACAGGATCCCTATAATTTATTGACCTATAGCTGAGAATCTCAAATGTTTCTTCATTAATTCTCAGCTACCTGAAGTGATTTTCTTATTGAGATGTGTTGGTCAAATAGACCTTATTGTAGCTCAAGATTTGGCCACTAAGGTAGAAGATAATCTCATCTTGGTAGGAAAGATAAGAAGAGATCCAAATAGAAATAGACCCTCAATATCTTCTGAGTATCCATTTATAGGCACCACTAGTCTAATGGTACAGAAGTTGGCAAATGAGATGCTTGCTCTCAAAAAGCAAATGACACAAGAAATGTCTTCTGCTCCTTCATACAGAGATATACTAAGGAGGACATTTCCAAATTAGTCATACCAGGGCAATGCTACCAGAATCAAGGGCAGCTAAATCATCTTCCTCCCCCATAGGAGAAACTTGCCATTGAAGCACCCCTAACCAATTTAGCAATGGGATATCTTGAAGCAGAATCAGATTTTTCTTTCCAACCTAAATTGAGTCAAGAAAATGACGTTGATCTCCTTGTAAAAAACTAATAAGAATCAATTGGCAACTCCAACATTGGTTTCCTAAACTACCAAGATGAACCCAGAAGTAAAGGAGAAGCTTTTAATGGATTATACGTAGTGTTTACTAGGTCCAATAACCAATCAGCCCAGCAAGCTAATAAAAGAAAAATAGAATATCAACCTCAACCAGTAATTTCAATTGCTAAACATGGAACCTCTCTACCTTTTCAGCCAAAGGACCCAGTGATCACCAAAAAGGTAAGTACATCAATTTCACCTTCACCTTTAACTTCAATTTCACAAAACAGTCCTCCCCCCTTATAAACTAGAAAGTTGAATTACCTTCCTCTGTTCCTAGTCCAATTCAGTCATTTGACATAATTGATCATGTCAAAAAAAAAATTCAAATGACTGAGTTTGAATATGTACAATCCAATCCTGAGCAGCTAGATAGGTTAGTTGAGTGTGTGAAGAATAAGGCCATCCCTGCAAAACAAGATACTAATAAGGTAACTCATGATCCCCTAAGGAACATGTCCATCCCAAACAATCTTGTCATTATTCCTCCAATTGCCCCTATAAAAATAGAACCTTTCTATGTTTCCCTATTAATAAATGGTCACAAACTGAGCAATTACATTATAGACTCAAGTGCATCTGATAACGTCATGCCTGCCAAGGTGGTAGAATCTCTTGGTCTCACACTGACCAAGGCATTTGGTAGATGTTTCTCTATGGAGAACAAATAAGTACCACTACTGGGGCAAATCAAAGATGCTCAATTTGCATTTGTAGCATTTTTAGATAAAAGAATCAAGATGACAGTTCTAGTGGCCGATGTCCCAGCATTTTATGGTATTCTGTTAGGATGAAATTTCTGTAAGGATGTTGGTGTAGAATTGAGCATGGACTTGTCTGAAGTGAGGATCCCTGTCAACGGCATCATGCAGAGGCTACTTTTTGAAAAGGAATCAAAATATATTGCCACTCAGACATTAACTCCTGAAGCTCAAATTTTATTTGAGTCTTCAGGCATGGGTAACTACTTTCTATCTACAGATAAAGTTTATGAATCATCTGATAAAGCTTTTGAAAGTATCAATCTAGAAATTAGTTCAGCTAGAACATCAGAAGAATTGGTAGGTTGCAATATAGAAGAAGAGGGATCTTCCCTCTCTAATGAAGGAAAATCTAAAAAAAAATTAGTGTCTGATGAGGTATAGACTCTGGAATTTGATGGTAGTTGCTCTTCTACCGGTTCAAGAGTTAGGATTGTGCTGATATCTCCTCAAAGAGATATTTTTCCTTCATCCTACAAATTTCAATTCAGCAACACCAATAACACAGTTGAGTATGAATCTCTATTGCTTGGATTGAAGGATGTTCAAGATAAAGGCATCAAACTCCTTCATGCCAAAGGAAATGCTGAACTAGTCGTTTATCAGGTGAAAAAACTGTATCAAACCAAGAATGAAATATTGCACCACTATCGCAATCTAGTCTGGGACTAAATTGAAAGCTTTGATGCTTTCAACATCTCTGCCATACCCAAAGAATCTAATGATAGAGTTGATGCACTTGATGTTTCAGCAACTCTCTTAGTCCCTCACTCAAACTTCAAAGAAGACAAGTGCACTATTGAGCTGGTCTTTAGACCAAGTGTGCTTGACAATGCTGATCATTGGCAAGTATTCAATGATGATCACCAAATCATTGCCTTCTTGGAATGAAAAGATAGCTTTGAACAATTGCATTTTGAAGGCATTGAACCTTTGAAGTGTGAACCAGCCCCTAAATCAAGTTCAGATGCAAATGAAGAATTCTTACAACTCAAAGAAAATAAAATTTCCAAAGGCCTAGTTTCCCTTGAGAAATTGTTTGACAAGCATGATAGGTTCGTCAAACAATAGCAAACAGATTTAAGCTCCTCTCAGGGATTTAATCAAATAAATCTGATTACCAAGGAAGATCCTAAAATGGTGAATATTGGGAAGTGCTACACTCTTGAGGAGAGATTCAAGTTCACTAATCTACTCCACTAATACATGGATGTCTTAGTATATTTCTATGATGACCTGAAATCTCTCAAGCCTGATGAAATTCACCATGACATTCCTCTCAAGACTAACTCAATGCCTTATAAGTAAAAATCTAGACAATACAATCTAAAGATATCAGGTACTATTCTGTTTGAGATACAAAAAATGTTAAATGCTAGAATCATTTTTCCAATCCATCATTCCTCATGGATTGCAAATATAGTGCCTGTAAAGAAGAAGAATAGAAAAATTTACATCTGTGTAGATTTCAAGAATCTAAATTAGTCATCTTTGAAAGATAACTATCCTTTCCCAATCATGGATCAAGTGCTTCAGACAATGACTAGTTCGAAGATGTTATCAATGTTAGATGGCTTCTCAAGATATGACCAGGTTGAAATTGGTGAAGCAGACCAACACAAGACTACCTTCACCACACTTTGGGGCATGTTTGAATATAGAAGGATGCCTTTTGGCTTGATAAATGCTAGCACCACCTTTTAGAGAGCAATGGACCTTGATTTCAAGGATGAGATGGGTAAGTTCATTGTGGTATACCTTGATGACTTGACCGTCTTTTCTAAACACCGCTCTAATCATATATGCCACTTGCAATAAGTGTTAGAGCACTGCCGCCAAAATGGCATTTTCTTGAACCCCAAGAAGTCTATTTTTGGAGTAATAGAGGGGAAACTTTTTAGACACATTGTGTCTAAAGAATATATAAAGATTGACTCAGACAGATTCAAGTCTATCCAAGAGCTTACCTTGCCTTCAAGTAAAAATGTTGTTCACTCTTTCTTCGAAAAGGTGAACTTCTTACGAAGGTTCATCCCCAAGTTTGTTGAGAAGACTCGACACATTGTAAACATGATGAAGGGAAAGACCACCTTCAACTGGATTAAAGAAGGCAAGTCAACATTTGAGGATATCAATAATACCATTGCCCATGCCCCAACTCTGGTTTGTCCAGACTACAACAAAGAGTTCACCATATACAGTTATGCTTCTAAACACACACTTTCAGTAATTCTGGTTTAACAAGATAAAGAAGGTATGGAATCTCCCATTTCTTTCATGAGTTTCCCTCTTAAATCCCATGCGCTGAAGTACTCAAATATGGAGAAGCATGCTTATGTAGTGGTGAAGACAGTCAAGCATTTTCATTTCTACATCTTGAATTCACACACTACTACCTTGGTTCCTGACACCACAGTCAAGTCCATATTAACTCAGCAAGAGTTTGGAACAAAAAGAGGTAATTAGATTGAAAATATCCAAGAGATTGATCTAGACATCAAGCCAATAAAGCTGGTACAGGGAAAAGGCCTATGCCAATTAATTGCTAATAACAAGCCAGAAGAAATAGAGCATGAAAAAGCAGAGGTGGAAGACACACCAACAGTCATTTTTGTCTCCACTACAAATGAGTGGTATTCAAGTATTGCTCATTTCTTTACTTATGGTGAGTGTCTTACTCACTTATCTTACAAATAAAAGAGGACTATCAAATTGAAGGCTACCAATTTTGTCCTTTGGGACAATGGCCTGTATAAGAGGAGCCTTGATGGAGTATTCCTTCGCAGTGTGGACAAGGAGCAGCAAAGCCAACTTTTGAAATCTTTCCACAATCTAGCTTTTGGAGGACATTTTTTTACTCTTGTGACTGCCCATAAAATTTTGTGAGCCAGGTATTACTGGCCAACTTTTTTCCAAGATGCATATAAGTGGGTGAGAAAATGTGAACTCTACCAGTAGTTTGTTGGAAGACCCAAGTTGGTTGCTCTACCTCTCAAGCCAGTGGTCATAAAAGAACCATTTCAACAATGGAAAATTGATTTTATTAGAGCTGTAAACCCATCTTCAAGTGTTGGACATGATTATGTCCTTACAACAACTGACTACTTCACCAAGTGGGTGGAAGCAATTCCAACTAAGCATGCTACTTGAGAAGTAGTGTGCAATTTCCTCAAAGAGAATATCATTTCCAAGTTTGGAGTCCCAAGCAAGATTGTTACTGACAATGCAACTTGTTTCACTTCCCAAGAGATTACATAATTCTATTTCTACTATGAGATTACTCTCTCTCACTCTTCTGATTACTTTCCACAAGGGAATAGACAAGCTGAATCAAGCAATAAGAACCTAGTGACTATCATCAAGAAGTTGGCAGATCACAATCAAAAGACATGGCATAAAGCATTGGTTGATGCTCTATGGGCAGACAAAATTACACCAATGAGAGCAATCAGTATGTCTCATTTCCAACTTCTTTATGGTATCAATGTTGAGATACCAATCACCTTGGAATTGCCAGCATTAAAATTGGCTAAGGTAATTGAAGATCAGACATATGAAAGCCCCCTTGATAATAGGATAATGTGCCTGAATGAGCTGGATGAGCAAAGAACTATGGTGGTGGAATTACTACCCATCAAAGTCTGGTGAAGAAACTCTTCAACCAGAAGGCAAAAAAATGTGATTTCCAAGTTGGAGATCAAGTCCTGTCGTGGAACAAAAGGAGAGAACCAAAGAGAATGCATGGAAAGTTTGACTCCCTTTGGAGGGGACCATTTATTATCCATTAGCACAATGGTGAAAATAGCTTTTTGTTGAAGTATCAAGATGACACACTCTTCTCTCTGCCTCACATTGGGCAGCATCTGAAACACTTCAATTCTTGAAGTATGAGATCATTTCATCTGTACATATGTATATTTGTATAGTTTTTAGTTCTATTTTATTTTATTTGTTTTCATTTTTGATGCCTTTCATTTCTGAGTAACATGACTCCGTATCCCAATGGCACACATGAAGGCACTGGAGATTCTAGATTCTACTCCCTTTAATTATTTTTACAATGGATGGAAGTTCCCCAACTGGAGTTAGTTGTTGTCCCCCAAAAATATTAGCTCATTTTTGGGACAACATATGAACTATTTTGATCTTGTAAGACAATTATCTCTTCTCATTTCAAAAAATTGTTCTAAACTTTCAAAATTGGGAGTTATTCAATCTTTTTTAGTTAAAGGACTAACAAGTTCAATAGGTTCAATGGCTTCAACAAGTGAATTCTAAGTCAGACACTTTCGAGGTTGGTTTAATGCCTTGGTTCAACCAAAAATGTTCATCGGCAAGCTTCAAAGAAAGATTGAACCATTAAAATCAAACCCCGCTTCTAAAAAAGGTTTAAAGGTTCAATGGGTTCGAAGGTTCAATGACGTTAGCAAGCTTCAAGAGTTAAGTGCTTTGGTCAAAAGGTTCAAAATGGTTATTTAAACACAGTTTGTTTCAAAGAGCTTGGTTCAAGTGATCTATTGAATAAATAGAAATGAAGGAATGAACCATTGAACCAAAGTTGGTTCAATCGATCGGTTCAAGTGGCAGGTTCAAAGGAGTGCCCCAAAAGTCAAAGAGACAAGTGCCCTTGCAGAGGGAATTTCCAAGGCAAAAGTGACTAAGGCAAGAAAAGCCTGAAGCAAAAGCCCATCAGATTCCAGCAGATGCTACCAAGTGTTGTCTACCGAGCCCCATTATACTTTGTTTCTAAGAGCTACGAAAGTTGTCACGTGTCCCTTGTAAGATAAATGGAGCGTGACAAGTGTCAACATCTGCATGAATCCAAATGAGTCCCAAGTGTATCTACAGTGTTTCTAAAAGCTTAGCGGAAACTGCCACGTGTCATCTTTTGTAGGACACTCAAAAGGTATCCAAAGCCTCTATAAGTTAATATAAGTTGTCACATGTCCTTGCTTGTTTCATAGTGGATGCTGCCACGTGTCACCTATTGAAATCGATAGAAAATTGACTAAGGCAAAGCCAAAGAAAAAAGTACCCTTGCGAAGGACATTGAACCAAGATGAGTGCCCTTATGGAGGGTAGTGAGCAAAAGTGGACACAGGGAATTCCTTCAAAAAAGTTCCCATGGCAAAATGGTTAAGGCAAAAACCCTTCAAACTTTTTGTCTGAAAGAATTCACTCGAGAAGAAAGCTCGACAGAAAGCAGAAGCAAAGCGAAGGAAAAATCCGTTGAAATAGAAAACTCACCAAGGAAATAAAAGCTTGAAAACTGCCACATGTCCCTCATAAAGTTTTAGCAGAATGTGCCACATGTCCCTTACAAAGTTCAGTGAAAGTCACCAAGTGTCAACATCTACAATTTGTTCCTTTTATTGAGTAAGAACTGTGGTGGGTCCCAAGTGAGTGACTAAACTCAGCGAAAGTCACCACGTGTCATTGTCTGCATGAAACCTAAAAAAGTCCCAAATGTTTCCATAGTGTCTATAGGAACTCAGTGGAAGCTGCCACATGTCATCCTCTACGAGATTCTCAAAAGACATCCAGAATATGCCACGTATCCTGTTATAACTCCACGGAGCGCGACAAGTGTCTGCATCTGCATCTTGAGTTTCTTACAAGTTTTAAAGCTTCTTTCAATAAGCATCTCTCAGAGTCCCATGAATACTGCCAAGTGTCCTGATCTATTTTACAGTGGAATGTGCCACGTGTCAATTGTTAAGATCAGCAAAAATTGACCAAAGAGCAGGATCTAATTAAACCAAGGACCCGATTCAACAGCCAGGAAAGGAGGAATGATGAAGAAGGACAAAAAATATTCATGCATAATATATGTTTATAGAAGCAAACCACCAGGTGGACATTAGAGAACATAAACATTTAATGGCGTGACCCATTTCTCTACATTGAGAAAAGCAAATGGGGAAATACACCCGATTCCAACATATCTTCTTGACAGAATTTAATGTAACATGATGTGTTACTACTCCCAAGTCTTTCTTGGAGGGTTATATATTAGACTCTCTCTTATTGTTTTAAGTGAGATCTCTCTGTTATCAGAAACAAAAACTCCACCTAAATTGAAAGGCATTACTGAGACTTTGAGCTCAGATTGTTCATCATATTTCTTTGTTTAAATCAGAAAGCAAGTTACTGTCAGACTTTGTGCTGTTATAGCTTGTATCATTCTAGGAGATTGTTCTTATGTCTATTTCCTAAATGTATTCTCATTTATGCAATTTAACAAGCAAAGCTAGTGGAGGTGACAAAGAAGGTATCCTAAAGCCAGTTACTTTTAGACTTTGTGTTGTTATAATTATCTTTTGTGTGTGTTTATTTCCTATTTTTGTGTAAAAGACCTTGAGACGACTTTGTGCCCTCATTGTTTTTCATATTTCACTCTTTGGCAGTTGAGGTGGAGACTTTGTGCCTCATTTCATCCTGTTGTGTTACTATACCCTGTTACAGTTACTTGTCATCACCAGAAAGATTCATTTTCTCTATTGAACAACACTTTTGAAAGAAGAGGAGTGTCTTCTGTCATTTCATCAGGATTTCTCCTTTGATTTTTGCACATCATCTCT
Organism: Torreya grandis; assembly: GCA_037957365.1. NCBI lineage: Eukaryota > Viridiplantae > Streptophyta > Pinopsida > Cupressales > Taxaceae > Torreya > Torreya grandis. The sequence goes on from JARHVA010001420.1 coordinate 3,024,750, forward strand.
GAAAAAAGAGAGATGGATGGTTTATCCTACCCTTGAGTGTTATTTTCTATATATATATATATATAGTGTATAGCTCCTGCATATCTACAGGGAACCTCACCTTGATGAGAGGAGAGATTAGTCCCCTTTTGATGTGGTAAACCTACACATTTGGCCGACCAATCTTCCTGTTGTGGTTGATCAGACTTATTTTATTTATCAGTACGCTCATTGACAAAATATTCACCCAACAGTATTGATAGGTTGTATAGCCTAGAGTTGATTTGTCTTTATCATTCTTACATACCACAATAACCTCTTGCAAAGCACCTTGGTCAAGGGAGAGATTGAGGCTCGATGGGTTCGTCTTCAAGGGTAAGTATTCCTAACTTTGTTCCTCTTTTGTAAGAGTAGATAGATATGAATTTTTACTACTCTTCCATGCATTAGGATTTTGTATACATTGACATGAGTATATATCTGTTATGCATGTTTAATTTTATTATTTCTAACCTCCACTTTGTGGCATAAGCTTTAGTGAGCACTAGATTAGATTTACTTTACTTGTTATTAGTTTAGTGAAATATCAAAAAATAGGACTCCCTTAGGGTTATTACATGATTGTGCTTGACCAGAGGCTTTGTAACTCTCCCTAGCACCATGTATTGTGATAAGAGATCCTCTAATTGGGTCTAGCAAATCCCTATATTGGTCATGTTCCTGCTTAACAAATGTGTCTCCAAACGGAAGTGTATGGTATGATATATCTTCTTTGAGCTAGGATTGATTATATACATGATACATTTATGATTGTATATGAATTTTTTGATAGATAGGATATAGATGTTTTCATCTTTTTCATGGTAATTTTAATGTTTTCATGGACCATTTCATCGTTTAATCGATAATTTCACTGTTCCAAGGGTCATTTTTTATGGTTGGCAAATTTGACATTTTCCTTGACAATTTCATCATTAATTTCTTCCATTTAATTGAATTCTTGACCAAATCACACTTTTCATAATCCAATTTGTCATTTTGTTAAAATGGAGGGTTTGATGGTGAACTCATCATTTTTACAAATGAATTCACCATTTTTATGAACCAAATCGTTGTTTTCAAAAATTTACTCTATCATTTGACATTTTGTGATTTTTTCATTTTTGGATGTGAATTCACCATTTATTTTTACCATTTCACTATTTTCTTGACCAATTCATCATTTTTTCAGATGAATTCATCATTTGCACGATTGAATTCACTATTTTAAAAATGATGAATTTGTTGTTTTCCCTACTTTTACAAGTAATAAATGCACTTAAATGATAAATCCACAAATAAAAAGTGGAATTATCAAGTTTTTTGAGCTATTTTCTCTAGGTCATTCTTGCATTAAATCACATAGGTAAATTTTGAACTGATAGGGTGAAAATGAATCAAATTTCCCCCTAGGGTGAATCTATATCCCTTTATTTATCCCCAATATCTATTTTTATTCTTGTTTTCATCTAGGTCTTTTATTTTTTCTCCTCTTCTAACATGTTTATGCTATTATTTCATCTTTTTTTTAGTCCAGTTGTCCATTTTCTCTAACTCTCATCTCAAGGGGGCATCCAAGACTTACCAAACATTTATTTTAGGATATTTTGAACGCATTTTACTAACGTATTTAGCAAATTCATCATATTTAACATCTATTTATTTTATTTTATGATCATTTTAACATTTTATCTCAATATTTGAGAAGATGTTACTTCATCTACATCTCTCAATGCCTTTTCAAATAGGGGAAAATGTAGACACTCCACTTATATCACTTTTATATCAAAATTACAAAATGGTATGACTTTCTGTAATTACACACAAATTGATCCAAAATTATTTGTTCATCTAAATATACAAGTTCAAATTCACCTTGGAGCATCTCTAGATGGGATAATTCACTTTATTAGATCTGTTCAAATATCACTCTTGCCATTTTTCCTAGTCAATTATTATAATTTGATCAATTCACTAATTTCCAATCATTGATCAATTAATACAATCAATTCTTCTCTAAATCATTCTTCTAATCAAATTTCTCACATTGTATTAATTAACTTATCTTTGATTAATTAAATTAATCATTCTTGTAATTATAATTCTATGCAAATAGAATTATAATTTTCTTTTTAACTATTAATTCTTTTTTTGCCCTCCAAAGGGCATTTTAATTCAAGAAAAAATCTTGAGATCCTATGAGACATTCTTTTGTGAGCCAATCAATTTAGTAAATGAATTAATATACAAGATTATTCTCCACCGTTCATTTTAGAGACAAGATAAAAGACCCTTAAGGAATCTTGTGAGATATTTTAGGAGTATTCTCAACTCTTCATCTTCGAAACAAGATGAAGGGTCCAAATTGGTGATCCATGTGCTTTCTTGAAAATGATTCTCTATCCCTCATCTTGGAAACAAGATGAAGGGTTAAATGGACTCTCACAAAAATCTTATAAGGAGAATTCTTCACCCTTCATCTTGAAAACAAAATAAATGGTTTATATTAATCCTCTTTTAATATTTTTAAGGACCATCCTCCACACTTCATCTTGATCAAGATGAAGGGATCACATTATTGATCCTAATTTGTTATAAATAGACCTCTTCTCCATTGAATTTTATATACTCAAATTAGACAATCAAATGCTGACAAATTTTGGAGTCTTCTTGTGCATCACCTTTTCTATTTTTGATTGAATTCAATTATTCCATAGCTTTAAAAGAGATGTTTCAATAGGAATTGACATTGACAAAGCCCTATTGATGCTACATCAAAGCCAAGTCATTCACAAATATGAGGTTTTCAATGAAGGTTTGTATTATACTGGTTTAATCTTAGTATTGTTAGCTAATATTTATATTTTCATGAGGTCTTAGGTGTAGTTAATTAGTTATTTATGTTTCATTTAATCACTTGAAAATATTGAATGAGTAGAACCAATATATTTTAGATTCTAAAGACACAGGTGTCAACTACTCAACTTTTTTCTTGAGTTGATATTTGGTCACTTTACCCTATCCATCTTTTCAAACATTCAATTACCAACTGAATAGTTTTTTTATTCCTTCCCTAGTTACTTTTCCCAAATGTACTTTTGAGATCTGATAATATGAATCAATGACATTATCTTTATCCTTTTCAGTAAGAGTATCTACTACCTCTGCATATATGTCTCCCTTATCATCTATGATTATCCTTGACATAGTCTTAAATTTCTTCATGTTTCATGAAGGGAGAGTTGTCAGAGCACTAAAATCAATCTCTTCAGGGTCAATAATTTTCTTTCTTTTCATTACTACATAATTCAACCAGTCAAAAATATCTGCACCGGGAGGAGGTTGTTGTAAAAGGGTAAAATCAGATTCAGTTTGAGTCTTAAAAAGAGGTGGATGGGTTTTCAAGGATTTGGTCTCTTATGGTGAAATTTCACCTTATTTCTTTGAGATATATTTTAAATATTTGCATAAAATTTCAGGAAGCAGTTCAGTCTCTTATGGAGGAGGTGGAAAGAAAGAAATGTTAGGTTCAAAAGGAATAGGGGATGAAAGTAATAGTGAATTATATGATGCAAGGAAATATTGACTAGTATTTGTTACTAATGTTTGAGATTAAACAAAACTATCAATGGGAACATCCTTTAAAATAAAAATACTAGGAGAACAAGAATATTTTTCTCCTAGCCTTTTTATCTTGATTTTGAGAGGCATAGGAACTGAAATAATATCTACAACAGCCTTAGTTTTTATTTCTCTTCTATTTATGTAGTGACTTTGCTTACAACAACTACATGTGATGTTTCAGTGTCTGATTTATTTTATTTGTGGAAACTACTAAGTTCAATTTATTTATGAGGTGATTGAAATCTTGCCTCTTTAATGCTTACTCCTTTACTTTTCAACCACTCCAATGTCCTATCAAGTATAGTTTGTGTTCTACTTACAAGAGAAATAGACTATTTCCTATTCCAATCAATTTTTGGAAGTGATTTTGATTCAATTCCATCCTTTTTTATATATTGGATCCAATACATCTCCAAGATTTTCATGTTTTTTGGAAACTTTTGCAATACCAAATGTAATGACATGTTTCAAAGAGAATCATGAGTATTTTTCATATTCTTTCTTCCTTCTCATCCTGGAAGTCTATCTAATGGTCTTCAAAATGAGGCATGTGTTGATATGTGGAACCAAGAATATTCTCAACTAGACCTTGAAATGTCAAAGGAAGGCCTACTTTCAAATGGTTAGATGGTGACATGTGTCATCTCTTATTCAATAGATTTTGCTTTTGCCAATGATGCACGTGTATCTTCCTATAGAGATAGGAAATTTTATTTTAGCTTTGTGTTTCATTGCCAATAACTTATGTGTTTTAGTTAATTGTCTAACCAGCTCCATCAAAGCTTAATTTTTATAGACATATTTTGGGAGCATGTATGGTGCAATATTGCATCCACAAACCTACAAATAAGTGAGATGGAAATTGTATAAACCATGCTTCCTATCCAATAATTTATGTATAAGCTTACACATATATCCTTATGTTGTGGGGGTCTTGTTCGAAGGTCACATATTGTAGGAATGCATCATTTACTCGATAAAAATGATGAGCATTCTCTTTCAACGTGAGTTGAGGATATAACTCATATATATTTTAAGTCGTGATATTTCCTATCATATTCAATCCATTATACACCTCATTGTCAACATACTCTAAAGTTGGAGTTAAGTCAACAAAGGATTCTCTATTTGAAAACTAGAATAAATTGTTAATTTGTTCTACTGTTAGGCACATAACATACTCTCCTCTTGAGTTCTTGACTTCTCTTTGATTACAATCATAATGCTTGGAAATGGTTAGAACTAATTATGGTCACTACACTAATGTTTGGAAGATAACTTCTTGAGCTAGTCCATTATTGTGAATACTTTGACCATAGTCTATTTTATGGACCCCACTGAGTCTATTCCAGAATTCATCCATATCATTGTGACCCAGGTCAGTGTCAGATATGTTTTTAACATTAGATTTTGAGGGTGATGGAGGAATGACTCCTTGAAATTGATACTTCATATTTGTACCTTCTTCACCCTAGGGGTCATTTTTCGAAGGAGTATTCTTTGGTGTATTTTTATTTGAGGTTATTTTGATCAAAGTATGAGTGTTGAAATATGATGTAGAATAACCATTTGTGATAAGAAAACTAATATCTAAACTAATCCTATAAAGAGGCAGAAAATAAAGTGTGTTTAGAAAAGGCACAGAGTCTACAGATGTGTTTAGCAAGTGGTCAAATTCTACAATGTTTTCTAGCATATTGGTTGGGATCTGAGAGGTGTAAAGCAAGTTATGGGATTTAAAGTGTGTAAATCACGTCATGGGATCTGAAGGGTGCTAAGCATGTTTTGGGATTCAAATGGTACAAAGCACGTTACGGGATCTAAAGGGTGATAAGTATGTTATGGGATCTGAAGGGTGGTAATTCCATGAGGAGTTTGGTACCATATTTCCTATTTCCTATTTAATTATCTCTTCTCTCTTCTCTCATGTAATTTGTAAAGGATGCATTCCTTTATAATGGAAGTGAATTGAAGACAAGTCATATGCAAGATTGGTTGTAATCTTGGTTGTAAGCTTAACATAGGTACATAGAAGAAAGGAGGTTGAGATAAAGTAAAGAGAAGTGTGTCGGGGTTTTGTCACAAGTTCATTCTCCCCATTTTTACTGGTAATTAAAAGGTTAAACAATTTTTTTTGGTGGATGTAGCCCATTGGGTGCACCACATTATATTGTTGTTTCCTATGTTGTGCATGGTTTTATTTATTTTTTAAGTTGTTTATTTCCATTTTCATAGCTTCTCTTGATTGTAATTTAAAGGATATTTCCACTATTGATTATCCTAACAAGTGGTATCAAAGCAAAGGTTTTTATTGCTAAAGTTTAAATTGTATAAAGAAAAGAATTTGAGCTCGAGTAAGAGTTATGGCAAATGACAATAAATCAAATGTGGAGAAGTTTAATGGACTGAACTTCAGATTGTGAAAGATGCAGATGGAGGGATTACCTCTTTTAGAATAACCTCTACTTGCCATGGGAGGTATATCCAATAAGCCAATGATAATGATAGATTCAGAGTGGGAACTGATAGATAGGATAACACTTGGAACCATTTGGCTATGCCTTGCATCTACTGTAGCATTCAACATATCCCAAGAAAAGATGATGAAAGTCTTAGGAGCATGCTAGGGAAGTTATACAAAAAACCCTCTACCTCAAATAAATGTTTTTTATGAAGAAATTGTTTAATATGAAAATGTATAAAAATGGTTCAGTGTTAGATCATTTAAATGAATTTAACATGGTAACTAGTTAGTTAAATTTTGTGAATATTAACTTTGATGATGAAGTTAGGGCTCTTCTAATTCTATGTTTGTCACCTCAGAGTTGGAATAGCTTGGTATTGGTGGTAAGAAAGTACATCTCCAACAATGCAAAATTAAATTTTAAATATGTGGATGTGACCCTAACCGAAGAAATGTGAAGGAAAACAAAGGTGAAACATCCATGTCGATGAATGCATTGTCAGTGGAGAATAGGGGCAGGCAGAAGAATAGAGGAAGAGGAAACCGTGGAAAAACAAAGAAGGTTTCAAGATCCAAATCCAAAGGCAAGATGGAATGTTGTCATTGTGGGAAGCTAGGACACATAAAGAAATATTGTTGGATCCTACGTGGAAAATTAGTAAAGGAACAATAAGAAGATAAAAAAGAAGCGAATGTAGTAGTGGTGTATTACATGATGCTCTTATTCTTTCTTTTAATAATATATCTAAATCTTGGATTTTAGATTTTGGTGCTTCTTTTCATGCTACTCCTCATAGACATCACTTTCAAGATTATGTTCAAGGGAATTATGGGCATATTTACCTTGGTGATTATAAACCTTGTAGCATTGTTGGAAAAGATAGTGTTCAGATTAAATTGTAGAATGGAAACACTTGGGTGATTAAGTATGTTAGGCATGTTCCAAGCGTGAAGATAAATCTAATCTCTACAGGATAGTTGGGTAATGACAGTTGTATGGTCATGTTTACAGGCAACTTATGGAAGGTTTTCAAGGGTGCTCTGGTAGTTGAAAAAGATGGGAAAGTGAGTACCTTATATCTATTCAAAATTGTTACTAATACATCTTGTGATTTAACTAACGCATGTACACACATGACTTTGTGGCACTACAGACTTGGCCATATGAGTGAAATGGGCATGAAGATCCTACATTCAAAGGGTAAATTGCTAGTCCTGAAAGAAATTGACTTGGAATTTTGTGAGCACTGTGTGTATGGAAAGGTAAATGTGTGAGGTTTCTCAGATTTGGACCGACCAAGGAGCAAACGTTAGAGCTTGTGAATACGGATGTATGGGGACAAGCTTAGGTATCTTCACTTGGTGGTTCACTTTATTATGTTACATTTATTGATGATGCAACTAGGAAGGTTTGGGTTTACTGTATAAAACATAAATCTTATGTGTTTGATACATTTAAGAGATTGAGATCTTTAGTTGAGAATAAAACAAGTTTAAAAATCAAATGTCTTAGGTTAGATAGGGGTGGTGAATACTGCAGTAAATATTTTGATAACTATTGTTCACGAAATGGAATTTGTAGAGAGAAGATGGTTCTAGGAACATCATAATAGAATGGTGTGTTAGAAAGGATGAGCATGACTATCATGGAGCGTGCTAGAAGCATGAGACTGCATATAGGTTTTCCCTTACAATTTTAGGTGGATGTTGCAGATTTTACCTGATAAACAAAGGACCTTCAACTATACTAGATGATGGCATACTAGAGGAGGCATGGACTGGTAAGAAGGTATATTATTCCTTTCTAAAGATTTTTGGTTGAGACATTTGCTCACATTGATAAAAATGATAAAACCAAATTAGAGGCTAAGTTTAAGAAATGTACATTTAGTGGCTATGACACTAATGACTTTATATTTTGGTTGTGGGATTTGGAAGATAAGAAAATCATTAGGAGTAGATGATCCATGTGTAAGCCCTGTGCAATTGAGCTTACTCCTCATTCGCTCTACTACACAGAGCACACACCTCTCATCTAATCTTGCGCACTCCTCGCTCGAAGTTCGCCCTAAATCAAACATGTAAGTTACATGCCAGCTCAAAGACTTATACACATTATCCCCTATGAGCCCTTCACTACACACATTGTAGCTTGTGAACCCCAATGCCTCATCGTCCTGCATGCCACACAAGTACTGCATGTGCTCATTGACTTATATTCCCATCATGTCTACAACCTAGTACCCTTTGTAATTTTGCATCACAATTTACAGACATACCTTGTAATTCTACATAAGTCCTCATACCTGCTCACTGACTATAGTGCACTAGATGCCATGTGCATCTCGCACTTTTGCATCCATTCACAATGTAGCTCTGCATGCATCCAATTTCAATGCCCTGCATGACTCAAAATTTTGTGTGCCTAGTTGACACCCACTCATGGACACATCATTGCCACTAAAAGGAGATCTTGGATTTGAATTCAAATGGTTGACAGTCTAGACATTAATTGTTCTAACAATTGTTGATTACCACATATGATAAGATCAACATGCTACAAATATCTTTATTGGTAAGCAAACATTAGTTATTACTGTTCTTGTATTTTTTTGTATAAATTGTAGCAATTGTATCTCCTCTAAAAGATTAAACAAGTAGAGAGATCAATGCAATTGTAACATGCAGTCATAACACAAAGAGCTTTCCCTATGTATCTACCCTATACACATGAATTGTAAATATTGTACTTTGTATTATTTTCCCTATTCCTTGTTAATGAATAGAAATTGCATAATATGCATGTTAAGACTTTTGCTCCATTGAATGTGTTTTATTCATTTTGCCTAAATATAGCACTATGCATTCACTCTGCATAGACATAACTCATTTATCCTTTATGCACCTCAATCTTGGTCCCTATGGCATGGATCAACTAGTATCAAAGTGGTTAATCAAGTTATTGCTCGATGAGGAACTGGTATAACAAACCCACTCTATTCCTCTTCTTATTATTATAAACACAAGAGCACAATGAGAGAGAAGGGTTATTAGTCGAGTCTATTTTAGAAATTCCATCTAAACATCATAACAAAATCAAGATGGATGATGCCCAGAATGAACTTGAAGTAGTAGTAAAAATCTAAAGATTCATTATCGATGCTCTAGAGTCACAACGCACCAAACTTTTTGGTTAGTTATACGAGTTAATGAAGTAGTTTAACCCAGTGTCTTCCTCTCTGTCTCACCAGTACACTCCATAATGGTTTCAAAAACAAACCCCCTTCAAATTAAAAATCAATTTTGATATCCCTTTGTTTGAAGGCAAGATCGATGCCAAAGTATTTGATACCTAGATTCAACAACTCAAGGCATACTTCTCTATCAACTCCTTCATTGATGATCAAAAGATCACCTTTATAATATTGAAGATGTCTAGTCTAGTAATTCACTATCAGGATAACTTTACTGCATAGTGCACACAAAATTATTCTAATAAAGTCTTGAAAGACTTTCATCGATGCAATGAAAGAGGAATACTACCATCTCTAACACTTTTAGGATGAATACATAAAGTTCCAACAACTAGCCAGTACAAGAAGCAATCCATGGAAGACTACACCAATGTAATCCATGACTTCTCTACATGCCTGCAAGAGAACTTGAATGAAAAACATAGGGTATTGAATTATATCAATGGACTCTCATCTTATCTCCACACGAAGATGGAGTTCTTGACTTTCAACACATTGGGGAAAGCATATCACAATGCCATCAAGATCTAAGCCAAGGCAAAGATGAAGCAACATGCCACCTATTCATCCAATGTAGTGCACAAGGCCACACCATCGCATAACTTCACATCGCATCCCCCTATGCCGAAGTAATAACACCCTTCATGCAACGGTGTGTAGCCTTAGAATACCATGCAACACTCAAAGAATCTAGCACTTTCTACTTCAGACAAAGGCAAGAAGAAGTCTAGTGACAAGTGGTGCCATCGTTATTGCTCACCCACCCATGATGAATTTGAATGTCATGCACAATAGTCTATGCTCACATAATCTACATCAAGACCTATGCCAATAGAAAACACTGATATACCAGTTCCACTACGATCAACATCTCTAAAAAGTGTGAATGCCTTTTCCATACCAGAATTTAGGTAAATGGTCAACCTCTCCATGTCATCATTGATAGTGGAAGTTAGAAGAATATCATTGTTCAATCCATAGCCCAAATTCTTGATCTCACCACTATCATGCATTTGAAGCCTTATTCTATTGGGTGGCTACATCAAGGTAAATATATTCATATTCAATGACAATACACCTTCCAGTACAAAGTCAAGCTGATGGAGGACAATGTCACTTATGGCATTGCGCCTAGAGAGGTTTGCAACATTTTTTTGGGAAGACTGTATTTATTTGACCATGAAGCTACATATCAGGCCAAACCATAGTAGTGGGTTATCTACATGAAGTATTGCTCCTACAAGCTCTTTGAGTGAGTGCCCTTGACCAAAGTCACCTTGGTCTCTACCAAGGAATATTGTAAACTCATATCGCATGCATAGAAATTCATGTTGTTCATGATCCCCCATGACACACCCTTGCAATAGAAAATGACAAAACACATCTTGGCATCACAAAACACTCACATATTGTTGTAACAATAACAACTTGACAAGTTATTAGAGCATCAAAGCAAAGTCTTCGCAAAACATGAAGCCCTTCCAACAAATTACACAGTAAAATACTACATCAATTTGGTTCTTGGCTCCCCTCTTTCGAATAGCCCTTGTACCATAGATCAATTTGGGAGAATGATGAAGTCCAGCACCAAATACAAGAGCTCCTCAATCAAGGCAAGATCAGGACCTTGTGGGAGCCTGATAGTCCTCGCCCCCACGAAGGATGGGTCCTGGTGAATCTGCATTGACTATTGTACACTCAACAAGATAATGGTAAAGAACCGATACTTGTTACCACGTAATGATGACCTTCTAGACCATCGTTGAGGCACTCAATAATTCACCAAGATTGACTTGAATTTATGTTACCATCAGGGTCCAATTCATCCTAAAAATGTCTAGGAAACATATTTCGAGACACGAGAAGGATTGAATGAGTGGTTGGCCATGCCTTTCGGCATCACCAATATATTAGCCACATTCATGCACTTGATGGAAATTTTAATCAAACCATCCCTAAACTCCTTCGTCATCGTCTACTTGGATGACATCCTCATCTTCAACAACACTTGGGAGGAGCATATGGATTACATCTCATGCATCTTAGGCACTTTATGCCAACACAAGTTACAAGATAATTTATCGAAGTGTACATTTTGCATGGCACAGATTCAGTATTTGGGTTACTTTATTGAACACACTAACACCAAGGTGGATCAAAAGAAGATCAAAGTGATCCAAGATTGGCCTACTCCGCATAATCTCATAAAATTGAGGAGTTTTCTTAGACTTGCTAAATTGTACTGTAGGGTCATCCTTGGATTCTCGCACATCTCTTGGGTGCTCACCCAAATAACACATGTCAAATCTAAGTTTAATTGGACTCATGTGCAATAACATGATTTTGAGGCACTCAATCAATGCCTCTGTGTAATGCCTATTCTCACAATGTTTGGCATTGTGTATACATTCAAAATTCAAACTGATGCATCTAACTAAGCACTCGGTGTAGTGCTCATGCAACATGGACATCTGGTTACATACCACTTAGAGATTTTTAATGACATGGTGCAAAGGTACTCCACCTATGAGAGGAACTATATGTTATTGTGCAAGCAATTAAGCAATGGTGACACTACATTTTTGAGAAGGAGATAGTTGTTTATTTGGACCATAAACCACTTTATTTCTTGTAGTTGCAAAATAAGCTAGAAAATGTGTGCCACATGAAATGGATGACTTACCTGCATTAGTTCTATCTCATGATCAAGTACAAGAAAGGGAAGGACAATAAGGTTACATATTGTCTTAGGTAATCGCCAGTTCACATGCTCATCATGGTTCTAGACATGCGCAACCATAACATCACATACTAGGTTCCTCTTGACTCATCTGACTAGGACTTCGTAGTGACTTACACCAACCTTGTGCAAGGTAAATAAGTGCCAAAGTTCTAACTATCTGACCAACTTCTCTACAAGCTCAGACATCTTTGTGTTCCCTCGAGCTCACCTTGCCAATGACTTATCTGGGAGGTGCATTATGCCAAGACCTTAAGACACTTCAGCATTACGAATATTCTATCTACATTGTATTCACACTTCTACTAGCCACACATGCACATAGACATTGAGTGCCACTTCAATTATTACATTCCTTGTTGCATCGCTAAGTCCATGAATAAGAAGCTAGGACTTTACACACCACTGTCAGTTTCATGCATATCATGGGAATCTATCAGCATGGATTTCATGGCTTAGCTACCCCTGATGAGATGACAAGATGACATTATGTTCATTTTAGTGGATCAATTCTCCGATATGGCTATCATGATTACATGTAAGAAATACATTGACACAAGTGGAACTACACAGGGATTCTTCAACCCTGTTTGGGTTTATTTTGGGCTACCAACATCCATCGTCTCCAATTGTGATTCATGCTTTGTGAGTCATTTTTGGTAAACATTATGGGATTTGATGGGTATGCAGCTGGATCGACCGACAATTTTTCATCCTCAGATAGATGGGCAAACTAAAGTGGTCAATCACACACTTGTTCATCTTCTATGAATGTACAAACATGCACATGCTCACACTTGGGATGAAAGTCTCTTGTACATTCAACACACCTATAACAGGGCTCTTCACAACTCTACTGGACACATTCCATTCCAGACATGTCTTGGGTTTTAACCTTCAACACTTTTAGACATCTCCTATCACACACTGATAGGAACCAAGTCATGCACACAAAAATAGGAAGTAGACAAAGCCAAGAAGTTTCTATGCCACATCTAGTCTATTCACCAGTAGGTTCAACAAATTCTCTCTCATGCACAAGCCAAATACAAGGAGCATCATGATACACATCGCATACCTCATGCATTCTAAGTTGTTGATAAAGTCTTCTTACAACTTCAAAAGGATCGCTTCAAAGGTCCACACCAGAAGATCAAGCCTCTGCACTACAGTCCTTACACCATTTTGCATGAAGCTGGTGAAAATGTCTTCATTCTTGATCTACCTCAGTACTTGGGCATGCACCCAGTCTTTAATGTGGAGCTTGTCAAGCCTTACACTCTGTCTCTTCTTGAAGTAGCAGTGATACATCCCTCTGATTTAGATCTTAAAAACTTGTGCCCAACAAAGAAGTACCAGATCATTGAAGTGATAGACACATGCACCCGCCATGGCAAACATCAACTTTTTAAAGTAGTCAAGGTTGGGAAATACACTGATCATGCTAAGTGTTACACTTTACAACAACTTTAGGTACAGTTCCCACAACTACATGCTAATGCAAGGGAGACCATTGATCTTCAATAAAGGGTGAATGACCCTTGCACAATGCTTGCACAGTCAATCTCACTTCTTGTTCGCTCTACTGCATAGGGCATACACCTCTCACCTAGGCTTACACACTCCTTACTCAAAGTTTGATCTAAGTCAGACACACAAATATCATCCCAGCTTAGATACTTCTTCTGCACATTATCCCATATGTGCCCTTTATTATACACACCATAACTCATGAACCTTTGTGCCTCACTGGCCTGCACATTGCATAGGTACTACATGTGCTCATTGACTTCTATTCCCATTGCACCTAGATCCTAGTACCCCTCATAGTTATAAACCATCGCTCATAACCTCACACACCTTATAATTATGCATAGCATAAGTCCTCGCACCCTCCCATTGACTACAGTGCACCAAATTATCTTCACGTCCTTCACTTTTGCATCCATTCACAATGCAACTTTGTGCATATCCAACTTCAACATCATGCATGCCTCATAGTTCCACATGCCTAGCTAGCATTAACTCATGGACACATTGTTGCTGCCAATATGAGATCCTGGATTCGAATTCAAATGGTTGACAACATGGTCATTGATTCTTCCAACCGTTGCCAACTACTGCATGTGATAAGATTAGCACATCGTGGATATCTTCTTTGGTAACCAAATAATAGTTATTACTGCTCTTGTATTTTTTTAATATAAATATATAGCATTTGCAATTCCTGTGAAATATTAGAAGAGTAGAGAGATCGATGGCCTTGTAACACACAATCATAATACAAAGAGCTTACCCTATGTATCTACCCTGTATACACGAACTGTAGACATTGGACTTTTTATTATTTTCCCTATTTTTTGCTAATGAATAGAAGTTGCATAATATGCAAGTTAAGATTTCTGCTTTGTTGAATATGTTCTATTTATTCCACCTAAATACAATGCTACATATGCACTCTACATAGCCATAACTCAGTTTTTCTCTGCACACCTTGGTCCTCGACCCCATGGCAGGGATTAGTAGAGATTATCTTCAATGAAAAATTATGTACAGGGATCAATTGTAGGAAAATAAGCAAGAATAATCCAAGAAAGAGTACACAATGTTTGAGGACATTATAGAAGAACATGTCCCAAAAGTTCCAGTTCAAAATACACAACAACAACAGGAACCCCAAACTCCTATTTTTAGAAGATCTACTAGATTAAGTGACCACCTGAATAGTTCTCTTCAAATTATTTGCTACTTACTAATGGTGGTGGGCTAGAGAGCTATGAAGAAGTAGTGCAGGTTGTTGCCACGAAAAAGTGGGAGCAAGCTATGGATAAAGAGTATGAATCTCTAATGATGAACCAAACATGGGATTTGGTGGGGCTTCCTAAAAACAAGAAGGCATTTCAGAGCAAGTGGGTGTACAAGATAAAGGAGGAGGATGTAGGTAAAGGTTAGTGCAAGGCTGGATTGGCGGTGAAAGATTTTGCACAAAAGAAAGGTATAGATTTTAATGAAATATTTTTTCTAGTTGTTGAGATGAGTTCAAATAGAATTGAATTGAGTTTAGTTGCAGTTGAAGATTTACACTTAAACAGTTGGATGTGAAGATCACTTTCCTTCATGGGGATTTGGAGGAGGATATTTACATGGAATAGTCAAAAGGTTATGAAATCAGTGGAAACGAGAATTTGGTGTGCAAACTGAAGAAGAGTTTGTATGGCATGAAGCAAGCTCCAAGATAGTAGTATATTAAATTTAATATGTTTATGATGGAATAAGGTTATTCCAAATGTCATTTTGACCATTGTGTTTATTTTAAAAGATTGAAAAATTGTAGCTATATTATCTTGCATTTATATGTAGGTGATATACTTGTAGGTTCGAACATGTAGAACATCAATGTACTCAAAAGACAGTTGAGTGATTTTTTTGTTATGAAGGATCTAGGTGCTGCTAAACAGATCCTTGGTATGAGATAGCCAAAGATAGAAAGAATTGAAAGTTGACATTGTCATAGGGAAAGTATATTAGGAAAGTGTTGGAAAGGTTTAGCATACAAGATGCGAAGCCAGTTGACACAATTTTCGCAGGTCACTTTAAACTAACAAAGGAACAATTTCCTAAAACACAAGAAGAAAATAATCTCATGTCCAAGTTACCTTACTCATCAACAATTAGAAGTTTGATGTATGCAATGGTGTGTACCAGGCCAAACATTGCACATCTAGTGGGAATAATGAGTAGGTTCATGAGCGATCCAGGGAAAGAACACTAAAAGGTAGTCAAATGGATCCTTTGTTACCTACGAGGGACCACATATATAGTGTTGTGTTATGGTGGATCGAATGTCACATTACAAGGGTATGTTGATTCAGACGTGGCAAGTGACTTGGATGGTAAAAGAAGCACTATAGGGTATGTGTTCATAGTAGGTGGTACAATAGACAATTAGCTATTATATCTATAGAAGGTTGTGGCAATTTCAACCACAGAGACTGAGTATGTTAATTTTATAGAAGCAAGCAAGGAAATGATTTGGTTATAGAGGTTGATGGAAAAGTTGTGACACGAGTAATAAAAATGTATATTAAACAATGATAGTCAAAGTGCCATCCATCTAGCGAAGAACTTAGTTTTTCACTCTAGGATAAAATATATTCAGTTGCAATATCTTTTCATTGAGACAGTATTGGGGGAGGAGAAACTAAAGCTAGAAAAGATACATACTAGTGAAAATCCTATAGATATTATGACCAAGGTGGTTACAAAAGTGAAGCTGAAGTTCTGCTCAACTTCAGTTGGTCTTCATAGATGAAAATAAGGATGAAGAATTTGTTCAGCAATAGATGCAGTTGTTGGAAGGAATATACATTTGTGTATATTGATTTCAAGTGGGAAAATGTTGGGAGTGAATTCACTATTTACAAACACTATTCAAAGTCACTATTCATGGTGATGTGGCATCTTGTTGATGTGATATTTAGGTGAGGTGGCAGGTACTATTTATTATGGTGAGTTGGCAATGACTATGCATGCTAAGGTGGCATGTGGGGCATAGTAATTCACTAGGACACATGATGCCTTTGGATTTTGCATATGGTGCATGTAGACCACAATTTATTTGTGGAGCTCGTTGATTGAGTGATGTTTAAAGTCAAAAGGTGATTGGATCATCTTTTGACTCTTGTGTGCACATGGGAAGTGGAAGACATTGACCACTATTGTTGATTAGTCTCACATGTGGAGTGGGGCGCCATATTTGGTGCAACATGGTGGTGGGGTTCTTCAGTCAAAAGTGGGAATCAAGTTTTGACCTTATCCATGTGGGGGACACAGGTTACTATTGATCACTATTGATCGCATGAGGAGTGTGGTGCCATATTTTCTCTCTCTTTGATTCTCTCTTCTTTCTTCTCTCATGTAATTTGTATAAGTGAATGATGCATTCCATTGTAATGGAAGTGAATTGAAGACAAGTTAAGTCTTTGTATGCAAGTTTGGTTGTAAGCTTAACATAGGTGCATAGAAGAAAGGAGGTTGAGAGAAAGGAAAGAGAGGTGTGATAGGGTGTTGTCACTTGTTTATTCTTCCCATTGGTGTTGGTAATAAAAGACTGCACAAATTTCTCTAATGGATGTAGCCCCTTGAGTGAAACACATTATATTGTTGTCTCCTATGTTGTGCATGGTTTGATTTATTTTGTAAGTTGTTTATTTCATTTTCATAGCTTCTCTTGATTGCAATTTAGATGATATATCCACTATTGATTATCCCAATAGAAATCTTTGCAAGCAATACAACAATTGTGAGTAACTCTGTGTTGGATCAATGGTGCAGACTCTAGCCTCTAACTATTGGAAACAAGCCAAAATGAAGATCATGTTGTGTCAATGATCACACAATTGAATATTACAAGAGGAAATGAGAATGAATGAGGAAAAAATGAAAAGGAGAGGAGGATTTAAAGCTCACTGCAAAACCCTGCACGTGTGAAGAGTAAAGTTAGAGTAATTGCAAAAAGTAGAGTGGCGCAAAATAAGTTGTGGATTCTAGAGAGTGTTTATGCAGGATTCGAGATTCAAGAGGTGCAAAACATGGCTCAAGATCTGAGAGGTGCAAAACATGTCTCGTGGTCTGATGAGATATGTTCGTAGGGATGTCAAGTTTTGATGGGTGCTCAAGCACCGATTGGGTTCCAATGAGGTTGCTAGCAACAATGTCGAGTTCCACCATGTCTGCTTGTAGGCTTGTCGAGATATGCATGTGTTTAACACCATGGAAATTCTAATAAGTTTAAAGACTTAGAAAAGTTTTCAATTTTTCTCAATTTTGACTTATTTTGACTTTATTTGATCAATTGCAATAAGAAGACTATTTTTTTTAGTTTTGACACTTGTTCAAAAACTAGAACAAGATGCAACAACAACCAATGATTCCCCACTCCCTATAGGTGATGACCAACACCTAGCCACAAATGCTCAACACACTCTCAACAAAATGGCTATAATATAGTGGAGGATATGAAACAAATTGAGGCAAACATAATTGTATATAAATTAGCCCAAATCATTGAACAATGGGACTTGCTCCTTAAATATCTCAGAAATAAACTAGTTCCAAACAAGTAGAAAACAACACACATGAATGTGGCTATACACAATACAAAAAATTAAGTGCCCCCATTCCTTCTCACTACGAGAATGTTTGAAAATAAATTACATAGCTATTTAGTGGACTCGGGAGCATCAATGAATGTTATGCCAAATAGAAATTAGGATTAAATCCCTTGGAATATGATAGAATTGTGGTTCAATTAGATAAATTTAAAGTGGTTGGGGAACTATTGAACATCCAAATGCGACTATCACCTGAGCCTAGACTTCAACAATTCATGGATGTCCAGGGTGTTGAAATCCTTGAAGCCTATGAAATAATATCAAGCAGAGTTTGGTCCAAGATGCTTAATAAATATATGGCCACACACTTTTCACATATGTAGTTTTCCTAGAGAGGCATGGCCAATCAAAATTAGGTTGACAAAGAACCCAAAATGAAATATATGGTTACTGAATAGAACACACAAATTGACAAGGTCAATTTCGCTTCTTCCAACATAGGTGCCTATACCCTTACCACCACAATTGCTAAAGACAAGAGATGCACATAAGTCAACACTCAAGGTTTGTGGACCCTGCACTTTGATGGGGCCTAATCCAATCAAGGCTCAGGTGTAGGCATAGTGTTAGTCAATCCTCATGGGAAACAACACCCTTGTAACCTATTGTTTGCAATTCCCTTGCACCAAAAATTTAGCCGAATACAAAGCCTTGATCTTGGGATTACAATTTTCTTTGAACCATGGTGTAAAGAAATTACTAACTTATGGAGATTATGAGTTAGTGATTAATCAAGGAGTGGATTCCAATGCAAATTGTCTTAGAAAATACAAATATAGGGCCTGGGATTTGATTGAGGCATTTAAAGCTTTCAATATAATTCCTATTCTTAGGGAACATAATCAAATTGATGATTCTTTGGCAACCTTTGCAGCAAATCTATTTCCTTTTAAAGAGCCATAATTACATATATTCTCAATTGAATTAGTCCCATGTCCTTTTGTCCCTAACAACATTGTAAACTTTCAGGTATTAACCACAGAGTAGGAGATTATGTGTTGATTCTATTGTGGAACTCTTCCATGTCCACATGCCGAATCTGAGAGTCACCTATCTTTGGAATGTCATTCTCAAAAATAGACATGGGCTCATTACCTATGTGCTTGAACTTCATTTTGACTATTCTAGAAATGCAGAAAACTACCTCAGTGAGGGCACAAAGATTCTCACACACCCGATGATAGAAAGTGTTTATGTGGTTGTGGGGAGCAAGCCACAATGATCCTAAAAATGTTCACTTTCCTTTTGGATACTTCACTAGGAGGTTATAGTGGCCAAACAAAACTTATATGTACCTAGATTACCACAATATTCCCTTGCCACGAAAGACTTTTGAAACACACTTTGAATCCTCTAAAACTTATATTGGCATGATATACTTGGAGAAATGAAGATTTTCAGTATATTTTGATTAATTTTCACCTTCACAATGACAAATGGTGCAAGAACGCAATTTTGTTACCGCGTGAGTACAAAATCAAGAAATTCTATAGAATCTCAGAGCTTTTACTCAAATGGGTAGTGTGAGATAATTTTATAGATGTGGGGGCTTAGTCGACATGCTAGAGTCACCAACATCCCCCATGCATGTGATGCACCTTTGAGGTGGGGTCAACCATGCCCCACATGCATGTTGGACGCAACACCACGACTTAATTGAGTTTGGTTGTGGCTTCGTGTCACCTACGTCCGTGAGGTCAAGATGTCTCAATCACATAAGCATGGCGGGTATGAAGTTGTACCTTTGCCCATTGAAACATGCTTTCACATCTGGCTTGCCCGACCTTCTGGACACATGGGGTGCTAAAGTGCAGTGTGAAACATACCAAAAATGAATGTCTTTTTCATGAGCACATTTTTGCATTCAGATCTAGCTACTAACCCATCATGTCGATACCCAAATCAGTGAAATTTGACAATGAGAATTTTGGGAACATTAGGGCTTTCGTCCGCCAATAAAGTATATGGCAGTAGATTTTTCAGTCAAATGAACTCTAAAAAACTACACAATAGAGAAGACATTAACTTCCAATCTAAAGGTATTTAGCTCTAAAAAGCCATTTCCAATTTATTTATTTTTGGAACAAGAACATCAATTTCTTTTCAAAATTTGGATTTCTAAATTAAGAAAAAACTTCTACAATTTAGAGCAACTGTATATCTTCTTTGAGGTTTGGCAGCCCTGTGATTCCACTGCTAACCCTATTTGTCAAAAGGAAATTTCATGAGAATTACATCCTTTTATCTGCCCTTTTTAAAATAGAAAGATAAACATCCTATTTTGGGGCACCAAAAATGACTACATTCTACAAGTGCTAAGGACTGACAGATAACCATTCTGCCACATTTTCCGAAGTTGAACTGCATTTCTATTTACTCTTAGTTAAATTTATAGATTATCAATTTTTTTTAATGTTTCATACTATTTTTTGTGTATTCAAATGAAATCCCCATTGAAAATCTAAATTGGTCAAAAGATTTTATCCAACCATGTGATGAAGAATGTAACAAACTACCATATAAGAAAACTTGTATCAAAGAAAGTATAATTAGATTTAAACTTTTTCATATCGATTCAATGTACTTCCCAAAATGCAGATTCAACGCACTGTTTAAAAAAATTCAAATCTGGTTTTGAATGTGCTCTGAACTCTCCCTCTCCTAAACTTGGAAATGGATATTTAATAAATTGATGTTAAATAAAGTATGAAAAGTAACCTGCTTTATAATTTATGGATGGTTATTAATCTAGTATTGACTGTTAAAAGTAAGTGGTAGGTTTTTATAGCATCTACCTACAAAGAAATTTTAAAATTTATTAAGAGTTCTAGATGTCAATAAATTTCAATCCCGGACTAAGGTGTTATCGAATTTGAATGGAGGAATGATTCACTTTATAACTATTGGTTTTGAAATGGACAATTTTTTTCCTTTAGTAGGGGCAGATATTCCTCTGATCAGAGACTATGGACGAGTTATGAATTTCTCTCTCGTCTCTTCAACATTATTTTCTTGGATTATTAAACTGAACTTGCATCTTTTTGTATGTCTAGATTGCAGTCCGAATAAAGGGTTATGTTTGGACAATCAAATGTTTCTGTATGCCTCCCACTCGTTTCCCTTGATTGCCTCTGTTAGTTTGTTATAGCTTTTCCCAAAATTTCCTGTGTTGTGAATTTCAGGGGTCGAGGAAAACAAGTCTTGAGTATTTTTTCCATGTCATGTGAGCCTGCACATTATTCGCATCTTCCCTGGTGTATGATGGATACACAGACCCTTGCTAAGCGTTCATATTGGTGACATTTTTTTGGTAACTGCAAGGTATATTATAGCAATCCAAAGTCTTCCTGTGTCTCCCAATACTGTAAGAACTCTATTTGGAAAGGGTTTTCCTAGTTGACATAAGACACAAATGCATGAATAATTTAGCAGTTACTTCTCTTCAAAATCAGCTGGGTAGCAAGGTTCATCTCACTAAGAGACAAACAATGTTGGGAGTTTTGTTGCAGATTAAATGTTGAGCCCATTAAAACTTTATAAAGAGGCCAGACCAATTTAAGCACCATAGTGTAGTAACTCTTCCCATTGTTGAAGCAAGCATATAGCAATAAAAAAGGCTTTTGACATGATGATGATGAAAGAGCCATTTCACTTCTAGTTTTTTTTTTTTTTTTTGATTGACCAAGTCTTCGGCTTAAAGCCAAGCACTGAGAGATTCCATTCCGTCAAATTCACTTGGGGATTGAACCTGGCCTCATCCCTTATGATATCGAGTCTTTGCATTCTGCAAGAATTGATCCAAGCTCTTATTGTTTTAAGTAAATGTCCATTATCTAAGAAATAACATCTCTTTCTCTCAGATACCACCTCTTCAAATAGGCAAATGCACTCTTGGAGGGTTCCATCGTCCAATGACAACTATGGCCTCGGTCATCAATCTTTCATGTTGGTGTAGAGAAAGACCAAGTTAAGACGATGCTTTAAAATATGAGAAGCTGAGAGCAGCTGAGATAAGTATATAGATAAGTGGTGCCTAGCTAATTGAGATAGATTTTTTATTTAATTGTGATTGATGTCTGGAGAATTTCTTCTTAATAAATGTTGACATAGCATGAAAATCTTTATATACATTCAATAGATAGTTTTGCTTTTTTAATTTAGTTAATATGGGGCAGAATTGGGACCTCAATCCTTGTTGTACATATATTCACCAATTACCAGTGCACCGTAACTGCACCTTACAGTTTTTAAGTCTCGTAATGTAGGTAGCCGGCTGCAAGTGGGATTTGACCTTGGGTTTCACTTATATGTTCTGCTTTAAAGATCAATAATATCAAGAATATTATATAACAATTTCATTTAGAAAGCACATTCTAAATAAAGCATTAAATCCTTTGCATAATACTTACCAACAAAGTTGCTGGGAGTGGAGCAATCCTGGGTAGGGAGATTATGAAGCAACAAATCCTTTGTTCAACATAGTTTCACTTGTTCAGACGTTATTCACCATGTAATAAAACCCTATTTGTAAAGTTATTTTTGGTTTGTATAATGATCCCAACTTTTATTTTTGGGTGCCTTGGAGCAGACTCCTGTTGGATCAACCAGAGGATCAATGAAGTTACTTTAATGGAATGCGTAGAGCATGCTTCCATATTCAATATAGCACAATTTGCTGTCATGGGGCCAGATCGACTGAGCTGTAACCGTGCGGCACCGCTTGCTCCCTTTGAGTTCATCCGTAATAAGAGAACTCTACAATGAGCTGGCCCCTTGACACTTGCAACAGGGAGGCCATCATGGAGGTAGCACCACTTGTAACAAAGATGCCATAAATAAAACTATGCAAATGCATCCCGATTTCTTTGCCTGCTAAGTACAGGTAAAGGAGAATGCTTACTGAAAAGCGTCCTTCCTACAATTTCCATCATAAATACAACCAAGAGAGTAATTTTTCCTCCTGCCTACTAAAGAGGTACCAAAAAAACAGAGGCAATACAATAAACATATTTTCTCTGTATGATGTTTCTTATATACACTGCCATATCTAGCAAAAACATTTTCAAAGTCTTCAAAATAGCGATTTGAAAGCTAATAAAACAAAAGAAATGCCCTGATGTCGCACCTCCAAATCTGATTCATTTTTTTTAGGCAGCCGAGCTGTAGGGCTACTGCAACTCCACTATTTGGCGTCCAGCAGAGGGCTTAGCTTTGCAGCTTCTTTCACAAGGGCTTCCACATTCTTCATAGCAGAATCCATACTATCTTCCACTAGTTTATCAACGTTGGCCTTAAACCATCTGCTACTTAGCACACAGTCCCATCTATTGCTAAACTTGTTGCTTCTGTCCCCATCCCTTACCTGCGCAATGCGCAATTTCCAATCCTCGGTGATAAACGTGAGTGCATCCATATACCTGATATTCATTACCAGAAATCTGCCGGGAGGGTCGAAGACAAGCAACCCCTCGGGGGTTCGATCCCTCCAGGCCTTGTCAATCCATTCCACCATCTCCCCGTCCGCTTCCAGGTCTGTTCCGTGAGTCAGAACCCCAAGCCTGAAGTCCGTCCTAGCCGATCCTTCACGGCAAAAGGTTACGAATCCATGCCGTTTCCGTTGGTTTCGAACCCTCGTTATCGCAACCTTCTCGCCCAAACTCTCGATACCTTCAAAACAAACAGAGACGTTAAATTGCAGCTTCTTGCACTGAAGATCCGCCACTTGGATAGAAATTTTCTTTCTACTCGATGCCTTCTGGTACCCTAGGCTTTGGAGGTGAAAAAACAGGCTAGGATCTTTAAGGGCCGAATCTGAGCAGGCCGTTGAGAATCGCTGCTTCAAATGCTTTCGCCTGCAGAGATCCTCCAAATGTCTCACCGACATGAAATCTCCCTGCTGCAGCTCGCTCCAGCTAGTGCCGTGGAAAAGAAGTTTCCCAAACCGAACGGCTAATTTCAAGCACCTCGTGGTTTCATGTTGGGAGAAGATGAGTGGCTCCAGACACGACCGCAGCTTGGCTCCGTAAGCCGACAGGTCCCAGTGCGAATGGAAAATTAATTTCGAGGTCATGTTTGCGAAATCCGCCGATAAATCCTCCATTTCGTCCTCAGCTACGCTCATCGAATCGCTCTCTGAGTGTTGTTCAGATTTCAAAGCGAAGAATGGAGTGCCTCTATCCTGTTCTATAAGGTTGGAGATGTCGTCAGTAAATCTTTCGAAGCAAACTTTGTCGACGGCAAGCTTAGGATTTGGGATAGATTTGCAGAAACAGAAGGCGTAATATTGGGGATAGTAGCCGTTTTTTTTGCTGAGAGCAAAGCTGACGAGCTCTTCGATGGAGGTGGCAACGGTCTCCAGCGCTTGATGTGAATGGGCGTGGATTTGAAATGTCCCATTGCAAGAACACGTAACAGAAGAGATGCCGGGAATTTGTTGAAAATTGTTGAGGTTGCTGCCGCCTTTGCCTATGATGAGTCCGATGGTATTACTTGGAATTCGCATCTCCCTCTGGAAGGGCGCTGTTGATGTTGTAATTAATGAAGAGGAGTTTTTGTTCGTTGATTTTCTTGGCATTTTCGGTTCTCTTCTGTTGGGGACTGCAGAATCGCGAACAGAGGATAGTTGCGATGGAAGACTATTGACTTGGTAAGTACAGACAGCACCCATGGATTACGTCGGGGTCCCACGAAAATGGGAAAAATGGGGTCCCATGAAATTGAGAAAAAAAATTTACAGCTTACCAAAAAAAATTCTTAATGAAATTTCTGAGCAGCAATGATTTTGGGAGTCAATTTCCAAGGCAAATAAGGAGTGGGTGCACAATTTTTTTCAGGGGCTTAAATTTTTTCAAAATCTTTCTTCTGTCATATAACATCTCTGCATATTTCTATGGGAATTTAAATTTTGTAGGAAAAAAAATTAGAAAATATATGAGACTAAATAAAAATAAGTTTATATAATTTCTTAGTAGGGACTTAGGTTTTATGAAAGGGTTATTCCGAAATCTATTGATTTTGTGTTGAGAAAATTTTGGAGTAATATATTATAAATGTGGTTATATACTTGAATTAAATCTTTATTATGTTGTAAAATTTAAAAATAAAATAAAATATTGTGTGTGTATATATATATATGTGTGTGTGTGTGTGTGTGTGTAAAAGAATTGTCATAATATAAAAAGTTGTTATGTAATATAAATTTTCATATAATTTTTTTAAGTAGGGATTGTAAAGCTTGAACCCTTGCAAAATTTAGGCCCTCAATCGCTTTGTTTCTCTAGGTCATGGAGTTACATTGAGAAGGGTAAAAGAGCAAAAGGGCAAGCAGGGTTTAGGTCTAAGCACTCCACTTTAGATCATGGAGTTACATTGAGACACATCATTGAAAAAAATTGGGATGAAAAGGAAGAGGCTTATTATTATTTTGTTGATTTTAAAAAGGCCTTTGACACGGTCCTTAGAGATAAGGTATGACCTAGGATGAAGGAACTTGGCATTCCGGAGCATCTTAGAGTGGTTGTCCATAGACTCTATGAAGAGGTTTAAGTTAAAATTAGAACTTCAGCAGGCATCTCTGAAAGTTTTAGGAGCGACATCGGAGTTAAGCAAGGATGCCCTTTATCACCCACTCGTTTAGGCTTATACATTGACAAACTTGAAGGGTGGTTAAATTTGCAGAGTGGAGATGGTGTTCACCTAGGGGAATATGTGATAAGGCTCCTTTTATATGCTGATGACCTTATTTTGATTACTAAGTCCATGGATTGCAAGATCACCTTGATGCCCTCGAGCTTTTCTACAGAGATGTTGGTATGCAAGTCAATATCAACAAGGCCAAAATCATGATTTTCTCCAACAAAAAGAAAAAGATCCAACACATGTTTCTTTCCGAGGGAAATATTTTTGAAGAGGTAATGAATACAAGTACCTCGGGTTTGACTTTAATAACAAGCTTAATTGGGAGACTTGCAAAAAGAAAAGAACTTTGGGAGGTTGAAAAGCATGGTATGCCCTTCAAAATAGATGTAGAGAAGCTAAATTATGGGATTGGAAAACTATTCAGACTCTTTTTGGACTATTGGTAAAACGGTGGTGCTTTATGGTTGTGAGCTTTGGGCTAGCAGCATGTCATAGTCCAAGTGAAAGCAAATAGAGAGAATCCAAAAGCCCCTGATCACCACCAAGTTCAGGCTAAAATTTTCAACTTCGTATGAGATCTTGTTCACTGAAACATGGATTGATCTGATGGAAGCCACTACAATGGTGCGTCTCCTAAGATATCTCAAAAGAATTGAGCAGCTGGAAACAAGTAGGTGGCTTAAGGTAGTTTTCAGCGAGGTGTCTAGCAAAAGAAAGAAGTCTTGGATGAAACAAAACAACAAGTGGATGATCAAGTGGAATATCTATTTGAATGCTTGTCCTATTGATGGAAAAGATATAAAATCTTTTGTCATAGACAAATTCTACAAGTCTATGTGGGGTGGTATTCTAGGGAGAAAGAGGAATTATTACCTTGAGGTGTTCAACTCCACATGTGATCATCAACAAAAATCTTACATTGGGGCGAATATCCCTTGGAGAGCTAAGATTTTCTTTGCTCATCTTAGAACTAATTCCCATCAACGTCGATATGAAATGGGAAGCTAGAAAAGGCCTAAAGAAACTTAGGAAGAGAGAGTATGTGAATTCTGCATTGCGGTGGCAGTTGAATCTGAAAAGCACTTTATTTTAGATTGTGACACTTACACAGACATTAGGGCAAAATATGCAGACTCCTTGACAACAACTTCTTGGCATGGTTTGTTTATAGAGGGGTCTTTGGAGAAAGTTGGAGAGCTCATTCTATCTTTGAATAAAAGAAGAAATACAAGGCAAAAGCAAATATGACTGGGTTGGTTATCTCATAGGCTATTTATTTAGCCTCATGGACGTTAAAAAAATATTTTTCTTCTTCTATAAATCTTTGTTCAAAGCATCTATTGCTTTAAATTTAGAGGATAGATTTCTTAATACATTTTTTAACTTTAAATATCGATGGGTTAGGGAAAAATATACTAGTCCCCAATATGGTATCTCTACTTAAGACGGGGTTAAAATGCACCAACGTCTAAAAATTATATGATCCAATGCAAGTGAATAAATGAAGGTTAAAGTGAATTGATATAATGGGTGGAATAGTATCTCGAGTTTTGAATAAACATAATGATGATAGTGGATATAGTTGTGTAGACAGTTAAATTTGGTCTTATGTATTTATTAGTCGTAAAGTTATATTATTCTAGGGTATCTATGTGTTGTTCAATTATTAATTCAAACTAGACTTTTATTGGCACTTTTTTCATCTTTATGGTTGTATCTTGTCATGCATCCCTCTTTTTTGTCTTCCCTATTTCTCTCTCTTTCCCTTTTTCTTGAATTTTTGAAGATTTCCCAAAAAAGATTGAGTGTAAGTTTTTGCGGTTGGGCCCTTTTGACCCAATTTTTATTTCCCTAGGAGTTAGGGCCCAAATTTATTGACCTCTCTCGACCATTATGTGTTGGGTTGTGAACCAATATGGTCCTAATTTGAGTTCAAGAAATTTATAAATATACAAGTGCATCAATCCATTCAAAACATATAGGGAATGGGGACAAGCAAATCAATTCAAGCATTTAGATTAGTCATTCATGAATCTAAGCACTACTACATATTGTGCAATTAGTGCCACAAATTAGGTCAATTTTACATCATTATGTGATTTTTTCTCCTTTGCTCAAGAAAAATTGTGACACAGAAGTCGTGCAAATGTCATCCAAAAAAAGTAATGCAATTATGACCACATTTGCATCGCATCAAAATCTAAAATATTAAACTTGTGATATTTTTCAATTTGTTGTTTAGTGCATCCTGTTTTACCCGAATTTGGTTTTGGAAACCCTAATAGGATACAAATTAGTAGAATAATTCAAATTGATAAATATGGCATTCAAAATACATATGAATGTAGAATACTAAAATTGATTACAATGAAATGATAGGTGGCATATATGTTAAATATAGTAACTAAAAAAATGGACGAATCTTAGTTTTTGGATTGATTGTTTGATTATGACTGTATTTTGAAAGTGAAAAATAGACTAAAGTAGTCTTGTGATTCATCCAGTTTAGGAACTATGTTTTTGTTTGCACAAGGCTGACTCCATCAAATCTAACTCAGTATCATCATCGATATTGACAAGTAGTGGTTGGTAGTGACATGTGCTGAAAGATAGGTTTGTGATCGTACAATGACTTTCATTGGTCTTTGAAAGCTCTATACGTGTGATGCTAAACCTTGATGATGTGTGCAACTCTAAAAATCCTTCATCTTGAAACCCTAGGTGCATTTGTGAGGGCTAGAAACATGTAAAAATAAGAAAGTGTAATAGGTTGATATAACATTAATCATCCCCATCAATGATTGACCATTGCCTATGTATCTGATACTACAAGGAGGGAAATCAAGCAACATGTATTTCTCCCACCTAGTGTGATTGTGCAATTGTGCTCCTTTGATATATGAGCATGGTTAATGATTTAGATTTGATGCTTGACAATATTTGATTTGAGTTGGTTTTAGTATGCTTCAAGCTTGTCTTGTGACTACTCCTTGTGACTTATTCATAATTTGGAAAGAATAGAGCATATTTATTCAATGTGTAATAGTGTATAGATGTATACCAATGAGTGTAAAGTTCCCACTCAAATAAGGCATTGATTTATATTATGAGTCTAATTAACTAATTATTCATGCCACCAATACATTAGGAAAGTGGGTTAAACCCTAAAATAAATTATACTTTTTTAAAAATTAGTCATTACTAAGAGAGGGTCGGTACCGTTAGGCTCAGGTTAGTATTGTATACACCTTATTTTGGCCACAACTATGTTCCAACCAGTCTTTAGATTGATTTATACCAAATAATGCAAATTAAGCTTAAGAACCACTAAATGTCCCAATTTCGTCTACATATCGAATATTAGTGCTCATAATCGTGTTGTGGCATCGCTGTTTGGAGATTTATCATGTACGCAATAATAACCTCTCATAAATTCCTATCCAATCAACTTGCAACCTAACAAATTGATATTTTGACCTTTGAACCCATTAAATGGGGCACTTAAACAATTCCTAAAGTGCAAAAATGTTAAGCAGAATGAATTAACTAAGTACATTAAATTAAATGCTTAAGTAAAATTTCTATGTGCAATTAGTGAAAATGAATTTTATAAAACTAAAATTTTAATAAAAATGAGGTCATGATGATGTCATTATCCTTAAAGTAAAAAAATTGAAAATATCTCCTTTAAAGCTTTAAATTCATAAATGAAGAACCATGCTTAATAAATAAGATCCCTATCCCAAATATTGATTATTTGTCCCCTCTTTAACTCAACTAAGGTTAAAATTAAACTTAACCATGGCTAAATCTAACCTAACTGCACGTGGGTTAGATTTAATTTGAAAGACTATAAATACAAGGTTTCACTCATTGTTCAACAAGCTCTTTTTGTCTAGTGTTATAATGCTAAACTACCTTCAAAGAGCCTTTTGTATAATGTTATAATGCTCATTTGTTGAGAGAGAGAAGCATCAAAACCAAGCCAAAAGCCAAATCTAAGCCCAACATTTCTAAGGTGATAAGAAGAGATGATGCAAGGAACACCATTGTCAAAGACTCTTTGAACACATGATCGAACACATTCTTCCATGGCCAACATATAACTCTTACTCTCAATGAAGGTAAATAATGCTTGTTTTGTCTTCCATTGATAGTTACTTGTATTGTTCTCTTGCTCCTTAGGTGTCTAGGCTTGAGGTGTTAGTTTTATTAATGTGTTTTTATTTAATTTTTTATTATAATAACATAATACTAATTCCCCTCTTCGATTTTTATTGATCACATAATGACATGCCTAATGGGTCGTGTTTGGGAAGGTCAAGATTACCTTATTAATTAGGACGCATAGAGTAATTCCTGACCTACCCAAACATTACCAATAATTCTCTTTTTACAAAATTCATTTTCACAAATTGCACATAAAAACTTCACTTAAGCACTTAATTTGATTTGTTTAGTTAATTAATTATGCTTGGCATTTTTTCACTTTAAGAATTGTTTAAGTGCTCCGCTTAATGGGTCCAAAGGCCAAACTATCAATTTGTTAGGTTACAAATTGATTGGAGATGAATCTATCAGAAGTTATTATTACATACATGATAATACCTCAAATAAAGATGCCTCAATACGATTTTGAACACTAATATCCAATGTGTAGATGAAATTAAGATATTCAATGATTCTTAGGGTTAATTTGCACTATTTGGTAAAAATTAATCTGAAGTCTGGGTAGTTAGGTCAGGACTAGTCACATAATTCCTGACCTATCCAAACACTACCTAGATGCAGAGTAATTAAATAAAAAATGGATAATAATCCTTGCTAGTTAGGACATGCAACTCCATACTAGCAATTAGCCTAAATTCATGTTTATTCTCTATGTCAACTTTCTCTTACTCCATGAGTACGAATTTAGTATGTAATCCCCCTTTCTCTATTTACCCTATGGGGGCAATGATGAATTGTATCACGCTTCCATCCACCCTATTGAGGTAAACCACAATGCCAATGATTATAACTACCTTTAAGCAAATTATTATTTTTTGATTTATACACCCTACTAGAGCATCTCACTATGCCACTGATTATAACTGTCTTTGGGCAAATCCATATTTTCACCCCCATTACCTATAATTTATATCATTTTTTTAGGAAACGTTAACCAACCTTATTTTCCCCTACTCCCTCAAGGGGGCATCCAGAGCTCATCCATCACCTTTTGGGGCATTAGCCAAGGCATTAATGACTTTTTCATTCTTTGAGAAGATGTTATTATCCTTGTATCTTGAAACATCTTACCAAATAGGGGCAAACTATAGACACTATTTTGATCACAACTGTGTTCCAACTAGACTTCAAATTGATTTATATCAAATAGTGCAAATTAAGCCTAAAAATCACTGAATTTCTTAATTTTATTCATGCATTAGACATTAGTACTCAGAATCATGTTGAGGCATTCCTATTTAAAATATTATCCCGTATGCAACATTAACCTCTCACAGATTCATCTCCAATCAACTCAACACCTAACAAATTCGCAGTTTAGCCTTTGGACCCATTAAGTAGGGTATTTAAATAATTATTATAGTGTAAAAATGCTAAGTAGAATGAATTAATTAAGAAAATTAAATTAAATGCTTAAGTGAAATTTTCATGTACAATTAGTGAAAATAAATTTTATAAAAAATAAATTTTAATAAAAAAGAGGTCATGATGATGATGTCATCATCCTCAAAGTCAAGGAATTAAAAATATCTCCCTTAAAACCTTAAATTTAAAAATAGAAAACTATGCTTAATAAATGGGATCTCTATTCCAAATATTAATTACTTATCTGCTCCTTAACTCAACTAGGGTTAAATTAAATTTAATTATGGTTAACTCTAACTTAATTGCACATGAGTTAGAGTTAGTTTGAAAGGCTATAAATACAAAACCTCACTCATTATTCAACGAACTCTTTTTGTGTAATATTATTATGCTAAAATACCTTCAAGGATCATTTTATGTAATGTTATAATGTTTATTTGTTGAGAGATAAAAACATCAAATCGAAGTCAGAATCCAAAACCAAACCCAACATTGCCAAGATGACAAGGAGAACCATTGTTAAAGA
The DNA here is from genome assembly GCA_037957365.1 of Torreya grandis. Classification (NCBI taxonomy): domain Eukaryota; kingdom Viridiplantae; phylum Streptophyta; class Pinopsida; order Cupressales; family Taxaceae; genus Torreya; species Torreya grandis. The sequence goes on from JARHVA010001420.1 coordinate 3,056,782, forward strand.
CTCTTTGAGCACATGACTGAGCACATTCCTCCATAGCCAACATACAACTCTTGCTCTCAAGGAAGGTAAATAATGATTGTTTTGTCTTCCATTGATAGTTACTTGTATTGTTTTCTTGCTCTTTGAGTGTCTAGGCTTAAGATGTTAGCTTTACGAATGTGTTTTTATTTGGTTTTTTATCATACTGACACAATGCTAACTCCCCTTTTGGATTTACATTGAATACAAGTATCATTTGACAATATTGATCTAAGCTAACATTACTGACCTACACATAGAATGATTAAAATGAGCATCTAGGAATGACTATGTAGGACATAATACAAGTTTAGAATAAATAGTGAGGTTTATGTAAGTGTGTAACAACAAAATGAAAAAATCAAACTCATAAGGTAGTGTGTATATGTGAGAGAATGTAGGTTAGGACCATATTTGTGTGTTCAAGTCATGTGTGGTAAATGTATGTCAAGCTTATCATTATCAAGTGCTATATACCAGATTTTAGTATCTATAAATTGCCCTTTTATTATAATAATGAAATTGCTAGAAAAAAAAATGCATGTACCCGAATGTGTATAACACACTTCATCTTTGGTAGAAAGATCTAACTATGCAGTCACTCAATAGTAAAATGTACAACAAACATATAGTAGTTAATGTCCATAGATTGAAGTTTAAAATCTAAACTTAAATTTTTAAAATTAAAGAGTAAGGAAAGAATACACTTGTGTGTTGGTGAAAATCTATGTTTCCATTTCAACTTGTTAGATATGATGCTTTCTTGTTGAAGCATTGGAGAATTGTGTTTGTTTACAAAAATATATGGAGAGTTGAGGTGACTTTGCCTCATATTTGTGTAACCATGAAAACCCTTGGGTTGGGAAGACAACATGCCCCAACCTTCATAAATATGGGGAGAAGCACGTAACGTACTAACCCAAATAACTACTCAAAAAAGAAAGATGAATCACATGATAGGTTCGCTTACAAGTAAAATTGAATTAACCACTATAAATGGATTATAGATTCAATTGCATAGTTTTTCTCAAATTCACTCCATATAAAAAAAATGCATGATTGAAAAATAATGAACATGCCCCCATCATTACCTCAAATTTATTTGTATAGTTTCCTTCAAGTTCACTCAAGTTTGCTCAATGTATGATAGAAAGAGAATAAACAATGTTTGTGCCTCCATCATCAACAAGTGTGAAGTGAAATTTATTTATCATTTAATGTATATGTGCATGAACCAATATCATGCCTTATGAATATGAAAGTGTGTATATGTGTATGAATCAATATCATGCCCCTTAAATTTGTACTAAATGATATAGAATGCTATATATCTATATGCTGAATTTAGGAATGTGTATCTCAAATGCATGTGTATGTGAAAACTTTTAATTCATGTTCCCTTAAACTACGTACATATTTTCATACATATGCACCAAAATGTATATGAATATGTACTCAAGTCTATGTAAAATGAGTGCATATGCATGACCTATGACCCCATAATTTGTATCGATGTTCCAATATTTGTCATGTAACTGAACTCATATGATATATGAACTATTATGAATCTATAAAATATATACTATGATTTGATTTTTTATTCATGGAGACTTATGTCTATAGAACAAGTCCATTGTAATGCCCCTCTTTTGAGATAAGAGATGTGTCTTGTAAGTTACTCACCTCAAAAGAAAAGTTAACTATATCATGTCATCTATAAATATAATATCATGTATAATCATGTGAACATGTGTAGAGTATGTCATCATAGTCATGTATATGTCAATACAAAATTTTATTTAATATACATGTAATGAAGGGCATATGAGTATAATGTCTAGATAGATGTATCAATAAAACACACAATAGTAACCATCATTGAAATATAACTAAATAAGACTATGTAATAAAAATGTATTATATGGATCATGGCACCACTCAAGATCAATAAATGAAAAAATCTCAACAAACTCAAGAGTTAATGTCACATATAATGCCAAGGGTTGTATACAAGGGACATGAATATGTCACAACACGTAAGGTCAAGGGCCCCACGTAGGGGACATAAAAGTGTCATAAATAAGGGACATGAATATGGTGCATCAAATAATACCAAAGGCTACACACAAGGGACAAAAAGATGTCAAAAATAAAGAGCATAGATATGTTTCATCAAACAAGGCCAAGGGCCACACATAAGGGACATAAATATGTTTCAAATATAAAATATAAAATATAAAATAGCATACAAGTGCAAGAAAGTAAATTACATGAAATTGAACTGTAAGAAAGGAAAGTATGTGAAAATAATTGTTGGAGTTGGAATGTTAATATAGATTTGGAAGCTTCCCACATAATATAATTGAAATACAAAAATAGAATTGAAGGTACATGCACTTACATGAATGAAATGGAATTGAAATACACACACACAATATAAATGAACTAACATATTAAAAATTAGATCATCGAGTCCTTGTGAGTCAACCCTGTATCAATTGGATTAGAGATTAATTCCCCTCCTTGCTTGAGAAATAATTTAAATCAAATCAATTCTTATTAATTCCATTGTAGCATTGAAGGAATTGCTATAGGTTTCTTACAAAATTTGTTCTAAAGTTGCTCTCTAAATATTACAATATTATTTTTTAAATGCTAAATTTTAGTTTATTTTTACAGCATGCAACTTATTAAATATAGAAGACAACACTTAATTTAGTTGATCTTGAATCATAGGAGTTACAACCATAAAGCTAAACCAAGCTGAAAATAATATAATAGAGTTCTAGAATAATAACGTTACAACCAAGTGAGAGAAATAGAAAGGAAGAGGGAAGAAATAGAATATTTTAGTTGGATTCAATAATTTCATCCCTAGATTTAATGAACTACATCTACCCCACAAATAATGGAGTATTTTTAACTCAAATAGTCAACTAATTGTCATGACCTAAAATGTGAACCTAGCACTTATTATAGGTGGACACAACCAGTGGATATAGGTGCACACAACTAGTTGCTATGGGTGCACATACCTAACTACTACATGTTGGCAGTGAACTTGATGGATTCATTTCTTCTTATGGTTGTGGGTATCTTGGACATTATTTATTATGCATTCATCATTAGTATTACCATAAAAATTCAAGTCATTAAATCATATTAATTTATATAAATATAACTAATATAAATCAAAACAATTGCATATACATCATTTATATAATGTGTACATATATCAACATGGTGTAGGCCAAAAAAGTGTGAATAACAACATAAGGAGGTATTTTAGGAAAGACTAAGTAGCAAAATGAAGGTCATTTCTAGACCTCATCAACATGGTTTACCTACTTATTTAATTTTTAGGAGTGATTTGATGAGATACATCATGTGTGTAACAATCCCACTAGGTTTTACCTGAATATTACAATAATTAAAAAAAAAAAATTAAATACACACATTCAACATATAGATTTCATCACAAGAAATACTAACTAGTGATCTTTAACTAACTATATTAATTTAGTTAACCATTTAAAGTTATAGCTAATCCACTTAGCTAAGGATCAACATGTACATATATATAAATCATTGACAAAATAAATAACCATAATTACTGTATTTCAATATAAATAATATAATACAAGTTCAGTCACCACTAATATAATATTACAGCCTTTACTATATGAAGTACAATGCATAAATTTTACAATTTCAACAATACACAAAATATCTCAATGATAAAACATGATACAAAGCTCCTTTGAGCATAGTTTCCATGACTCAAGAGTCTCCATGACTCAAGTATCAATATGTAATCTCAAGTGTAGTACTCCAACTAAGAGGGAGAGTGTCATCCACACATTTTTCTACACCAACCACGAACCATATATCTCCCACACCATCTCTCAAATAAGGGGATGACCCTCCCTTCACGGATGGGTAGCTAATGACAGTGTAAGAATCCAAAGTAATAAATCAAAACTCGTGTGTCAAATATATATAATACATAATGTATACCATAAATAAATCTATTCTAATATGATATCACACATATATGAAATCTATATCAACATATGAAATGACATTGTTTATCAAACATTAATTTGGCCAAAGTTCTCAATAAAATAAATGATCTTTAGGATCAATCAAATTCATACACACCACTTGATCAGATTACCCCTTATCTTGCATTGATGGCACTAATTAAGCTAATGAAATCCATCCACTACTTAATTAGGGTCATGAATGCCAGATTCGGTATTAATAAATAAAATATTAAAACTTAAAATATTCATTCTTAATATTTCGTATAACTATAAAAATACGTTAATTATAGAAATATCACCAACATTTCATTTAATCCATCAAATGAAGTGAATAAAATTCAAACATCTATATATTATTAAATAATAGATTAAAAAAATAGTCCTTAACATAACACACCATCTGGATAATGAATATTTAAACCGTCAATTGCTTTATCCATTAAGTAACTTATAATATTATTTCTCCATGAAATAATATTATAACTCTAGTTAATAAATTATTGATATTCCACATATAACAATATCCAGTCTTTTCATACAATTATGTTCCATATTTAATCTCATAAATACATGCATGCTTTTTATTTAAACATTCTAATGCTTTTAAAAAAAACCACTATAATCAAACATCCATTAGTTGTTGTTATAACATTTTTAAGACAACTGAATGTATAATATATATATCATTATATAGATTAATATATTTTTATAATCACATTATACATCATTTATATAGTACACTACTAAGGTGACATCCACCATTTTTTGACTTAGTGTGTGTAATGTATATGCAAAGTATATAATTAATTTGCAACAAGGCCCCAAAGCCACTTATTTAACTATAAAAATTTCATTTTCCATAATAAATAATTACATAGAATGTGTCAAAGACCTGTTACTCTTATCAAGACTAAATAGCTAAATCAAATCATATATTAATTTGAAATACTTGCATTACAAACACCAATTATTTTTATGGAAGAAATAACTCCATATCGCAGGCCGCTTCAAGGGGGATACCTCCTTAGAGGAAGGCTCTATTATAATTATTCTTTGATGATCTACAACATCACCTACCTCTTTATTTATACTATCTCTTACCTACCCATCTCCTTAGTTTAATGGATGTGGGACTATTCGTCTAATGCATTAATATTACATGCATGGAAGAAATAACTCCATTTTGCATGCCACTTCAAGGGGGATACCTCCTTAGAGGAAGGATCTATTATAATTCTTATTTGATGATCTACAACATCACCTACCTCTTTATTTATACTATCTCTTACCTACCCATCTCCTTAGTCTAATGGATGTGGGACTATTCATCTAATGCATTAATATTACATGCTACCATTTCTACTAGTTATTCCCTTATCTAGGTACATTACATTCCATCCCCTTTAAATATGTTTCACCCTTGAAACATGATAAGAAATAAGAGGAGGACCAAATGAAAGCTAGACCACAAATATGTTGAAGATCAGATGGAAGCTTTGCCATGCATTTATTTCTGCTTCCACTTCTTTTGTCTGTGTTATGATAAGATCATGTATAATAATAAGGTGAACATAAGCACTGAAATATGAGGTGGATATGCATAAATATGATTGAGTGGACTAATTGCAACTGGAATCTGGTAGTGAGAGTTGGGTAATGAAAGTTGAATCTTGATGATGATCACCTCAAGTCTAGAATAGGAGTGCACAAAATAGTTGTCCATGTGAACCAACTGAGGGTACATGCCATCCCTCTTAGCATTATTGATTGAGGGAGGTGGAGCCTTGATTCCCTAATTGAGATCTATGATTGTTGGCTTGGGCTCATCTGGGGTCTACTCGAGCATGGTGGTTTCTTGAATGGATTCGTTGGAGGAGTGCTCGAGCACTTCTAGTCCTTATTCTAGTGTTTTTGTGATCTGAAAGAACATTGTTTGGAGATATTACCAGTTGATGTTGTCTTTCATGAGCTTGACTAAACCCACCACTTACATCATTGTCTAAGGGTGCCACATTTAATTATCTGCTCGAATTGGATCTTGAAGTCTATTGATGAAGCAATGAATGAAAAATGCATTAAAGGTGATATTGGTTAATGTCTTGAACTTAGTATGATATTCCTGTTCTATGCCAGTTTGTCAAAGCTGAGTCAATGCACTGGTGAGATGATTTTTTGAGAGAATGGGAAACCACATGAGAACTAGAAGACTGGATGCCATTTTCAACCGACAATGTGTCCTTACAATATGACCAATTTTTTTTTTTTTTTTTTTTGATTTTTTGACACACAACTTGACAACAAATATCTTACTCACATAATAATACGACCAAATATGGTTTTTTTAAACATGAGTAAACCAACACATGACAAAATAATTTAAATGGAAAAACTTGTGACCATAATCAATATGTTAATACACTAAATAATATTAAAATAGAAGGCTCCATGACTATTTTTTTTAATTTTATAAATTGTTTTACAAAAGAGTAGTCACTAAAACTATAATAAATTTTAAAATACCAAACAAAATTCAAAATGTTATGGAAAGCTAAGACACAAGTACATAAAACCTAGAATTTTTTGACTTGATTTGTTACCATTTACAATCAGTTTAAAGAAGAATAGTCAAGTTTTTTAGTATAAAAATAAAAATATGCACATCTTAGACTTGCTCCATGAAGCTCCCAAATGTACTTGTAAAAAATCATGATCATAAAAACAAACCTGGAAAGTGCTCTAATACCAATGTTAGGGACTTGTTACTCTCATCAAGACTAAATAGCTGAATCAACTCATATATTAATCTGAAATACTTGCATTACAAACATCAATTCTTTTTGTAGAAAAAACAACTCTGTATCGCAGACCACTTCGAGGGGGCTACCTCCTTAGATCAAGTATCTATTAAAATTCTTCTTCGATGATATACAACATCACCTGCCCCTTTATTTATACTATCTCTTACCTACCCATCTCCTTAGTCTAATGCATGTGGGACTATTCGTCTAATGCATTACTATTACATTCTACTATTTCTACTAATTATTCTGCCCATCTAGGTACATTACAGAATGTTCTATAATTCAACTCTTTCTTATTTATCTTTCAGCATATTTAATTTATTCTAATCAGAATAATCATTCATGCTTTGTCTAATCATGAAAACAATATAACTAAATACAACCTATTTTTATCCCATTCGTGTTTCAACCAAAGCATATAATAACACTCAATCAAGTAAAAACATCAATTAACACCTAGTCGAATGAATATAACACTTAGTAAAATTAATATAATACCTAGTCAAATCAATATAACACCCAGTTGAATACATTAATAAAGACACCCAATTGAATACCTTCTCAGGGGTCGATGATAATTCATTTGATTTGGTCAATTAAGACTAACTTATCACATATTCTAAGTAATCAACTTCTGATTTGAATGAACCCGTAGGAACTCATATACTTAGTCTTTAGGCATCTACACATTATATAAATACACAACTCACTAAATAGTTCTAATATGTATATTAATAATGTTCAAAACTCAACCCAGCCATAAAATATTATTAGTTAGTTAATCTATATATTGCTATAAAATCAAAAGTATCCTATAGTTGAACTGTTCATCTACCTGTACTTGGCTATCACCAAGTAAATGTGTAAAAGATCCTATATAATCTATTTTGGTAGTAGGATTCATAACCAAGCTTCAAAGCCCAACTATGTTTCAACCCAATCATAACCCATATTATACCTAAATTGAAATACACACAGCTTTATATAAACAACTTAACATATATTTGTGTGTGTACACACACACACACACTATCATATTAAATTTTGATAGTCGATTATATATAGTCACATTTAATTTTGATAATTTCTCAAACATGTGTATTTTGGGTTCACACACACATATATTTATAAATACAAGTATATATATGTGAGTGTATCATTTATATAGAGTCAGAATCAACTGAAAGTATACCAAAATGCATATTTATGTATATATAAATATATAAATCATATCACTGATAAAACCTCTCATTTTATCCATTTTTCCATCTCTTAGTTTTATTTTCCACTACCATCTTCTTCGACTAATTAAACTCTTACTAACCATGCATGTCTAGATGGATTAATTACTCACAGTACACCTCCATGGATATGCAACAAAACCTCATGATTTCCTCCCAAATCCATGCTTAACTCAAGTCAATGAATGATTGAAAAATAATCATTCTCGATGTTTCTTTCAATAATACCTAATTAATCATATTATAATCCCTTAACAAATCCACATGTTATCATGTAAACAAACTATCATCAACCACCTTATTCATTTAAGATGCCACTTTATGTTTATAACTCATGCAAGAATTTATAACTAGTCGTTTATCCAAGGTATTTCCCATGCAATGACTAATACAAGGAAATCATAAATTTAGACAACACAACTATGCAATACAAGACTTAGAGATTAGGGTTTACATTAAATGTTATGCACTAACATACATACATACATATATATATATTAATTACAATGATTTTTATAATAAATTCTAAATTAACATTTATATATGTATGTATGTAATAAAATATAATCCATTTAAAAATAATGTTACTATTATAACAATAATCTCTAATTATTATTATCTATATCTTATAGCTCTAATAACAATTATAGTATTTGACAAGACATCACAGTGTTTTACTATTCAGATAAATATAATAAGGCAATGATATAAGTAAATACAACCAAATTTATTTGTTAAGTCAACCAAGATAAGTTCCGTAAGATCACAAATTATAGTGAAATCACTCAAACAATCTAACAATCATCAACATCAATAAATATTATACTAAAAATAAAACTAACAATCAATTAAAGAAAAAGTACACAAAACATGATATGCTATCCATATTAAACAATTATGAAACATGATATGCTAAATGGTGTGTGCAAGGGTTTCTAGATTCACTTCTTTGTTAACCCCCAATGTCTCCATCTAACCACCTTCTCCGATGGTACTCTCCCTCCATCATGATCCGAGGGAAGAATCTATCCTATATCCAACTCATGTCAATGAAGGTAGTTATCCCGTAACATCATTATATTCATAAAATAATGTTGTATAATAATCTAACATAATCTCAAAGTATAAAATATAAATTACTGCTAACTTGTAGTAGCTAATCATGTAAATTAAGCAACACAAATTATCCCATAATCAACATATGTCATCAAGCTTAAAAAAATTTTAGTTAATCGACTATAATAATCCATAAATTTAACAAGTTATTTATCTTAGAGATAAATCAGGATGTGACCTCTTCCCCCCTAAAGCTGATCATCATCTTGATGAATTTTATTTGAACATAAGTTATGAATTTAAAATATTATTCAGTAGAAAATAATAGAATAAGCAGTAACAAATCAAGCAAATAAATGTGTCAAAAACCTGTAGAACTCATCATATTCCTCCCAAGTGGAACTATCCTTAGAGTATTGGTCCCACATGACCTTATACTATGACACTTATCTTTTATGCAAATGAAGTTTATGAGTGTCAATTACTCTAATTGGTTCTACCATGATCACCCTGAGATCCATAATCTACAAAGCATTCCAATCTAATACATGTGAAGGATCAACCATATACTTTTTAAGATAAGAGACATGGAAGTCATTATGAAAAAAAGCTAAAAATGGTGGTAATGCAAGCCTATACGCTATAGATTTGACCACTTCCAAAAATTTGAAGGGTCCCACATGTCTCAGTGAAAGTTTTGCTGACTTCTCAAATTTAATCAAGCTTTTCTAAGGATTATCCCATAAAAACACTTTATCACCAATAGAAAATTGCCTAGTTGTTCTCTTCAGATTGACATAACTTTTCTATCTATCATTGGCTTCAGCTAACCTCTATCTGATTGTCCTAACTTGCTCCTCCATTTCTAAAATCATCTCAGGTCCAAAGACTACCCTATCTTCCAACCTATTCCAACTGATGGGTATTCTACACCTCTTTTCATACAATGCCTCAAATGGTGCCATATTCATAGATGATTGGTATGATTTGTTGTAAGCAAACTCAACCAATGAAAGATAATCTTCCTAATTGTATTATTAATCCATGTGATACATACAAAGGAGATCCTCTAAAATTTGAATTACTCACTCTGTTTGTCCATCTGTTTATGGATGATATGCAGTGCTAAAATTCAATTGAGTACCTCGAGTTAAATTCAAAGTTAACCAAAATCTAGAATTCATCTTCAGATCATGATCTGAAATGATCTTCTCTAAAAATACATGCAATCGATACACTTATTTTATGAATCTCTCTGCAAGATTAGGTGCATCATCAATCAAATTGCCCAGTATAAAATGAGCTACCTTGGTTAGTTTATCAACTAATACCAAGATCATGTCATACTTGTTTCATGATAATAGTAACCCTTAGAAAAAAATCCATACTGATCACTTGTCACTTCCATTTTGATATGTCAAGTGGATACAACAATCCTGTCAGATGCACATATCCAAATTTCATATGCTGGCATTCCAAACAATGAGACACAAAATCTATTACATCTCTCTTGATTCCTTTCCAAAAATAGAGTGGTTTAAGCTTAGCCATGAGTTTAGTTACTCTTGTATATCTTGAATATGGGGAATTATGCAGTTCCTTTAGTATTGTGCTCTTTAGATTCTCTTTATTAGGTACATACATCCTACTGTTGTACCATAAAAGACCATAATTCTCTAATATAAATCCCTTATACATAGGATTCTAAGCATTCTCAATCAATGCTTTCTCTACTTGATCATAAAATTCATCTCCTAGTGAGAGTTTGACACTTGATCTTTGAAAGTACTCTTAATAGTAGCTACGACTGTTATGTACCTTATACGACTTAAGCATCAGATAATCTATTCTCCTTGCCTTTGATATAGTTAATATCAAAATCATATTTAGATAAGAATTCTGACCATTGCCTTTGATGAGCATTTAGATTCAGTTGGATGAAAATGTACTTGAGTCCCAAGTTATCAATGTTGAGCTCAAATGGTTTTTCTAACAGATAATGTCTCCAAACTTAAAAATCATGCATGATTGCCATAAGTTATAGGTCATGAGGGGCATAATTTACTCATATGAATTAAGTTTCCTAGATTCATAGGCTACTATTAAACCACCTTGCATAAGAACTCCTCCAAGTCCATCTTCAGATGCATCTGTGATCATTGAGAATTGGCTATTAGGATGGAAACTCTTAGCAATGGGGATGAAGTAAGCATTCTTTTCAATTCTTGAAAGGCTATTTCACACTATCTGACTACGTGAGACTTTGATTCTTTCACTGAAGAGAGGTAATCAAATTAGTTATCTTAGAAAAATTCATAATGAATTTACTATAATAACCCGCTAATCCTATGAAACTTCTTACCTCATGTACATTCTTTGGTGCTAACCACTCCATGATAGATCTTATCTTTGATGGATCAATTGAAATACCATCCATAGAGATAATATGTCCTAGATGCTACACTTTCTTTTAGAAAAATGCACACTTAGACAACTTACCTATAATCTAAGCTTCCAAAAATGTTATAAAATTTATTCCAGATCCTATAAGTGCTCTTCCTCATCTTTGGAATAAATGAGGATGTCATCAAGAAAGACCAACACAAAGTGATCTAGGTAATATCTAAACACACTATTCATAAGATTCATGAATGTTTTTAGAGCATTTGTCAATTCAAATGGTAACACTATAAACTCATAGTGCTCATATTTAGTCCTAAAAACCATTTTTGAAATATCCTCTTCTCGGATCCTCAACTGGTGATAACCTACCCTAAGATCAATCTTAGAAAATATTGTTGCTCTTCACATTTGATCAAAAAGATCATCGATGTGTAAAAATGGATACCTATTTTTTATTGTTTCTTTATTTAACATCCTGTAATCTATGCACAAGCAAAAATTACCATCCTTCTTCTTGACAAAGACATCTGGAGCACCCCATGGTGACACACTCGATCGAAATAGACCTTTTGAAAATAACTCCTAGATTTTTACCTTTAACTCAACCAATTAAGTGGTTTTCATCTTGTATGGTGCTTTAAACTATAGTTCTAATCCAGGTATAATTAACATTGAAAAATCAAACTCACATTTAGGTGGCAATCTTGGTAACTCTTCCAGAAACATGTCATGGAAGTTCTTTAGAAAAGGATAATCTTTGATAGATGGTTCTTTGGACTCTTCCACCTCATTTATCTTAACACTAAGTGATTGACATCCTTTAATTTGTGCTTTATTAATTTGAACTACATAAATTTGCCTCAATTTCAACTCCATTTTCTCACCCTAAAGTTGTGTTTGATTTCTGAAATCATCTTGACACTCAATTTCTTCAAAAAATAGTCAACGTTGCCTTTATGCTTCATAAGCCAATTGACTCCTAGGATCACATCATATGATCCCAATGGTGATTCATAAAGATCTACTACTATAGTAAACTTAGGCACTCTAATCTCCACTTCAAATAGATACTTGTCAACTTTGACCTTTGACTCATTCTCATATTTACCAACCATGCATTTGACATTATCCCAGCCTTTCTAGATAATTTACTAAGCACTCTAGGAGTAATGGAACATTCTGTAGCTCCTATATCAATTGAAATAGAAAATGGATAATTGAGCAAAATACTTGATAGTTATATGGGTGAATTTTGATGCTCAACCTATCGATTGTTAACAACTACATGAATTCATTATTAAGACGTACCTTGTTGAGAAGTTGAACCCTTGTTCTTTGATTTGTCCTAAAGACATTCAATAGTAAAATGGTCACCTCCACAAATGAAGCAATCTCCAACCTATCATTTTTTTTAGTCTATTGGTTTCCCTTGAAACCACCCTTGAATCTATTTCCAGGGTTCCTATTCCTTGAACCATTATTGAACTTAACATTCTGATTTTGGAACTAACCCTTAGAATCTTTGCTTCTCTACTTCCAATTCTTCTTCTTGAAAGTTAGTTTAGAACTTCTAATTTTTTTAAAACTTATCTCTGACTTGGGCAAGAGATTTTAATTTTTATTCTTTCTTAACTACCTTCTTGAACACCTGATCCATGGTAGAAAGACCATGCACATCTACTTCACCACCTATTTAGGGTTTTAATCTCATGATGATTTTTCTAATTCTGAACCTATCATCTGCTTGATACTCAGGTATATACTTAATAAGCTTGGTGAATTTCTCCTAGTATTCATTCACTAAAAAATTAATTTGCTTAATATTTTTAAAATATGTAAGCTTTTGATCGAAGTATAGTTGTGGAAGCCATCATGACCTAAACAGTGTCACAAACTATTCTCAAGTGATGGTAGTTGAGTTGAGGTTCATCTTGAGCTTCTTGTTTACCCATGAATTCATTGCTTCACCAACAAGTTGATAAGCTTCCCAAACTACTTTCATGATTTTAGAATAATTCTAAATCTCAAAATACTTTTTCATTTTTATTAGCCATGCTTCAACTCCATCCTCCAATACAATTATATCAAACTTGGGTGGATTCACCATTTTCATGTCTTGTGTTTGCGAACTAGAAATTTGATTAAGAAGAGGAGATTAGTATCATGTTATGAATCAAACCAAATTAATAACACACTACACTAACACCTTCATGCCTAGTTACTAGGGTGAGCTTAGTAACAAAAAAAAATGACAAACACAACTAAAAATTAAGGAAAAATAAGAATTCCTTCATGTTCTTTGGATGCTCCAAATGCCTTTGTAGTAGTGGCTTGCTCAGTTTTGTGCTCATAAAGTCCTTGGAAATGGAAGCTTGGCTACCTCCATCTCTCTTTGGCACCTTTGGCTTTGGCTTGACTTGGCTTGGAATCAATTTGGCATGGTAACACTAGTTTGCATGAAGCTTTTGGAATCAATCCTGCATTATAACTTTTCACAAATTAAGCTTCAAAATGATGTTCATGGCTTCTTTATTTATAGATTTTCAAGAATGACCAGAATCAACCATGACCGTCCATCTGAAGATTGAGATGTGTGGTCATGGATTAATTGAATTATGTAATTAAAATATATAATTATCCTCATCCTGACTTTGAAAGAACAAAAATTAATGAGGCATGGGAGGTAATAAAGAGGTATGTGAGACCCATAATCTTGATATTTGTGGCATTTATGGCCCAGTGATGTCTTCCCAAGAAATGAGATCACCTGATGATGCAGATATTCAATATTCATTTCTAAAAACAATTTTTCAATAAGTTTCCATAGAATTATTAATTAGGCCTTGATTTGGATTAATTATCTCTTAAACATGATTAAACACTTTATGCACAAATTACTCAAATTGATCAGAATGCCTTGTTATTGGTCCAAAATTTGACTGCATTAAAATTGGAAGTCAATGTCAGATGCATTGGATCCATTATTCCATTTAGGATGTTGCCAACACCAAATATTAAAGACATGCATCTCATACAAAAATTTTGATAGAAAAGAGCAATCCAGAGCACCCAGATGTAAAATTGGTATTTTGACTCAAAATGATCTGATCAAAGTTTACTGGCCCATAAATTGCATTGCCAGATTTAATATACTCTAGGTAAAATTGGCACTTGAATATATAAATTTCAACTCATTTAATGTGCTTTAATGTTTTTAGGCCAAATTATGCACTTTGGTAGAAATTGGTCTAAAGTCTGGTTGGAGGTCATTGGTGGCCAGATTTAAGTGTCTGTAGTGTTAACTCTGAAACTACTCCAGCTCTCGCATCCTATGACACCTCCTCATGCTTCAAATATTGAATATGTTCCTAATCATTAGGATGCTCTTCATATTATTCCTAAGCATTCTTCTCTGCATAGCCATGCACTTCTTGTTTTAGGGATGCAATTATGTCCCTAGTCTCTTGCATGGTTATGAAGATTTGGTCCAAATTTGTAGCTTGATCAACTGTAAACTAATTTAGATCCATAGGGGTTTGGTATTCAATTTAACTTCACCATCTATTCTAGTGTACACCATTATTCTTTTTATATTAGGAAAATAATTTTTGAATTAACAGATATATTAAGTCCTAGTGTTTGAGACTCAACCCTGATACCACAATGTAATAACCCTATTGGGTTTTAATTGAATATTGTAATATTTAAATAAAAAATTAAATACACATATTCAACATATAAATTTTATCATAATAAATCTTAACTAGTGATCTTTAACTAACTGTATTAATTTAGTAAACCATTTAAATTTATAGCTATTCCACTTAGCTAAGGATCACCATGTACAAATATATAAACCATTAACAAACTAAATAACCATAATTATTACATTTCAACATAAATGATATAATGCAAGTTAAGTCACCACTAATACAATATTATATCCTCTATTATATGAAGTACAATGCATAAATATTACAATTTTAACAATATATAAAATATTTCAATGATAAAACATGATACAAAACTTCTCTAAGTAGAGTCTCCATGACTCAAGTATCAATATGTAATCTCAAGTGTAGTCTCAAGTATAGTACTCTAGCTATGAAGGAGAGCATCATCTGAGTGTTTTTCAACACCAACTATGAACCATAGATCCCCTGCACTATCTCCAAAATAAGGGGATGGCTCTCTATTCATGGATGGGGAGATAATGATGGTACAAGAATCCAAAGTAACAAACTAGAACTTGTGTGTCGAAGATATCTAATACATAATGTGTACCATAAAAAAATCTATTCTAATATGATATCTCACAAATATGAAAACTATATCAACATATGAAATAACAATGTTTATCAAACATTACTTTGGCTAAAGTTTTCAATAAAATAAATGATCTCTAGGATCAGTCAAACTTATACACACCACTTGATCGAATTACCCATTATCTTTCATTGATGGTGCTAATTAACCCAATGGAGACTATTCAATACGTAATTAGGGTCATAAATGTGAGATTTGGTATTCATAAACAAAATATTAAAACCCAAAATATTAATTCTTAATATTTCATATAGATATCAAAATACACTAATTATAGAAATATCACAAATATTCATTTAATCTGTCAAATGAAGTGAATGGAATCCAAGCATATATGTTATTATTAAATAATAATAGATTACAAAAACAACCTCAATATAACACACCATCTAGGTAATGAATATTTAAACCGCTAGTTGCTTTATCTGTTACGTAACTTAAAATATTATTTTTCCACAAAATAATATTATAACTCTTGCTGATAAATTTTTCATATTCCACATATAACAACAATCAATATTTTCATAAAATTATGTTCCATATTTAATCTCATAAAAACATGAATGCTAAAGCACCAATATAACCAAACATCCATTATTTGTTATTATAACATTTTTAACACAACTGAATGTATAATATATAAATCATCGTATATATTAATACATTCTCATAATTTTATTATACATACTTTGTTTATATGGTACACTACTAAGGTAACACCTATATACACATAATATTTTTATTTAATTTTACCACTCACTAAAACTTTCTATCATGCAAGAACCTATTCAGTTTCTATCTCTCTGAATGCATGTTTTAAAGGGTACATTAGGAAAGGGGTGGCCAGACCATTGGTGCTTCACAAGATTGTTGTGGCTTTATATCATTCCTACCATTTTTCCAACCACTTGCTATCAACACAACCTTCTCCTATGTACTTCCCTAAGCCTTGTATCATCTCTCACACCCTCCTCTAGTCATATTCCACCTTTATTAGCCCTTCCTAAAACTAAAACCCTTTTTTACAATTTACAATACAACGTCGAATAGGCATGCTTAGTATTCTAATTGATACTTGTTATTATCAATTAAAAATATAGTTTCAATTGGGCCGACTTAGTATTCTAATTAATACTTGTTATTATCAATTCACAATACAGAGTCGATTGACTTGACTTAGTATTCTAATTGATACTTGTTATTATCAATTAATAATACAAAGTCGATTGGGCTGACTCTATCAGCCAAAATTTTGGAAAGGTTTAGGGTTAGATTCAACTATATACACATATATTTTCATCATTTATTAGGAAGAGAAGAGAATAAGAAATAATATATATTGCACATTTGCTTATCCACTATTCTATTTGAGGAACATAGCTTAGGGTTTCATAATTTCTTTGGAGCTATGAATTTTGTCTTGTGGAGAAGTATTTTGGATGCATTGATAGGTTGAATAGTCTAGAGATGAATTATCATTATCTTCTTTAGATACCATAAAAACCTCTTGAGAACCACCTTAGCCAAGGGAGAGATTGAGGCTCAACGGATTCATGTTTAAAGGTAAGTATTTCTAACTTTGTTTCTCTTTTATAAGAGTAGATAGATATGCATTTGCACTTATCTTACATGCATTAGGATTCCATATATATTGACATGAGTATACATCTTTTATGCATGTTTAATTTTTATGTTTATTAGCCCCACTTTGTGCCATAAGATTTGCTGAGCACTAGATTAGACTTTACTTTATTTGTTATTGGTTTAGTGAATATGAAAACATAAGACCTAGTTAGGGTTATTGCATAGTTTTATTGGAATGAAGGCTTTAAAATCATCCATAGTGAATTTAATATGATAAGATATCCCTTTGATAGGTCTAATGGATCCATATTGGTCATGACCCTGATTATCTAATATATCCCCAATCGAAAGTATAAGCAGAATTTATCTTATTTGAGCTAGGATTGATTTACAGATCTATTACATTTCCCATGGCATACATTATGGTGAACTCGATGTGAATCTAACCATTGCTAATTTTTTTTCATGCTTTTATTTCTATCATCTTTTATTTTTCTATATTTGTGATATTGTATCAAACCAGTCGATATAATTCCAAGTTCTTGTGTGCAGGGTTAACACATAATCATATCAAAATGACTCTATTATTTTTTTGTAAGTCTTTATTAGATATAGGTTACTAGATAAAATAGGTCAACACAATACTCTTATTCAATCCCAAATAATAATATAAGGTTGAACAGGTCAACTCTATAATCTTATTCACTTTACTAGTATCTATAATCGTACTTCTTTTGACTTTACCCCTCCCTATGATTATACATTAGCTCATGTGCAGACTACTGACCCTAGTCATCCTATTTTGAGACTTCCACCACCTGCTTGGACCTATCCCACATCATATTCCTACCCCCCATACATCCTTAGTCTATGTTGGCCCTTTTACATGTAAGACATGCCCTCTAGAGACCCCCTGAGGCCTTTCGAGAGCTTGTTGAATAACCAAAGCCCCTGTTTGACCTAGGCCATAGCTTGTGTGAAGGAAACCCATGGCCTAGGCCACATATTTATTTCAAAAAAGTGAGGGCCTGGGCAAAACACATGTAAAAGTGCCAGTTTGGACCCAAATGGTTAAAAATAGTTAGTTTTAGGCTTTTTGGCAGATTGGGGTTAGGATATATGCCTCATTCTTATTCATTTAAGCCTATCTCTTGATCAATTTTTTGATATGATCTTTCCACTAGATCATTTCATTGGAAGCTTGGCTGCCTCCTTGAATCTCTCTTGATTTTTGTGTGGCATAATAGTTTCCATTGTGATATGGGATGACCTACATTGCTGCAACCATTCTTGGTGATTCTCATTGCTATTGATAGTGTTCCTAAAGCTTTTGGGTTGCTCATTACTCCCTCAAGACTCCATTTCAACTATTTTTTTCTCCTTGCATTGGCTCTTCCACAAATTGGTGGCTTATCCTTCACCTCCTCCATAGCTTTTGGCTCTTGGTCTGGACTCAGCTTGCACACAACCTAATCTTCTTTCTCTCTTACCTCTTAGCTTGGACAATAAGTTGGTAGAAAGTCTACACATCTCTATGAGTTGGCTATGAGGGAAATTTGATTTACAAAGTGAAAATATTTGTTTATTTTTTGTAGTATACATGCTAGGGTTTGATTTATTTTAGTGATTTAGTTGTTTGTGCATTATTTAGAATAGTTTCTAAAGTTTATGCATTTGTGTGTGGTTACAAGATATTTTCTTTTCTTGAAATATTTACCATTACATGTTTATTCTTGTATTGGATACATTTTAATTACATATTAGGACTCTACATACTCAAAATTATCTATACAAGTTGCTTAAACAATCTCTCTCTTGCTAAAATAGAACATTACATTATTAGAAAACAATAGTATTGACTTAGAAAGATAGCTAAAATATAGAATAGGCATGCTCTTTAACCCTTGGAAATGTCTTTATTTCCTAAAAAATCTTTCATTTGGCCTCAAAGTGACTTAGCTTCTAGATTTACTTTTCATTTGTTATCTCTCTCCATTTGGTATTGATGTTCTCGCTTTGTTTATGCAATCAGTAGTCTAGTATTAACTACTTGCTTTACTATGGTTGGATCTATTAGAGTAAATTGCATACTTTATGTGCCTATTCATGTTAGACCCAACTTGGTTTGTAAGTCTATCTATGGATTGGTGCATTCTGAAAAATTGAATAGCCACTATATGTCTCTTGTAGCCCATAGAACCCCTCAGCCTTCTAGCCTTTGAGTGGTTTGCTTTAGTACCCTGCCAAACACTAGTGGTTATATTCAAATTCTTAGAGCTAAATTCTATCACACCTGATGGGACCTCATATATGATTTTGCATTAATTATATCCCATTTAGATATCTCTTAGCCAACTCCTCTCTGTTAGTTATTACGCTTTGCTTTCAGTTGTGTTTTGGCTCTTGCCTTGGTTATTTCCTCCTGATTTGGTTTTATGTCTTTCTCCTAGTTGGTTCTCCATCAATTTGTCTTGTTTATTATCTTCCATGTTACTCATGCTTCATTACATCAATGGCTGATCTTGCACATTTGGGATGCCAATCCTGATGAATTTAGGGTCTTATCCTTGAGCTCACTAATAAGCAATCTGCATTTGCAATGGAACACCATAGATACCATAGGACCTAAGAACCTCCCTCAACCTAGCATGGTAGTCTACACCCTCTTGCATTTGAAAGGGAACAAGATTGGTAGGACTATAACCAATGGACTTAGTCTCCTTTCCACCAATCCAAGCTTCATTCATCTGAGGATGTTTTGTCTCAGCCTCATGCCATACCTCATTCATCCGTTTGAGGTGATGAGGATCTCCTTGCACATCTAGATTATGAGGAGTTATGTACAATAATTAATTATTTATATAGATGTCTTCATGTGAATGAAGTGCTTCTTTCTCCCCATAAGAGTCAATGACATGTTTCCTCTAGAAATAGAGCCCACATCTTCTTAGTGTTGAGTGCTTCAACCATTTTTCATGCAAGTTCCCCACCTATTTACTAGTTGGAGACTCTAGATCAATAACACCCTCATATCCATGTTTTGAGTCTTAGGTATTATAACTCAGTGAGGTATCCCCATCTTAGGGGTTTCTCCCATCTTCTTAGTCCTTTTAGAGTTTCTAATGAGCATGTTAATTTTAATCACCACTTGCAGACAAAGATCCATGAGATGCATATCGAGAACATCAACAACCACTAGTTAACCCTTGCATGATGGAATATGACCAACACCATGGAGATCTTGGTCATCATGACCATTTTCATGAGTATGCCATGTCTTCCCATTATCCCCATGGGGACCATCACACTTCTCATGGCCATTCTCCACCTCATGGAAGAGATGATTTCTATTATGAGCATCCTCCTTGTCAGGAGCCTCCCTGGCATCATCTTCCCCATGGTCATGGTCATGGTGATGCCTATAGGAATAGGAAACATCATCATCATCATGAAACCCATTTTGGAGTTCATCACCAACCTTCCATCACCTGTGCTTATGAGGATCTCTGCAAGAATCCTCTATCCCCTTAGGTGATGCTATTCCCCAATCTACTCCTATCCCTAATCTGCTTAAGTTCAATGTGACACAGGATTTCAGTCCCACAGAGCATATCATGACATCATGATGGTGTGTATGGATTAGAAATAGGATGAAGGCATGATTTTGAATATCTTTGCTCATTCTCTATGAGCTAAAGCTCTTGTTTGGTTTCAAAATTTACTGTTAGATTCTCTCTTTAGTTTTCAACTCCTTCTAGATAACTTCCTCCAATATTTTGATATCTCTAGACCCTTTAGCCTTGGCATCCAATCACCCACTTCCATGGTGTAGGCCAAGGGTGAGTCAAAATTTGATTTTGTGTATATATGGTGTTTAGTTGTTCATACATACATGACTAAGTTCTCAAATGACCAACTTTATGATATGTTCACATGAGCATTGAGGTAGGAGGTTCACCTTTAGGTCCTCAAGTGTGAACCTACCTCTTATAATGAAGCTATTATGAGTGTTTGAAGATCAATGTGTTTAAGGTGCATGTGGGCATACAACCCATCCATTCCTAAAATTCATCCTCTTCATATGATCATAACTATAATGTGATCGATGATGGTGTCACTAATTTGCCTCCTGATAAGAAGGACAAGAAGGGAAGTCACAAGGTCAATGCTTTGAGTAAGAATCCAGTTGAAAATAAGGATTTTGAATCAAGCACAACAAAATAATAGATGATGTTTCCTTAAGACCCTACCAAAATTTTCAACTTCTAAGATGAGGGGGAATGATGATGCCAATCATACCGCACAAAATTTTGATGCACAAGCCTTGCCTCCATAATAGAATTCTCCCATTATAGAATCTAACTGCAAGTTGAATATTTTCAAAGAGCCTCTACATGACCATGAAAAGGGGGAGAAGAAGAAGAAGAATCAAAGGCTAAGGCCCCACGTTATCCTTCTTACTCTTCCACCTCTTCTGACTCCTCTTCCCAAGTTGACCTGAGAGGGAAAGCCAAGTGTGAGAGTATCAAGGTTGTTGCTGCTATCGAAATAGGCTCTACTATGTACGAGTGCTTTATTAAGACATGCTCTAGTTTGGCCATTAACCCTATTGGAGATACTAATGGTTATGGGCCCCCTATCAAACCCATGAGGGTAGGAAATCCTAAGGTCATATTTGAATTTAGGCATAACATTCCTCCCCAGGCCAGACAACATCCTTACTCTATCAAAGAGAAGTTATAGGGACTCTCAATTGGCATCTTCATTTGGGACCTTCTTTGCCTTTGTCTTGAGCAAAGGGGTCTCATATTTGATGAGCTTGATCTTTCTCATGAGGGTTTGATATGAGATGATGTTGAAGTTCTATTCAACTTTGATGCATCTGAGCACCCTCCCCTCTCATTCTCTCTTTCAACCCCACCTCTTTGATAGATGCTTCGATTCTGGCCAAGAGGGCTAGGTTCCCTCTCTATATCGAGACATCTTTCAACAACTATCATGTTAAGAGGTACATCATGAATGAAGGATCCAAATTTATTATCATGCCCTTGTATGTGTTCAACGAGCTCAAGATCAGTTAGAAGAAACTCTCCAATTCTTGTCATAACTATGTTAGTTTGAACAATGACAAAATTATGTTGATGGGGAACATGAAGCTCTAAGTCAAATTTGGCCCCAAGATAGTTAGAATCAAGTTTTTTACGTTATATTTGGATCTTTTATACAATATGATTCTTGTTCATCCTTGGATTGTTACTATGCAAGTTGCCACATCAGCCACATTTTACATGGTTCAGTTTATGAATGAAGGTGAGGTTTACACTATGGAGGCTGACATAGATCCCTAAGATTTTCTCTACACAAAGAAAAATCCCTATAATGAGGTTTTGGATATCTCCTCATGGGTTTGGTGGATTCTTACACACCCCCTGCTTTTAAATCTCATTTTCTCAAGGATGAATGTTGAAATTTGGTTGAGTATAGAGCATCGTTTACTCCTTTAGAGTTTGGCATGCATCAAATAACTCCATCTTTTACTATGTGATGCTAGGCTAACTCATCTATTTAAAAAAAAAAAAAATCTAGTATGTCTCCCTAGACATTGAGCTTCTCCTTGCATCATGATTTTCCCATCGGAGTATTAGCTCTCTCAATGTGTCTCCCACTAAGACCGCTAGAGTGGCTGAGTCTGATCTTGAGTGATGTTCCATTCATGGTATAGCACCCAACCCAATCAATGAGAGGAGAGATTACAAGAATTTTATACATGTGTATACTATGCATTACCATCTTCTTACTTATTTGGGTTCAAATGTGTCATTCACTAATAATGACCCCACCTTCGACACTCCTGTGTTCCAGGTCATGACTAGTGAGCCTAATGATATGGATGATCCATCTCATTCCTCCCATATTTTCCCTATTATTTAGCCTCTTCATAGGATAATAAGTGGCCTACCTTGAGGGTAGGCCTCTAGTTAGGGAGAAGTGGTGGCTTGCCCTCAAGGGCAGGCCTAGGCCTGGGCTTATGGTGCTTTGGTGAGCCTCACAGCTTATTAGAACACCCTTCCTAGGCCCATGTTTGGTGGATTTCCCCTCTCATATTATCCATCATTATATCCTTATGGGTATCCTTTTCCATTTGTATTGTGTACTCCTATTTGGATGCACTTTGGGATAGAAACATAGTCTTTTACTTCTTTTAGTTGGTCAGGCTATTGCTTGCTAATAGTTAGCCATCTATTGACTCCCTCTCTCCTCTTTCACAGTGCTTGTAGGTGATATGGATTAGTGGTTGTGGTTGCCTAAAAATTTATCTAGACTTATTTGGATGGTCTTCATCTATCATAGGCCTCCTACCACCCCTCCTCACCTCTCATTACGATTGACATTGAGACACTCTCTCACAGTTGACCCCCACATAGTGGCGATGGCTCTACCAGTTGAGATGTCTTTTTTGCCTCTCACACTCTGAATACTCATCATGTCTACATGAAAGAGTAACATGAAATTGGATTAGTCATGCATATCATGGAACAAGAATAATGTGTTTTGACAAGCTCACAAACATTCTCTTCTTGTTTCCCCTTTTCCTTCCATTCTAGGCAAGTTTTGGGCCCTTTTTGGGCTCCCTAGGCCTATTTTTGGCCTCTTCTAGTCCAATCCATAGCTTTATAGGAAAATTTTTGGCCTAGGTAGGCTAGGTCATGGATTGGCAGTGCCTAGGCTACAACCTGACCCAATGGTCTTTCTTTTTGCCCTTTTTGGGGCTCTGTTTTGCTCTTAGAACCCCTAAACCTTTATTTTAGAGGTTTCAGCCTATTCCAGATGCAATAACAAGGTTTGTTTCTCTATTTTAGGCCTCCTTGGGTATGTTTTAGGATTTTTATGGTCTCTTGTACCCCTAGGTCCTCTAGCCTATCAAGTCCGTGCAATCCTTGTCGGATGCACCTTATGGGCCCTTTTTGGATGTTTTGCCCATTTTTACATTTTAGACCATGAAACCTCTATATTAAAGGTTTTGACATGTTTTGAGCACATTTATGACCTCAATTTTTTAATCTGAGGCTTCCTTAGCCCTTCTCTAGCCCTATTTTGGTTCTTAGTTCCCCTTTCAAGTCCCTATTGACCTTCCAGGCCAATGTCCCATCTCATACACACCTAGGGATATATGTTACTTGTTGTGTTTCTTTTAGTTATTCATTTATTTGATTTTTCATAGTTGATCCATTATAACTCCCTCTCTTTCTTATTCATCATGGTTATAGGTAGGGTTTTCAACTGGTTGCGGTGGTTTGGGAATTGTTCTAGTCTTACCGACTAGTCTTCATCTTCTCCGAACTTGCCCCCACCTTCTATTGTTACCTCTCACCATGGATGGTGTTAGTCAACCATTATGATTATGGTTTTATGTCATCATTTTCTTCCCTCATGAAATTCACTTCCACTACTTCATTTTGAGATCAGCTTTTTGTAGTCATTAGTCTTGCATCCTCAACCCCCAATATGGTGTACCTCTCAATGGTGATTCACACCAATGGTGGCAGTCGGTGAAACCTAGGACTAACAATTTCATCTTGGGTTATCGATGATTAGTGGGGCCATGAGCTTGTTGCAGCTGGTTTCTTCCTTATCATTAAGATGAATAATGCCATCAAGTATCACACAATCATTGGCACCTTGACTGAAACCCATGAATTAGACACATGCTATGTGTTGTTATTCTCTGACTCACTCTTAGTTGTGTCTCAAATCACTGATGTTTGGGTCATCCTTAGCTTTGATTTGCTCCCCCTCTTTGAGGTAGTACACAATTTGATCTCTTTCTTCGAGGACATCCAATTCACCCATATCCCTCATAGGGAGAACACTAGGGATGATGCCCTAGTGAATGCCATCCTAAATAGTATGATTTGATTTAATATCATTTGTGTCCTTTTGATTATAGGAGTTGGAGCTAGATCTAGAGTTAGATTTTGGATTATGAAGTATTTGCACTCTCACCTGTGGATCATGCCATCAATTTCTTCCACCATCATCCTTATCTGGTAAGTGTAGGTAATATTTCCTTTTATCTTTTCATTTTTCATTTTTTTTGCTTTAGTGTGGCTTCCAGTTCTTGCACAACACTCCTTGTTCATTTAAACACTGAATACTTTTACCTTAGGGTATATATAATCATACTTCTTGTGACCCTACTCCTCTCTATGATTATAAATAAGCTCACATGTAGAATATCAACCCTGATCATCCTACTTTGAGACATCCATCACCTATTTGGACCTCTCCCACATCATATTCCTATCCCCCATACATCCTTAGTCCATCTTGGCCCTTTTGGATGCAAGATAGGCCCTCTAGATACCCCTCAAGACCTTTCAAGAGCCTGTTGACTAGACTAAGCCCTTATTTGACCTAGTCTATAGCTTGTGTGAAGGAAACCCATGGCCTAATGTATACATTTCCTTCACAAAAGTTGTGACCTAGCTGTAGCCTAGGCAAAACACGTGCAAAAGTGCCAGTTTGGACCCAAATGGTAAAAAACAACTAGTTTTAGGTCTTTTGGTGGATTAGGTTTGGGATATATGCCTCATTCTCATTCATTTGAGCCTCTCTCTTGATCACTTTATTGTTATTATCCTCTCACTTGATCATTCTATTTGAAGATTGGTTACCTCTTTGAATCTCTCTTGATTCTTGCTTGGCACAATAGCTTCTATTGTGATAGGGGATGCCCTACATTATTTCAAATATTCTTGGTGATTCTCATTACTATTGATAGTGTTCCTGAAGCTTTTGGGTTTCTCCTTTCTACCTCAAGAATTCATTGCACCTATTTTGTGATCCTTGCATTGGATCTTCCATAGATTGGTGGCTTCTCCTTCACCTCCTCCATAGCCTTTAACTCTTGGTCTGGACTTAGCTTACACACAACTTGATCTTCTTCTTCTCTTGCCTCTTATCTTAGACAATTGGTTGGTAGAAAGTTTGCACATCTCTTTGAATTGGATATGAGGGCACTTTTCTTTGTAAAGTGAAACTCTTTATTTATTTGTTATAGTATACATGTTAGGGTTTTATTTGTTTTAGTGATTTAGTTGTTTTGTGCATTGTTTAGAATAGTTTCTGAAGTTTATGCATTTGTGTGTGGTTACAAGATATTTTAATTTCTTGAAATATTTACCATTACATGTTTATGCTTATATTGGAGACATTTTAATTACATATTAGGACTCTACATGCTTAAAATGATCTATACAAGTTGCTTAAACAATCTCTCTCTTTTGTTAAACTAGAACATTGCATTGTTAAAAAACAATAGTATTGACTTGGAAAGATAGCTCAAATATAGAATAGGCATGCTCTTGAACCCTTTTTTAGAAACATCTTTATTACTTAAAATGTCTTTCATTTGGCTTTAAAGTACCTTAGCTTCTAGATTTAGTTTTCAATTATTATCTCTCTCTATTTGGTATTATTATTTTTTCTTTATTTATGCAATCATTAGTCTAATCTTAGCTACTTGATTTATTATGGTTGGACCTATTAGATTAACTTACATACTTTATGCGCCTATTCATTAGAGCCCCAACCTGGTTTGCAAATTTTTCTATAGTTTGGTATAAGCTGACAAACTTGATAGCCACTATAGATCTCCTGTATCCCATAAAACCCTTGAGCCTTCTAGCCTCTTAGTGGTTTACTTTTGCACCCTACCAAACACTAGTGGTTCCATTCAGATTCTTGGAGCTACAATATTGAGATCAACAAAATAGGTTGAATAGGTTGAATTAGTATCTTAGTTAGCATCCAAATCAATAAACTAGGTCAAATAGGTCGACTTAGTCCTTTAGTTAGCATCCAGATCAACAAACTAGGTCGAATAGGTCGACCTAGTCATCTTATCCTTCTTCAACACATATAATTTTTATACAATTGGGTCAAACCAATCAACTTAGTTTGTATATTTTGAAATAAACATTCAAGGAAATTTAGTAAATTTTCAATCCTAATCATCTTCCAACCCACCAAGGTTCCTCTTTTTATCTCTTATTCATTTTAGTACTTCATTTCAATTCTATTTTGTATAAGTTAGCACTCTTTAAAACTACAACCCTAAAACAAACTAAGTCAACCTAGTTGACTTAGTTATGTAGCCCATATTCTATCTAAAAGAATGAGTCAACCCATTCAACACTATTCTTAAAGACTTTTGATTTTACAAAACAATAACAACCTAGTCAACTCTGTTTTGTACTATTTTCATACAGTGTCATCTACCAACTCTATACCATTCTAAATTTGGGATTTAATAACTATTTGCTAGTAATTATTTCAAACTTTCATTTTCAATTGTTTGCATGTATAGAGTAGCTCACATAGTCTAATTAGGTGGTTTTTCAAATTACCATGTAGTTACACTATTTTTCTCTCTTTGCACACACTATCAAATCACATAATATTCAAAACACATTTAACATTTATCTTTCCAAAGCCTACCTACTTGGATTTCATCACCAAGGGGGAAGCCAACTTGATTTTTTGGCTAAGTATAAATACATGGTTAATGGTAGATATTGGTAATTCACCCGACACCCTTATCACTGCAAGATTGTGAAGTGAGGGGGTAGGCCTCAATACCAAGCAAATACCATTGCCAACATAGATCTTTTCAACCTAAAACATCTTGAAAACATCCATAAATTGTTTTTAAGTTCCATATTTTCATCCAACTTCACTATCACACTTAAAAAAACATTTTATAATAATCTAATAACACTTAGGATGGCCATTTAGTTATCACTTAATTTTTAGTTGACTGCTTTCTCTTTGATCATTGTGTGTTATATTATAAAAACTTATATTGGGAAACATTGGTGCAGGGTTTTGTGTTTTTTTATCCAATTGGATCACTCACATTGATCTAATTATTTGTGTGTTTACTTCCATTTCTTACTTTAATCATTTTTCAAAATATTTTCGTATTTTATCACACTATTATTTTATCTAGTATAGTCTCTTTCAAATTGTTTTTCCTTTGTCAGTAGTACATAGTTGAATTGTATGACTGTATATCCCTTTCTACCTATTTTATCTCCCATATTATAATATAGAGTCAACCCGTATGCCTTTATATTCATTTTTACCAGTCAGTTTATAGTACTAAGTTAACCTAGTTGACCCTGTATTCTTACTAGCTCAGTTCGACACCTTGTTTGTAGTACAAAGTCAACCTACATGAATATGTACCTTTATCTATCTCTTGGATTATAGAACACAATTGACTTGGTTGAATCCGTATCCTTTCTTCCTCTTTGCCTTTGCATCAACTTAATCTTCCTTAATCTTTCTCCCTCATCATAAACTTCCTATTTGAAGACGACATTGAGTTGAATTCAACATATATGATGAGTTTTACCAACCCCAATAGGTTCTCTCATAAGTATCTTATGGAACCTACCCTAGATTAAATTAATGTGCATGTATCCATTCACACTACAAACTATGGTACCCCACCTATTTCCTCTTCAATTTTCAACCCTCTCTTTTCCTTAGAAGATCAACCTAAATTAGAGTAGACTCTGGAAATGCTCTTCATCATCAATGAGTTTCCTCAACATCAAGGAAAAGATCCTTCTACTATTTACCATATCATGATAAGTGGCCAAGCTGAGGATCTCCATTCACCTTCTCCCACATTCTCACATGGATTTGGGGACACTAGCTTCTTTGATTCTCAACTTTTTTCCTCTTTTTTGACCCCTTCTCACAATATGACATCTTCTTCTCTAATTTATTCCACCTCCATTCCCAATATATCTACTAACATGGTAGGTTCTACATTTAGTGGGCCTCTTTTAAGATCCAATCTTCTCAACTCTTCCACGAGTGCATCATTTCCTACCCATGGTAATCATGCCTATAATGTCGCTTCTTCTCATCCCTCTACTAGTGCATCCTTTGCAACATAAAAAATCATGTTACTAGTGCCTCTCTTATTAACAATTCCTCTCAATCCACTAATAACACCCATAGTGGTACCCAAAATGCTTCTTCCAATGCCAATGCTTCACACAATGCAACTAACACCACTAAAACCCATCAAATTCTATTAAAAATTCTTAATCAAATGAATGATTTCCAAGATAAAAATACCAACCAAATCATGCAAATGCGAAATCATCTTATCCATCTTTAAAATCACCCTCAACAGGATCCATGGGGCACACATAACTAAAATGCTCCCTTACCTCCTCTTTGATATTCCCATGGTAATCTTATCCCTAAACCTCCTCTTGTTAACAAAAAAATCAAGCACCTTCAAAATGAGCCTCTTACACTTCAAATTACTAACATTGATATAGGATGCATCACCCCTACCATTACTTAAAATGGGTCAACCGATCGACCAATCCTACTCTTTAATTAAATACATTTGGAAATCTATACAAAGATTGGGTAAAGTTAAATACTTTTGTTGCTATCAAGATATTATCAAAAACTCTCACAGGTAATGTTTTAGATTGGTATAACCAACTTAAATCTAACTCCATCACTAGTTTGGAAGATTTAGACTATGCTCTAGTCTAAGAGTTTCAAACTAGTGATCTCCTTGAAAATACTTTGGCCCATTTTATTAATTGTAAGCAACTTGAAACCAAAACTACACAAGCTTTCATCAAATAGTGGAAGACCTTGTCCAAAAAATGTGATCATATTATGGTAGATGATAACCTATTTCATTTATTTACCAATGTTCTTTATCCCAAGCTACAATATTAGGTCTAGAGTCTCTCTCCGCATACTTTGGAAGAGGCCAATGACCAAGCCAAGCGAGATTTCCTCATGCATAAATTAGAGCCATCCCAACCTTCTATGGGTACTCAAATGCTAATAAAAAATAAGAATCATCATGATACCAATGATGATGT
The DNA here is from genome assembly GCA_037957365.1 of Torreya grandis. Taxonomy (NCBI): domain Eukaryota; kingdom Viridiplantae; phylum Streptophyta; class Pinopsida; order Cupressales; family Taxaceae; genus Torreya; species Torreya grandis. Next base: position 3,087,189 of record JARHVA010001420.1, read on the forward strand.
CACCAATTCTTATGATACCATTCATATTATTTAAGCTATTATTCCCAACCAGGTTCTAGAATAAGCTTCACCTCCCAACCACATCACTACTCCTCATTTATCTTCAACAAATAACATCAATGTTCATAAAATTTTATCTTTAGAAAAATTACAAAAGCATCTAATAAGTCCTCTTCCATGATAACTTGATCTCACTCATCTCATGAAATCCTGGTATGATCCTAATAAATTTTGTTGGTTCCATGCTAGTTGGGGTCATTATCATGAGACTTGTAGGTAACTTCATAATTTGGCTATGGATTTTCTTCTTGATCACAATTTTGATCATGATTTTATCATTTATAAACATCAACAAGCCTATGGTATTATCTTCAGATCCCATGGAACATAAATTAAATCTCAAGCATTAAACCAGGCTAATACTCATTTGGCCATCTACAAAGATCCTCTTCTAAATCATCAAGATAATCAAGATAAGCCTACCCCTTCTACCAATAATGTTGATAGTATTATTGACCCAAATCCTAAAGAGAATGTAGTCAATATGAATAATATGAAAAGGGTGGTTTCCTTGATTTATCTTCATCCCATCCACACTCCTCAATTATCTCACACTTTGCATGCTATCTAAGACTCTTCCTTAACTCACTTAACAAAGTTGGGGAAAGAAAACCTTATATCTTTTGATGAACCAATTCTAACACTTCCATTAGATAACACTTCTCATACAATTTTTACCACTCCTCCAACCTCTTTGCCCATCACTAATTATGCTCAAACTTCTATTAACACTTCTTCCAATTTATATCACACCAAACCTACATCAACTACCCCATCTTATTACTCCAATCAATAAACTTGTCCTCTAATTAAACCTCTCGCATTTTATCAACATAAATTCACATGCACTTTGGCTCATCCTTCTGAGGACTTCCTTCAACACTATGCACCTCTCCCCAATAGTCCCCTTATGGATTATGATGAGTGGGATCCACACAGGTCTCCAAAACCTGATGCCATGGGTTCAGATCCTATAGAGTGTGTTGATGTTGTGGGTTCAGATCTTATAGAGTGTGAAGTGAAGTAGTTCATGGAGTAGTTCTTAAAGGAGTTCATAGAGTAGTTCAGGAAGTAATTCAAAAATGAGTTCATAAAGGAGTTCATTCCCATGTATATAGGGATGGCTCCCATCACAACTTCATGAGATGAGTAGGAGCCCCTTACTCACCTACTCACTTACTCACCCATTTACTCACATGCTATCATAGAGCTTACTAATCTCCCATCTCAAATCCCATTTCTCAAAATTATGTAGACTTTTCCGCATCACTGTAATCATCTTATGTAGCTCTTGCTCAAAATGAACATCCCTTGTCCTCCCTTACAGGATGCAAATCCACCTTATCTAGATCAGAAGATATCATTTTATAATAATATGAAGAGATGTCCATACATGTTGATGAAATAAAGGACACTTCTCTTTCCCTCAAATTCCCCATTGATTTTATGATCTTTGATGAGATTTTGCTTCATGCAGATGATCTTCCTCTTTTTATCAGTGTCTAAATTGGTGATATCCAAGTCAAGCATGCCTTGATTATTTAGGGTTCAGGCGCTTGTGTTGCCTCTCTTAATTTTATTAAAACCTTAGATATTCTAAATGTAACCTAAAGTTCATATACAACATGTGTCAAGGCTATGACCAAAGGCAAATGCCTCCCTTAGGCTGTGTGTAGCTCCCTATAACCATCTCACCTATCACTATTTGGGTAAAGGTGATGATCTTCAAATTTATTCTATCCTATAACATTTTTCTAGGTACGCCATGGACTCATCACACATGAGTAGTTGCCTCTTACGCTTGTCAATTTGTCAAATTTCCTCATAATGGAGTAATCTATAAGATTCAAGGTGATACTAACCCTTGAAATTTCTAATAATTCCAAGACCATGGCGTATTCAAGATTCTAACCCTTAAACCCTTGTCGAGCATTCCATTTCATGAATCTCAACTATATAATTTTTTTTGTCAACTCCACCTGAGGTTACAATGGTCACTTTGAAATCATCCAAAATATACCACCTAACCTCTTAGATTCAGATGATGATGAGCCTAATGAGATCAATCTCAAAATTAAAATCTCAGATCTCTCACCTCATCTTATTTCCTAGCTCCCACCTTCTCTGAAGCCATTTTCTCATTAACCACCTAGTGATGATATACTCATTATCTTAACTAAGACTCGACACTCCATTCATAACACCACATCATATGATAAGGTCGTCCCTACCTATGCCATCGATATTCATATACCTGAATATGATGATGGCTACACCTTAGATGATCCATTCTTAAGAGGTCTTTTTCAGGCTTGAGATGTTGAATTTATTCGTTATCATTCCTCTTTACTTAAATTTATTTGTATATATTGTAATATTCCATCCTATATAATTCCTAATTTTAGCATTTTTCCTCTTATTCGTAGAGTAGAGATGGTGCACACACCTTCATTTTATGAAAAGCCTCATAGGATTATGCATATGGATTGTGCTATGGATGGTCCTTATCACTTTGCTAGATATTAGGACCCCTCTATCCAACTTATTCCTAAGATTCCTGTGACTATCCTTCAGCCTTCTATGCATCCCACCCTTCCCTAAGTTGAGCCTAGTTCAAATCCTATTACCACTCCATTTATAGCTGAGTCTCTTCTTATTTTTGATCCTATCACTCCTTTAGTCGAGCCTCACCTAGTCTCTCCACTAGCCCCACCTTCCCTTGGTGATGGTTTGCTCCCTTTACTATAGCTAGCTCTTTTACTTGCCAAATGGGTTGATCAACCATATTGTGATATTCATAAAGTTGTCAGTCATTGGACTCAAGACTATTCCTTACACCAACCTTCCTCAGCTTTTTTTTCCACTCCCTTTTTTAGTACACCTACAAAGTCTACTAAAAATCATATTTTTTGCTTCCATGACATAGATAATCATTCATCCACATATTATCATAAGATGTGGAAATATATAGACACCTTACATCCCACCACTCCTTAGCCCATAGATAAGGCTATACCTCCCTCAAAGGTATTAATTGAATATCTTCCCAAATATAGAGATGTATATTGTCTTTGGAACCAATGTAGTACTCATCACACTAATCATTATCTCATCCTTTAGTAGCATCTCAAGGATCACCTCATGACCATTCCTACACCTACTACCCTTCCCACCATATGTCTCCCTCACAAGAAGGATCCCCCTTCTTCTCTCATGGATCTTCCACCTACGGTCCCTTCTCTACCTATCATTTCTCCACCTATGATTCCCTCACCCATGGATCCTCCTTCCCTGGTGGCCCCTTATCCACTAGAGACTCCTTCACCTATGGCCCCTTCTCCACTAATGATTCCTTCACCTATGGCCCATTCCCCACTAATGACCCCTTCATCTCCTATAGAGTCCATTACCATTCCTTATCTTGAGCATACCCTACATGATATACCTCATCAATATGATCCTCTAGGAATTCCTACATTCAAAGATATTTGGTGTGAATTTTTTTCTCAACTTTCCCTGAAGATCGATAAAACTTTGGTTGCAGTCCAAGTTTAGTTTCATAGAGACTTATCAGATGTTATGGCTAATGTGTGTGGACAAATATACCAATATTTATGAATACAAGCATGGTGTTCTTTCATTTCTTTATTCATTTGGATTGGATGTGTGCTCCAATTTTACATTTATCTATCTTATATCATTTAACATTGTGTCAAATTCCTATCTATCTTACATAATGACTTTTGTTTCACACTACATGTTGATTATGATGTCATTATTATTCTTATGTTCACTTATGATTTTTTTTTCATGATTACATACTCTTTCTCTATGTGTTACTCTTTTTGGCTATCTTGTTCTCTTTCATGATTGTTTGTTATCTTATCCTTATAAACATGGATAATTATTATTGTGACTTGGTTATATAGACCTTACTCTATTTAGTCATTCCTGCTTTACCATGTGATCAGTTAGAAAGAATTTCATCTCATTATAATCTCCTTTTTATTGGTTCACTTTGGATATCCCTCTATTCCCCTTATTTGCTTTCACAAACTAAGCATACACATGGTTGAAACTTGAGATAACATGCTGGTTTCTAGTTAAGCCTAAGTATTTTAGTCAATCATATCTTTGGATACTTATCTTCCTTTAGCCTAAGACTAAATCTCATTCATGCATATCACTTTATCTCTCATGATTGGTCATTCCAAATTCATATGGAGGAGGAATCTCAAAAGCTTTAAACATTCAAAATATAACTCATTTAACAAATGGCAATGATCTAAAAGGCAAAATTTAAAATCTTTAAAAGTCAAATCACACTAACAAATGTGATTCTAAGCACATCTCCTTTTTTTAGTCAAAGCTCAAACTCCACAATTGGTCTCATGATAGAGTCAAGGTTCATTGGAGTGCAGTAATTCAGTAGATTGGAAAAGGAGAATACAAAATATATATTTTAGTGCTACCTACTTTCTCATGCAAGTACCTAATCTTCATAATAAACCGACAACTTTGTAAGAGGTCTTGAGGAATGGAGAACATGTTATGGGAAGATAGGTCCATTTTAATTTTCATGCATATAACCTTCATGGGTTGATCTATGTACTTCACTTGTTATCCCAAGCTTTGTGTTCATTAGTCAAAGTGTCCTTTGTCCTTGGTGTTGATGGTTCTTAGCCTATTTCACTTGCCTAGTATGTCTCATTCTTGCTAAGGATGTTCACATCACCCATGTGGCACCTCACATTCCTTATTTACATCATATTTTAATTATATTCCCTTTGTTAGATATTGCTTTTAGTTGATCACATCCTTGATCATATCTAACTTATTATGCCTCTTGATTTATAGTTTGTGGTTGCATTGTAAGACCTTGGATAGGACCAGGCCTTCCTCAAAAACACCCTTACACCATTTATTTATCACACCATTGATCTTAAGATCATCTATAAGGGCTACAAATTAAAGTTCTAAATTATTCTTCAAACCATTCTCAAAATGTAGAGCTCGTCGAGAACTTTCTCACATATTTTTTGGGTTCAAAAATGAAATCCATATGCCTAAGCTATGGTTGGTTAAAGTTTTGGTCAAAGTTAGTCAAAAGTCAACAAGATGGTCAACATTGGTTAACACTATTCAAACCTAGTCAACAAGCATTAACGGTGGACCAATGCGGTATGGACACATGGTACAACTGCAAGCCTTCACATGGCACATCTATGTGGCAAGGTGAGACCACTTTATATGGGATAAAAGTTTATTACTTAATTTTTTTTTAAATCTCACATGTGGGAAAGAAAAGGATTTTGACTGAATTTCCACCCATATGTGGATATAAACAAAAGTTAGTTTGTTAAATCCATGTAGAATCCTTTTAATTAGGCATGGAGATATGACGATCTTTATTCCCACAAATGTGGGATTTCATTTCAATGCCCACACCAAAGACCAACATGGAAGGCCTTAATTAAAAGCCTAACTTAATATTCATTCCCAAAAATGTGGGATATTACATGAAATACATAGAAGTTTCGATGCCAAAGGAGGAAAAAGCCTTAATAAGGCTTTAGAAAGACTATGTGGAAAATAAACATGCAAGGTAAGACATGGGCATTAAACCATGGATTATTCAATGTTATTTTTAATTTAATATTTTATTAAAACATGTAAATGCCATATAACTCATGTATGGGCTAAATAAAGCCTTATATTGTAATCCCACAATAGAATGGGATAATTGTTATGTTAATCCTATTAAAATCGGTCTTGAGATAATTATGAATATTATTTAAAATTAAGAAAGGATAATCATCCAAGCCCACCTTTTGTGGACCGATAACCCTATATAAAGGGTCTAGAGGAGTCATTTTAAATCACAGTAAAAGTGTGAAGAACACAATAGAGAAGTGTGAGGAACACAACAGATAAGTGTGAAGAACAACACACAAGACTTGAGAATAATCAAGTAGAGCAAGAGCAAGAGCCAAGAGCCAGAGCCAGAGCCAGAGGCAATTGCTAGAGCCAGTGGACATCAAAACATTTATTTATAGATCAAGAACCCCTATTGGGGATATTTGATGTACAAATTAATTTTTCATCAATAATTGATTGATTCCACCTTTGAACAGGACCCGAAGATGTATCCTAGATCAGGTGAACTCTGTTATCAACTCTGGTTTGCATATTGTCTTTGTGGCTCATGATTTTGGTTTATTATCAATTTTTTTTGCTGATTTTTAATTATTATGCCAATTTCAAGTTAATTTAATGGGAAATTGAGAATTTATAAATCATCCATAAAAGTGGGGTAACTGGTGTAGTTTTGGACACTGTTTGTTTATAGATCAACCATCTTATTATCATACTAGTCATGTCATTAGGTGGTTGTGTTTTCTTACATTACATATCAGAAAAAACACTATGTTTGACTTTTCATCCTTTATAGCTTTTGAATTTCATCTATCTATAATGTTTTTGTTTTATTTTTGTGGACTTCACTTATATTACATATGAGATTTTACATTCTTACATGTTTTTATTTATGTATGATGTATTCATTTTTGTCTTACATCTTGACTTACATTTCATTTTTCATTTATTTATGCTTTTTTTCATCTTCATTTGACATACTTGTATTACATCTTGACTTACATTTTTTCAGTCATTCATGTTTTTCTTTATGTTTGATTCAACATGCTTATCTTAAATGGGGTTACTTTTCACTTTCTTACATATCTTTGTTAGAGTTTTCTTACATTGATATTTCATTTGTCATTCATGTTTTGCATGCTTCCCAATGTGATTTAGTATGTTATACATTTTTTTTCTTTATGTTTCACATGCTTCCAAACATGATTTTGTGTGTTCTACATTAATTTGCCATCATTTTGTCATTCATTTACCATCAATTTTCTGGTTCTAACCTTTCCTTAAAAATCATAATTTGCCAATTTTTATAAGTAACTTATTTCCACTTTAGCCATCCTATGTACTCATGCATTGCTTCTATTTAGTTTTTTATCCCCAGGGTTTCTCAAATGCAGGTATTGCACCCTCCATGATCAAGACTAAGATATTTGAATTAAATAATTTAGTGAAAAGGTATATTAAGGTATGTATATGGTATTTTCAGTTACTCTCATTTCATTTTAGCATTAATTTATGTATGTCATTTTAGTTATCTCAGTTTTGTGTGTTGTTATGTTCTTTCTCAAAGCACCATCCCCTGTTACACTCACATGACATGTGATGAGATTCAATTTGGGCATATGTATACACACAATATTTTTATTTAAATTTAAACCACTTACTAACACTTTCTATCTTGTAAGAACCTATTGAGTTTCAATCTCTCTAAGTGCACGCCTTAAAGGGTGCATCAGGAAAAGGGTGGGCTGACCGTTTGTGCTTTACAAGATTGTTATGGCTTTATATGATTCCCATCATTTGTACAAATACTTGATATCACCACAAACTTCTTCTATGTACTTCCGTAAGCCTTGTCTCCTCTCTTTCACCCTCCTCTAGTCATTTTACACCTTCATTAGCCCTTCCTAAGTCTAAAACCCTTTTTGATAGTTTACAATACAAAGTCGATTGGGCCAACTTAGTATTATAATTAATAATTGTTATTATCAATTAAAAATATAGAGTTGATTGTGATGACATAATATTCTAATTGATATTTATTGCTATCAATTAACAATACAAAGTTGACTGGCCCAATTTAGTATTCTAATTGATACT